>JBAIAA010000717.1:600000-1095522 GCA_037893245.1 Crossaster papposus
TGCAAAACAAATTTTACAATAAGTTTAAAGTCAATTTCAGTGACACTTGCATTGTAAATTACTAGACCAGGAGCCAATTTCATAAAACATGTAAGCACCAAAATTTGCTGAGTATGAACGTTCTTCCTTGGGAAAAAACAGGGTTACAAACCAACATTTCAGTTGATGTTTATTGTTTGTAACTGGTATTCAGCTGGTTTTTGCTTTGAATGAAAAGCCTGTGGAGTTTTGGCCGATAACCTGTTTTTGCTGAGCAAGACCTTTTTGTGCTCGGCACATTTTTGTGCTTATACATGTAATTTGCCCCAGGTGTAGCCAGGACACCAACAAATGTCACACTTATTTATGGACTATAATCCATCTTCCTTGTGCATGGGCAAAAGTATTTTACCCGTAGCTACCAAGTTTTTTTATAAACAAAAATATCACTTGGGCAGGACTCAAACACACAGCCTCCTGTATTGCAGATGCATTATTACTAGCCAGGGTTTGGCTAGCTGGTTAAAATCCCAATAGCAGCGAGTTCCGCAACCAAATGTTTCAATTAGTGTTGGGATGATGTACCGGCAAATTCAATACTGTTTATGTTTCCTTCATCACCAACGTAATTTACAAACGATGTATACAAACTTATCCTAAATAAACAAAGAGAATATATAAAAGGGGAGAAGACACAAAGTAGATTTCAGTTTCAACTGCACACTCCTCAAAGATTCTCTGTTAGTGTTCTTACAACAAGAATACCTGCACTGCATCTGCAAATAATGTTGGAAATGCTACACTGTACATAAACTATGGCTGATGGCTACCAAGAAGACAACTCTACTCTGTCACCTGAAGTAAACAAGCATATTGAGAGCTATTACAAGAGTGAAGACAGAAAAAACCAAATAATATGGTTAAGTGCTGAAATCATTGCACCAATCGGCATCCTCTTCAACTTTGTGTTTATTTTCACAGTCTTTCGAGTGAAGTCAATGTGTACAATCATCAACGTCTACTTATCCAATCTGGCTGTGGCTGACTCGCTCTTCCTTACAAGTGACTTTATATATGCATTGTGTTCACCCATCAAGTACAACTTCCTTGGGCAAAAAGTATGGAAAGTTGTCAGATACACGCTTCTTGCTGTTTCTTATTTCTTTGTGGTTACCATAGCAGCTGAGAGATTCTCTGCAGTGCGTAATCCTCTGACACACAAAGAAAAAGCCTCTAAATCTCGAGCAGCAAAGATATCTGCAGGACTCTGGGTGCCTACAATCATTGTTGGTGTGATTTCGATATTCTTACCAGAGACTATCTTCGATGATGTCGTCTTTTGGATTACTTCCATTATTGCCATTGTTTGTTTGATAGCAACTCTTGCTTTGTACATCTATGTGGTAGTGAAAGTGCGCAGACAATCAGCCCTGTTGCCAAACCGTCCCAAGCGAGCAGGCAAGGTCCTCCGTATGGTGATAATCAATACTGCTGTTTTCTTCATTTTGAACTCAATACGCACTGCATTGTCAATTCTTGTTATTGTGCAAAGCAAGTATACACCTTCACAGGTTGTTAAACTTATACAACTTGAAGAAAACATTTTCATTTTGATTATATTTCATACAATTTTTGAGCTTATCAATAGTTCAATCAATTCCCTGGTCTACAGTGCCACAAACGCAGACTATCGTGCAGCTGTAGTCGAGGCTTTCTCATTTCTCAAACTGTGCTGTCCTTGCTGCCCAAGACTGAAACCCAGCCAACCATCGCAGCCTGGGAAGCAGATTGTGCTTCGTGTGATTCCACAGGCAGAAAATGACCAAGAGCAGCGTGCTGCCAGGCCAAGCAGCAGCAAGCCACTGAGCCAAGAGCATGCACAACACCCAGAGAGTCAGCAGTCACTGGACAGCTATCAAGAACAATGTTCTAGACAAAGCAGCAGCAAGGCATCCATTCACAGTCGGCAGCATGTTAAAGTGCATGTTGAGGTACATGCAGAACCAGCGGAGACCCCAGAGCTTACAAGTTCTCCCCAGAAACAATGCTCTAGTCTGACTGACTGCAAGCCATTCATGCAAGGGGAAGAGTGTGTACATCCAGAACCAGCAGAGAGCCAGCAGTCACTTGCAAGTACTCAGGAACAATGTCCTGGGCTGACTGGCACCGAGCCATCATCTCAAGGGCAGTAGTATGCACATCCAGAACCAGAAGGGAGTCAATCGTTGGAAAGTTGTTAAGAACAATGTGCTCTGGTAACTGATGTGTCATGTATGCAAGCCATCCTGTCAGCAGATAGTCAACAATCACTTTGTAAGTAAATCTTCTAGGCACAACAGCAGTATGCCATAGGAAGAGTATGTGCATCAAGAACCAGCAGCCGGAGAGTCAATCACTCCTAAACTGTCCAGAACAATGTTCCAGGGTGACTGACTCCAATCCATCCATGCAAGGGGAGCAGCAGTCTCAAGACTGCCAGCAACACTTGCGAGTTGTCAGTAACAATGATCCAGGATTGACTGATGCTGACATTTCAATGCAAGGAAACATAAACTCAGAACTTACTGTTATATATCCACCTCTCAAATCAACGTAGAAACATTATTCGAGCTCCGGTACTAATTAATATTTAAAGTTGTTTTGATCAGGCTTGGGTGATATACCAATTAAACATACCATACATGTATTTGTGATACCAAACCATGATACCAAATGATGTAACAATACACATTGATACTGAACAAAATGTTGGCAAAATACTGAAAAGCTCACTATAAAATGTCAACAAAATTTGTTCTCTCTTTAGGGATATTCTTTTTGCAGTGACTCGTTACAGCAGTTGATTATCTGATTCCCTGACTTATCCAGCCCGACATTGACAATACTCTGAAACCTTTTACTCTTTGAACCCGACTATCAAATAATCTGGTTCCAAGAGCGATATCCATTATATTTTTGTCAATGTCGGGCTGGGTAAGTCGGGGAATCAGATCGTCAACTGCCGTAATGATAGCCACTGCGCATTCATAATACTACAATTTTTCAGTGATGATATATTGCCGACTCTCAAAATAAATCCAATAGCCGAGATTGTTTTTAATAAAACAAGTAATATTAATTTTCACCTATATTTCATTTCTGTTCAACAAGAACTTGTAAGAATTTTGTTTGAAAAGAGTAACAATTATTTTAGTAATGCTCGAGTGATTACCGTTACTAAAGTTGTAATTAAGTGAGTAAATGTACAGATGTATACTTCTTATATACTTGTAATTTGTAATTGTTCAGCTGAAATGAGCACAAAGCCATATTGTCTATCACCGACAGAGATAACCTTTCACAATGAAATCTACCTTTGTGCTTTTTAACCAGTTCGCGCCGGGATTATTTTGACATTGACTGGGCCCAGGCGCGAGATTATTTTTCATGAACCTCGATTTGAGACGGGTTCAGGCCAGCATTCTTGGGAGCCGGTACACGCCATCCGACGCGAACTGGTTAAAGATACTTAGTCAATACTTTTTGAGGATATTAGATTTAAATTGTAATTGTAATTTTTTGTTACCATCTCTGACAAACCAAAAAGTAGTTCGTGTTTCAATATTACACAAAAAATCATTGATTTCAACCTAAACATGGTCTGCAGGTTACCGGGATTCATATGACTAAAATAACCCCCTCAAGTGATTTTATTTCTTTAAAAAAAAACTATACAAATTTAGAATCCGTGAGTTTTTTGGTCAAGGCAGGCAGACTTTAAAGGCATTGTATTTGAAAGGGAACTTATAGGGGAATTTAGGTTTACGTATAATGTAGACACATAATTACAAAGTGTGATCGATGTAAAAGACCGATCGTCGATGTCAAAGACCGATTGATGGAAGGACCAATCAATAGATGTAAAAGACCAATCGATAGTTGTAAATTAAAAACCGATCGATCGATCGATATAAAAGACTGATCAATGTGTTGATTGGACTTTATGCCATTTTGGTGTTCCATATGCATTTTAAGTACAGGACCAAATCTACCCAAATCAACTCAAGTGGTGGTTGATATTGATGAACAAAAGCTCATCACTGCACGATGAACAAAATCAGACCCATTCTACAAGCAGTGCCAACATCCATCATAATCCAAATATATTCACCGCAGGCCTGCAGGACCAATTTCCCCCGTTCCCCCACCACACCGTCCCCTCCCGCCAACAAAACAAACAAACAAACAAACAAACAAAAACAAAACAAGGGTATGGATTTGGATGGATTTGGGTTAAAGAAGCTTTAGTTTTGTCACTTTTCATTATCGGTAACATCAACCAATTTCAATCAAGGAAATACACATGTACAAAATAATAAAAACTGAAACAACTTTAATTCTAGATGGCAGCAGCGAAACTGAATTGTCTGCTTTGGTAACTGCTGTCACGAGATACATGCATATCACGTGCATTACAATAGGTCTTGGAGAATTGTGAGAAAATATAGAGGAAGGGTCAACAAAACTTTCTGTTTCAACTACACACTTCTAGAAGATCTCAAGGTGTTATATTCCCCAATAGTATAAAACTGGAGCAATCTTGAAATAGGACAAACACACTTCGCTACATGTATATCTGCAGAAAATGTTGGATGCAGCTCCAATCTACACTGCACATCATGGCCACTCTATCGAATGAAGTAAACAAGCATCTTGAAAACTATTACAAGAGATAGGGTTGGGGTACATATGTATAAAATAATACACGATTTTAAAGTTGAGAACCTAGATAATTAAAAAAAAAAGAGCAAAATCTAAATAACTAAAATTGTCAACTTTGTCTGGGTTCCGTTGGAGCAGGTCGCATATACACTAATTGTCAGTTGCGCATGTTTGTCATTTGAAGCAGCAAAGGTGCTCAAAACCGAAAGAAAGGTGCATACAAACTCAATTGATTAAGTGTTGGCACTCTCAATGCTATACAGGGTGGCCTCCAAAATATTGAAAATAATATTCCAACCAACAAGCATATACTTCCACTACCCTGAGGCCAAAACTACCTATACCAACAATGGAGAATGTTTCTTGAAGAAGAATGATACCAAGGTGTCTCAATTCGGACTAGTAGTTTTAGCTCCAGATTCTATTTAGTGAAGTGAAGTCAGTGGTTCTTTCGCACACAAAAATAACTAAACCACGGTTTAGTTATTTCTCGGTGCGAAAGGACCACTGACTCGGCTGTGCTTCACAAAACAGGGTCTTGAGCTGAAACTACTAGCCCAAATCGAGATATCTTGGTGTAATTTTTCTTCTAGAAAGATTCTCCATCCATTGGTATACAATGTAGGTAGTTTTGGCCTCAGGGTAGTGAAAGTATGCTTGTCTGTTTTTTTTTAATGGGCCACCCTGTATATAGTCCAAGAAAACAATATTTTATAATTGCGATTGCAGCTCCAAATTTGCTGAGTCCAAAATTTTAATTGCGACTACAATCAGCATTCAGGTTACGTTCTTGTTCAGCCAATTGCAGCTGAATCATGTCACGCACAGCAACCAATCAATTACCAGCTCCAATGCACGCATGTGCATCGTTCAAAGGATTGCGCACACCATTCGTAGATTACAAATCAACTACTAATGGACATTTGCAAACATGCGTCTCTGGCGCACATCTTTGGCAATGACATTCTTTTATTATTTTCTATCCGGGAGTGTCCTTTAATTAGGGGTCTAATTGTTTATGTCCCTGTTACATTTGACATTAAAATATTATTTTTAATTTCAGCACACATTCTTTGATGCCTTCTATTTTTAAGAGTGATTTACATAAAGCAAAGTACCTGCAAAACAAATTTTATAAAAAGTTTGAAGTCAATTTCAGTGACACTTGCTTGGTAAATTACTAGACCAGGAGCCAATTTCATAAAACGTGTGAGCACCAAAATTTGCTGAGTATGAACATTCTTCCTTGGGAAAAAACAGGGTTACAAACCAACATTTCAGATGATGTTTATTGTTTGTAACTGGTATTCAGCTGGTTTTTGCTTTGAATAAAAAGCATGTGGAGTTTTGGCCGATAACCTGTTTTTGCTGAGCAAGACCTTTTTGTGCTAAGCACATTTTTGTGCTTATGTAATTGGCCCCAGGTGTAACCAGGACATTAAAAAATGCCACACTTTACGGACTAACCCATCTTCCTTGTGCATGCTTATGGCCAAAAGGTATTTTACCCCTAGCTACCAACGTTTTTTATAAACAAAAATATCACTTGGGTGGGACTCAAACCCACAGCCTCCTGCTTTCTAATGCAGACGCATTATTACTAGCCAGGGTTTGGCTAGCTGGTTGAAATCCCAATAGCAGCGAGTTCCACAACCAAATTTTTTTCAATTTGCGTCGGGGTGATGTAAATTGAATACTGTTTTTGTTTCCTTATCAACAACGTAATTTATAAATGCTGTATAGTCAGTGTTGTCACAAGAGAAAGTGTTGGTAAAATTTATAATAAATAAACAGAGAGAATATATAAAAGGGTAGAAGACACAAAGCAGATTTCAGTTTCAACTGCACACTCGTCAAAGATTCTCTGTTAGTGTTCTTACAACAAGAATACCTGCACTGCATCTGCAAATAATGTTGGAAATGCTACACTGTATGAACTATGGCTGATGGCTACCAAGAAGACAACTCTACTCTGTTAACTGAATTGAACAAGCATCTTGAGAGCTATTACAAGAGTAGAGACAGAACAAACGAAATAACGTGGTTAAGTAATGAAATCATTGCACCAATCGGCATCCTCTTCAACTTTGTGTTTCTCTTCACAGTCATTCGAGTAAAGTCCATGCGTACAATCATTAACATCTACTTATCCAATCTGGCTGTGGCTGACTCACTCGTCCTTACGAGTACCTTTATATTTGCATTGTGTTCACCCATCGAGTACAACTTCCTTGCTCAAAAAGTTTATGGAGGTGTCAAATACACGCTTCTTGCTGTTTCTCATTTCTTTGTGGTTACCATAGCAGCTGAGAGATTCTCTGCAGTGCATAATCCTCTGACACACAAAGAAAAAGCCTCTAAATCTCGAGCAGCAAAGATATCAGCAGGAGTCTGGGTGTCTACAATCATTGTTGGTGTGATTCTTATATTTTTACCAGAGACTAGCTTTGGTTATGTAGTTTTGGGGATTAATTTCATTATTGCCATTGTTTGCTTGATAGCAACTCTTGCTTTGTACATCTATGTGGTAGTGAAAGTGCGCAGACAATCAGCCCTGTTGCCAAACCGTCCCAAGCAAGCAGGCAAGGTCCTCTGTATGGTGATCATCAATACTGCTGTTTTCTTCATTTTGAACTTAATGCGCACTGCAATGTCAATCCTTGTAATTGTGCTAAGCATGTATTCCACACCTTCACAGGATGTTGAATTTCTACAACTTGAAGAAAAAATGAACATTCTGATTATATGTCATAACATTTTTGAGCTTATCAATAGTTCAATCAATTCCCTGGTCTACAGTGCCACAAACGCAGACTATCGTGCAGCTGTAGTCAAGACTTTCTCATTCCTCAAACTGTGCTGTCGTTGCTGCCCAAGACTGAATCCCAGCCAACCATCGCAGCCAGGGAAGCAGATTGAGCTTTGTGTGATGCCACAGGCAGAAAATGACCAAGAGCAGCGTGCTGCCAGACCAAGCAGCAACAAGCCACCAAGCCAAGGGCATGCACAACACCCAGAGAGTCAGCAGTCACTGAACAGCTGTCCAGAACAATGTTCCAGGCCAAGCAGCAGCAAGTTATCTACGCGCAGTCAGCAGCATATTAAAGTGCATGTTGAGGTACATGCAGAACCAGCGGGAACCCCAGCGCTTGCAAGTTCTCACCAGAAACAATGCTCTAGTCTGACTGACAACAAGCCATCCATGCAAAGGGAACATGAGTGTGTACATCCAGAACCAGCAGAGAGCCAGCAGTCACTTGCAAGTACTCAGGAGCAATGTCCTGGGTTGACTGGCACCGAGCCATCATCACAAGGGCAGCAGTATGCACATCCAGAACCAGAAGGGAGTCAAACATTGGAAGATTGTCAAGACCAATGTTCTCTGGTAACTGATGTGTGCAAGCCATCCATGCAAGGTCAGCAGTGTGCAGAGTCAGAAGATACATGTAGTCGACAATCACTTTGTAAGTAACTCTCAAACAATGTTCCAGGCACAACAGCCTAGTGTCATAGGAGCAGTATATTATGCGCATCAAGAACCAGTCACTCCAAAACTGTCAAGATCTATGTTCCAGGGTGACTGACTTCCCACCCATCCCTGCAAGAGGAACAGCGGTCTCAAGAGTGCTAGCAACACTTGCAAGTTTTCAGTAACAATGATCCAGGATAAAGTTGTGAGGGTTTGCAGAGACACCATGTGGAATTCTCTTTTGGAAAGATGCAAGTTGTCAGTAACAATGATTCAGGATTGACTGACGCATGAACTCAGAACTTAATGTTACCGGTATATTCACCTCTCAAATCCACGTAGAAACATTATTCGAGCTTTGGTACTGATTAATATTCAAATTGTTTTGATTAGACTTGGGTGATATTCCAGTTAAACATGTATTTGTGATACCTAACAAATGATCTGATAACACAGATTGATACTGAACAAAATGTTGGCAAAATACTGAAAAGCTCACTATAAAATGTCAATAAAATTTGTTCTCTCTTTAGGGATATTCTTTTTGCAGTGACTCGTTACAGTAGTTGATCATCTGATTCCCTGACTTAATACCCAGCCCGACATTGACAATACTCTGAAACCTTTTACTCTTTGAACCCGACCATCAAATAGTCTGGTTCCAAAAGCGATATCCAGGTATTTTTGTCAATGTCGTGCTGGGTATTAAAGTCAAGGAATCAGATCGTCAACTGCCTTAATGATAGCCACTGCGTATTCTTAATACTACAATGTTTCAGTGATGATATATTGCCGACTCTCAAAATAAATCCAATAGGACCTACCACACAAGTCTAAACTTCAGACATTTCAAGCCCACATTTTTGTTTCTAAAACAATTAATATTAATTTTTTACCTATATTTCATTTCTGTTCAAAAAGAACTTGTGAGAATTTTGTTTAAATACATGTATAGTAAAATGTTTCAGAAATGCTCGCGTGATTAGCGCACATGAACATATTTTTATGGAATGCGTGCAATATAAATGTAATTATTATTATTATTATTATTATGTTATTGAAGTTGTAAATAAGTGAGTAAATGTACAGATGCATACTTCTTTTATACTTGTAATTTGTAACTGTTCCACTGAAATGAGCACAAAGCCATATTGTCTATCACCGACAGAGATTACCTTTCACAATGAAATCTACCTTTGTGCTTTTTAACCAGTTCGTGCCGGGATTATTTAACATTGAACTTCGATCCGAGACGGGTTCGGGCCAGCATTCTTGGGAACCTGTACACGCCATTCGACGCGAACTGGTTAAAGATACTCAGTCAATACTTTTTGAGTTTCACTCAACAATAGATTTATTTTTAAATTGTAATTTTTGTTACATCTCTGACAAACCAAAAAGTAGTTTATGTTTTATAATTAAAAGATTTGTCATTGATTTCAACTTAAATGTGGTCTGCAGATTACCGGGATTCATATGACTGAAATAACCCCCTAAAGTGATTTGTTTTCTTCAAAATAAAAAATACAATTTTAGAATCCGTAAGTGTTTTAGTCAAGGCAGACAGACTTTAAAGGCATTGTATTTGAAAGGGAACTTATAGGGGAGTTTGGGTTTACGTATGTGTAAACTGTGACACATAGTTGCAAAAAGTGATCAATGTAGAAGACCGATCAATCAATGTAAAAGCCCGATCGGTGGAAGGACTAATCAATAGATGTAAAAGAACGATCGATCGATGTAAAAGACTGATCAATGTGTTGATTGGAGTTTATGCCTCTTTGGTGTTCCATACCCTACTGCATTTTAAGTACAGGACCAAATCTACCCAAATCCACTCAAGTGGTGGTTGATATTGATGAACAACAGCTCATCACTGAACGATGGACAAAATCAGACCCATTGTCCCAGCAGTGCCAACGTCCATCATAATCCAAATATATTCACCCTAGGCCTGCAGGACCAAGTTCCCCCGTCCCCCGTCCCCCCCAACAAAAAACAAAAAAAACAAGGGTATGGATTTTAATGGATTTGGGAGGGTTAGAGTTAAATTAAAGAAGTTTTAGTTTTGTCACTTTTCATTATCGGTAACATCAACCAATTTCAATCAAGGAAATACGCATTAAATACGTAATAATACAAACTGAAACAACTTTAATTTTAAATGGCAGCAGCGAAACTGAATTATCTGCTTTGGTAACTGCTGTCACGAGATACATGCATATCACGTGCATAACAATAGGTCTTTGAGAATTGTGAGAAAATAGAGAGGAAGGGTGAACAAAACTTTCTGTTTCAACTACACACTTCTAGAAGATCTCAAGGTGTTATATTCCCCAATAGTATAAAACTGGAGCAATCTTGCATAGGACAAACACGCTTCGCTACATGTATATCTGCAGAAAATGTTGGATTCAGCTCCAATCTACACTGCACATCATGGGTGATGGCCACTCTATCGAATGAAGTAAACAAGCATCTTGAAAACTATAACAAGAGATAGAGTGGGGTTACATATGTATAAAATAATACACCATTTTAAAGTTGAGAACCTAGAGAATTAAAAAAAAAAAGGAAAATCTAAATAACTAAAATTGTCAACTTTATCTGGGTTCTGTTGGAGCAGGTCACATATACACAATGCATATTGATACTAAAAAAAATGTTGGCAAAATACTGAAAAGCTCACTATAAAATGTCAATGCAATGTGTTCTCTCTTTAGGGATATTCTTAAAGCCGTGACTATCGTGACAGCAGTTGATCATCTGATTCCCCGACTTACCCAGCCCGACATTGACAATAGTCTGAACCTTTTACTCTTTGAACTTGACTATCAAATAGTCTGGTTCCAAGAGCGATTACCAGATATTTTTTTCAATGTCGGGCTGGGTAATTCGAGGAATCAGATCGTCAACTGCCGTAATGATAGCCACTGTGTAATCTTAAGAAATGTACTACATATTTTTAGTGACGATATATTGCAGACTCTCAAAATAAAACCAATGGGACCTACCACACAAGTCTAAACTTCAGACATTTCAAGCCCACATATTTTTGGTCTAAAAACAATTAATATTTATTTTCACCTATATTTCATTTCTGTTAATAACAAGCACTTGTGAGAATTTTGTTTAAATAGAGTAACAAATGTTTCAGTAATGCTCGAGTGATTAGCGCACATGAACATATTTTTATGGAATGCGCGCTATATAAATGTAATTATTATTATTATTATTATGTTACTGAAGTTGTAAATAAGTGAGTAAATGTACAGATGCATACTTCTTTTATATTTGTAATTTGTAAATATGTTCATCTGAAATAAGCACAAACCCATACTGCCTATCACAGACAGAGATTACAAGTACATTTCACAATGAAATCTACCTTTGTGCTTTTTAACCAGTTCGCGCCAAGATTATTTGACATTGACCGGGCCCAGGCGCGAGATTATTTTTCATGAACCTCGATCCGAGACAGGTTCAGGCTAACATTCTTGGGAACCGGTACACGCCATCCGACGCGAACTGGTTAAAGATACTTAGTCAATACCTTTTGAGTTTTACTCAAATATAGATTTATTTTTAAATTGTAATTTTTCATTATTGAAAAATGTTTCATTGATTTCAACTTGAATGTGGTCTGCAGATTACCACGATTCATATGACTGAAATAACCCCCTAAAGTCATTTGTTGTTGTCAAAATAAAACATACATGTAAAGGTTGAAAATCTATGAGTTTGTTGGTCAAGGCAGGCAGACTTCATAAGGATTGTATTTGAAAGGGAATTCATAGGGGACTCATTTGTACTTAACTGTAACTTACATAACTATAACAAGTTGTATGCCCACTAACTTACATTTCCATATACTGCAACATACCAAAGAACATCTGCTTTTCAACACAACATCAAAAACTCCGAACCTAAATTGTGGAATGATTTACCATTCTCTCTTAGATGTTCAAGGTCATATAATTTTTTTAACGGAAACTTAAATTGTACCTAATGTAATATATTATAAACTTCATGTATCCATGTGAAAATGGACTTGGTATGGCAATACTACATGTAGCCCAGTATTGTATTATATATTTTTTACTGCTTAGAAGTATGATTGTTTTCCTATAATTATGGTGTCCGTTCGTTTGTTTTTGTTTAATGGCATGCCTAATACAAGCTTTGCTTACAAGGTTTTGCTACCTCTGGCATTTATATCTTGTTATTCAATACTTATATAATTTTGTATCTATGTCAATTGAGAAGAGGAAATAAATGTGTGTTTGATTGAGAGTAGTTTAAGTTTACGTATATGTAAACTGTGACACATAATTGCAAAGTGTGATCGATGTAAAAGACCAATCGATCGATGTAAAAGCCCGATTGATGGAAGGACCAATCAATAGATGTAAAAGGACGATTGATCGATCGATCGATCGATCGATGTAAAAGACTGATCAATGTGTTGATTGGACTTTATGCCTATTTGGTGTTCCATACCCTACTGCATTTTAAGTACAGGACCAAATCCACCCAAATCCAAAGTGGTGGTTGATATTGATGAACAACAGCTTAGTACTGCACGATGGACAAAATCAGTGCCATTCTCCCAACAGTGCCAACATCCACCATAATCCAAATATATTCACCCCAGGCCTGTAGGACCAAGGCCCCCCCCCCCCCCTCCCCCTTCCCCCAACAAAAAACAAACAAACAAACAAAAACAAAACAAGGGTATGGATTTGGATGGATTTGGATGGATTTGGGAGGGTTAGGGTTAAAGAAGCTTTAGTATTGTCACTTTTCATTATCGGTTACATCAACCAACTTCAATCAAGGAAATACAGATTGTACATAATACTAAAAACTGAAACAACTTTAATTCAAAATGGCAGCAGCGAAACTGAATTGTCTGCTTTGGTAACTGCTGTCACGAGATACATGCATATCACGTGCATTACAATAGGTCTTTGAGAATTGTGAGAAAATAGAGAGGAAATGTCAACAAAACTTTCTGTTTCAACTACACACTTCTAGAAGATCTCAAGGTGTTATATTCCCCAATAGTATAAAACTGGAGCAATCTTGAAATAGGAAAAACGAGCTTCGCTATATCTGCAGAAAATGTTGGTTGCAGCTCCAATGTACACTGCACATCATGGGTGATGTCCACTCTATCGAATGACATAAACAAGCATCTTGAAAACTATTACAAGAGATACTTGTACATGTAGGGTGGGGGTACATGTATAAATGATACATCATTTTAAAGTTGATGAGAACCTAGAGAATAAAAACAAAAGCAAAATCTAAGTAACTAAAATTGTCAACTTTGTCTTGGTTCCGTTGGAGCAGGTCACATATACACCAATTGTCAGTTGTGCATGTTTGTCATTTGAAGCAGCAAAGGTGCTCAAAACCGAAAGAAAGGTGCATACAAACTCAATTGATTAAAGATGGACTACAACGGAATAATGATAAAGGCTGTGTTGCTGTTTTTTGTTCGAGAAATGTATAATGATTACTAATATATCATTAGTATTCAATAAATCTTGTTCCTTCATGCAAAAAACAACAAAATTGATCGGCGTTCTACGACCCAGAAAAACTCAGTTTCAGCAAAAGCCCTTAACTCATGAATAATTCATACTTTGTGTGTGACGTACTACCCATGAAAACGCATACATATGGTGGCCCTGAAGGGACTCCGCAGATCGCGAATATTGACGTCAAATTTGACGTCAATATTCGCGACTTTTGGGAAAAGTCGTGAATATTGACGTCAAATTTGACGTCAATATTCGCGACTTTTTTGGAAAGTCGTGAATATTGACGTCAAATTTGACGTCGATATTCGCGATCTGCGGAGTCCCTTCAGGGCCACCATGTATGCGTTTTCATGGGTAGTACGTGATCACTTTTCGCTGGTTTACAAGTCCGCTGGTACTATATCGTGGATTTCATTGTGGTTTTCAGTGGATCTTTGCCGGGAACCAGTACAGGGCGGGAAATTTCAAAATCAAAGAATCGAGGTCAAATTTTTTCGGTCAAATTGCAACAAAATTATTTAGAGAAAAACATGACCGTAACAATAAAGTGTTACCTGAACACAACATAAACAAGGTCCGATAATAAATTTAATGTGTGAGTTTTCGTTGTAGTCCATCTTTAAGTGTTAGCACTCTCAATGCTATACAGGGTGGCTTAAAACAAATTTTTCCATAATATCACAACGAACAAGCAAATACTTCCACTACCCTGAGGTCAAAACTATACCAATGGACGGAGAATCTTTCTAGAAGAACAATTAGACAAGGATATCTCGATTTGGGCTAGAAGCTTTAGCTCCAGACCCTATTTAGTGAAGTGAAGTCAGTGGTTCTTTCGCATCAAAAAAAACCTAAACCACGATTTAGTTATTTCTCGGTGCGAAAGGACCACTGACTCGGCTGTGCTTTACAAAACAGGGTCTTGAGCTGAAACTACTAGCCCAAATCGAGATATCTTGGTATCATTTTTCCTCTGGAAACATTCTTCAGGCCTTCATTTTAAAGGAGCGCGATCGCGCTCGCGCTCCTCCGCGCTCCTTAAAAATTTTAAGGAGAGCAAAAAAAAAGCGCTCCTTACAATTTTAACAAGAGCAAAAAAAAAAAAAACATCTCTTTCCATCACCGCATATAGAAGATAGAAGAAAAAATTCTCTAAAAGCCCATACCTCATTTAACTATTTTGAGTTCACAACCCAGGCTCTGTTTTCCGCACTACCGCATCCGAGCACCCATTGGATAATACGATGACCAATCACAACACGGTATCATCCACCATGCCACGCCGCTTTGCACGCTACTCGCACCCCCAAATAAAATCACATCAGATTTATCTTATACCAACAACGGTCATCTAGTCTTTCGTGTTCGCCCATTCCATTTATTTCGGACATAACGGGCCTAGACTAATTCACGCTTAATTAAGCCATACAAGTCACAGAGAGAGAAATGTCACTGGATGGGAAAGCGCCATCATTCTCTTAACCAAAAGTTGAACTACTGGTGAATGTTGTGTTCCTTTTCTTGAGTATGTGTTTATCAAAGGCATAGACACCTTTGGTTGTCATTTTGAGTAACTACAGATAGTGTCCAGGGCCTTTAAACTTGCGTTTTGTTAGCGAGAGCAAATCACTCTCCTTAATTCATTGTTTTGATTTAAGGAGAGCGATTTTAAAATCACTCTCCTTAATTCACCTTTTGATTTAAGGAGAGCGATGCACAGCTCTCCTCAGATTTATTAAAATGAAGGCCTGATTCTTCATCCATTGGTATACAATGTAGAGTTTTAAATCTTAGGGTAGTGGAAGTATGATCGTCTGTTTTTTAATATGGGCCACCCTGTATATAGTCCAAGAAAACAATATTTTAAGATTGCGAATGCAGCCCCAAATTTGCCGAGTCCAAAATTTGAATTCCGACCACAATCAGCATGCAGGTTACGTTCTTGTTCAGCCAATTGCAGCTGAATCATGTCACGCACAGCAACCAATCAATTACCAGCTCTTATGCACGCGTGTGCATCGTTCAAAGGATTGCACACACCATTCGTATATTACAAATCAACTACTAATGGACATTTGCAAACATGCGTCTCTGATGCGCATCTTTAGAAATGACATTCTTTTATTATTTTCTATCCGGGACTGTCCTTTAATTAGGGGTCTAATTGTTCATATCCCTGTTACATTTTACATTAAAATAATATTGTTTTTAATTCAGCACGCATTCTTTGATGTCTTCCTTCTAAAAGAGTGATTTACATAAAGAAAAGTACCAGTACCTGCAAAACTAATTTTAAAAAAAGTTTGAAGTCAATTTCAGTGACACTTGCATGGTGAATTACTAGACCATGGAGCAAATTTCATTAAACGTGTGAGCACCAAAATTTGCTTAGCATGAACATTCTTCCTTGGGAAAAAAACAGGGTTACAAACCAACATTTCAGATGATGTTTATTTTGTGTAACTGGTATTCAGCTGGTTTTTGCTTTTAATAAAAAGCCTGTGGAGTTTTGACCGATAACCTGTTTTTACTGAGCAAGAATTGTCAGTGCTAAGCACATTTTTGTGCTTCTATGTAATTGGCCCTAGGTGTAACCAGGACACCAAAAAATGTTACAGTTTTGGACCCCTTATTTAAGGACCATCTTTCTTGTCCATGACCGAGAGTATTTTACCCGTAGCTACTCTTTTTTTTTTATAAATACAAATATCACTTGGGTGGGACTCGAACCCACAGCCTCCTGCTTTCTATTGCTAGCCAGGGTTTGGCTAGCTGGTTGAAATCCCAATAGCATTAGCAGCGGGTTCTGCAACCAAATGTTCCAATTTGCGTCGGGGTGATGTAAATTGAATATGTTTTTGTTTCCTTCATCACCAACATAATTTATAAACGCTGTATAGTCAGTGTTGTCACAAGAGAAAGTGTTGGTAAAATTTATAAAAAATAAACAGAGAGAATATATAAAAGGGGAGAAGACAAACTGTAGTTTTCAGTTTCAACTGCACACTCCTCAAAGATTCTCTGTTAGTGTTCTTACAACAAGAATTCCTGCACTGCATCTGCAAATAATGTTGGAAATGCTACACTGTACATGAAGTATGGCTGATGGCTACCAAGAAGACAACTACACTCTGTCAACTGATGAAGTAAACAAGCATCTTGAGAGCTTTTACAAGAGTGTGGACAGAAAAAACCAAATAATATGGTTAAGTGCTGAAATCATTGCACCAATCGGCATCCTCTTCAACTTTGTGTTTCTCTTCACAGTCTTTCGAGTGAAGTCCATGCGTACAATCATCAACATCTACTTATCCAATCTGGCTGTGGCTGACTCACTCTTCCTAATGAGTGACTTTATATTTGCATTGTGTTCACCCATCAAGTACAACTTTCTTGCTCAAAAAGTATATACAGGTGTCAGATACACGCTTCTTGCTGTTTCTCATTTTTTGGTGGTCACAATAGCAGCTGAGAGATTCTCTGCAGTGCGCAATCCGCTGACACACAAAGAAAAAGCCTCTAAATCTCGAGCAGCAAAGATATCAGCAGGAGTCTGGATGCCTACAATCATTGTTAGTGTGATTCTGACATTCTTACCAAAGACTATCTTTATTGATGTCGTCTTTTGGATTACTTTCATTATTGCCGTTGTTTGCTTGATAGCAACTCTTGCTTTGTACATCTATGTGGTAGTGAAAGTGCGCAGACAATCAGCCCTGTTGCCAAACCATCCCAAGCGAGCAGGCAAGGTCCTCTGTATGGTGATCATCAATACTGCTGTTTTTTTCCTTTTGAACTTAATACACACTGCATTGTCAATTCTTGTTATTGTGCAAAGCACGTACATGTATTCAACTTCACAGGCAGTTGAACTTCTACAACTTGCAGAAAAATCGAACATTCTGGCTATATGTGATACAATTTTTGAACTTATCAATAGTTCAATCAATTCCCTGGTCTACAGTGCCACAAACGCAGACTATCGTGCAGCTGTAGTCAAGACTTTCTCATTCCTCAAACTGTGCTGTCGTTGCTGCCCAAGACGGAATCCCAGCCGACCATCGCAGCCAGGGAAGCAGGTTGAGCTTCGTGTGATTCCACAGGCAGAAAATGACCAAGAGCAGCGTGCTGCCAGGCCAAGCAGCAGCAAGCCACCAAGCCAAGAGCATGCACAACACCCAGAGAGTCAGCAGGCATCCATTCACAGTCGGCAGCATGTTAAAGTGCATGTTGAGGTACATGCAGAACCAGCGGAGACCCCAGAGTTTGCAAGTTCCCACCAGAAACAATGCTCTAGTCTGACTGACAACAAGCCATTCATATAAGGGGAACATGAGTGTGTACATCCAGAACCAGCAGAGAGCCAGCAGTCACTTGCAAGTACTCATCAGGAACAATGTCCTGGGTTGACTGGCACGGAGCCATCATCACAAGGGCAGCAGTATGCACATCCAGAACCAGAAGGGAGTCAACCATTGGAAGATTGTCAAGACCAATGTTCTCTGGTAACTGATGTGTGCAAGCCATCCATGCAAGGTCAGCAGTGTGCAGAGTCAGAAGATACATGTAGTCGACAATCACTTTGTAAGTAACTCTCAAACAATGTTCCAGGCACAACAGGCTAGTGTCACAGGAGCAGTATACATGTATTATGCGCATCAAGAACCAGTCACTCCAAAACTGTCAAGAACTATGTTCCAGGGTGACTGACTTCCCACCCATCCCTGCAAGAGGAACAGCGGTCTCAAGAGTGCTAGCAACACTGTCAAGTTTTCAGTAACAATGATCCAGGATAAAGTAGTGAGGGTTTGCAGAGACACCATGTGGAATTATCTTTTCGAAAGATGCAAGTTGTAAGTAACAATGATACAGGATTGACTGATGCTGAGATTTCAATGCAAGGAAGCATGAACTCAGAACTTAATGTTATATCCACCTCTCAAATCAACGTAGAAACATTATTCGAGCTCCGGTACTGATTAATATTCAAATTATCAATGGTGATATTCCAGTTAAACATGTATTTGTGATACCAAACCATGATACCAAATGATCTGATAACACATATTGATACTAAAACAAATGTTGGCAAAATACTGAAAAGCTCACTATAAAATGTCAATACAATGTGTTCTCTGTTTAGGGATATTCTTAACGCAATGACTATCATTACAGCAGTTGATTATCTGATTCCCTGACTTACCCAGCCCGACATTGACAATACTCTAGACCTTTTACTCTTTAAACCCGACTATCAAATAGTCTGGTTTAAAGAGCGATATCCAGATATTTTTGTCAAGGTCGTGCTGGGTAAGTCGTGGAATCAGATCGTCAACTGACATAATGATAGCCACTGCGTATTCTTAACACTACAATGTTTCAGTGATGATGTATTAATTGCCGACACTCAAAATAAATCCAATAGGACCTACCACACAAGTCTAAACTTCAGACATTTTTTCTAAAACAATTAATATTTATTTTCACCTATATTTCATTTCTGTTCAACATGAGTTTGTGAGAATTTCGTTTAAATAGAGTAACAAATGTTTTAGTAATGCTTGAGTGATTACCGTTACTGAAGTTGTAAATAAGTGAGTAAATGTACAGATGCATATACTTCTTATATACTTGTAATTTGTAATTGTTCCGCTGAAATGAGCACAAAGCCATATTGTCTATCACCAACAGAGATTACCTTTCACAATGAAATCTACCTTTGTGCCGGGATTATTTTGACATTGACCGGGCCCAGGCGCGGGATTATTTTTCATGAACCACGATCCAAGACGGGTTCAGGCCAGCATTCTTGGGAACCGGTACACGCCATCCGATCTAAACTGGTTAAAGATACTCAGTCAATACCTTTTGAGTTTTACTCAAATATAGATTTATTTTTAAATTGTATTTTTCATTATTAAAAAATGTTTTATTGATTTTAACTTAAATGTGGTCTGCAGATTACCAGGATTTATATGACTGAAATAACCCCCTAAAGTCATTTTTTTGGTCAAAATAAAACATACATGTAAAGGTTGAAAATCTATGAGTTTGTTGGTCAAGGCAGGCAGACTTCACAAGGATTGTATTTGAAAGGGAATTCATAGGGGACTCATTTGTACTTAACTGTAACTTACATAACTATAACAAGTTGTATGCCCACTAACTTACATTTCCATATACCGCAACATACCGTAGAACATCTGCTTTTCAATACAACATCAAAAAATCCGGACCTAAATTGTGGCATGATTTACCATTCTCTCTTAGATGTTCAAGGTCATATAATTTTTTTAAACAGAAACTTAAATTGTTCCTAATGTAATATATTATAAACTTCATGTATCCATGTGCAAATGAACTTGGTATGGCAATCCTACATGTAGCCCAGTATTGTATTATATGTTTTTTTACTGCTTAGAAGTATGATTGTTTTCCTATAATTATGGTGCCCGTTCGTTTGTTTTTGTTTAATGGCATGCCTAATACAAGCTTTGCTAACAAGGTTTTGCCACCTCTGGCATTTATATCTTGTTATTCAATACTTATATAATTTTGTATCTATGTCAATTGAGAAGAGGAAAGACAGCTCCACTCTATCAACTAAAGTAAACAAGCATCTTATGAACTTTCAGATTTCAGTTTCAACTGCACACTCCTCAAAGATTCTCTGTTAGTGTTCTTACAACAAGAATTCCTGCACTGCATCTGCAAATAATGTTGGAAATGCTACACTGTACATGAACTATGGCTGATGGTTACCAAGAAGACAACTCTACTCTGTCAACTGAATTAAACGAGCATCTTGAGAACTATTACAAGACTATAGACAGATCCGATCAAAGAATAATGTTAAGTGCTAAAATCATTGCACCAATCGGAATCGTCTTCAACTTTGTGTTTCTCTTTACAGTCTTTCGAGTGAAGTCCATGCGTACAATTATCAACATCTACTTATCCAATCTGGCTGTGGCTGACTCACTCTTCCTCACAAGTGACTTTATATTTGCATTGCGTTCACCCATCGAGTACAACTTCCTTGCGCAAAAAGTATTTATAGTTGTCAAATACACGCTTCTTGCTGCTTCCAATTTCTTTGTGGTCACAATAGCAGCTGAGAGATTCTCTGCAGTGCGTAATCCTCTGACACACAAGGAAAAAGCCTCTAAATCTCGTGCAGCAAAGATATCCACAGGACTCTGGGTGCCTACAATCATTGTTGCTGTGATTCTGATGTTCTTACCAGAGACTGTCTTTGCCTACCTCATCTTTTGGATTAATTCCATTATTGCCATTGTTTGCTTGATAGCAACTCTTGCTTTGTACATCTATGTGGTAGTGAAAGTGCGCAGACAATCAGCCCTATTGCCAAACCGTCCCAAGCGAGCAGGCAAGGTCCTCTGTATGGTGATCATCAATACTGCTGTTTTCTTCATTTTGAACTCAATGCACACTGCATTGTCAATTCTTGTAATTGTTCTAAGCATGTATTCCACACCTTCACAGGCTGTTGAATTTCTACAATTTGCAGAAAAAATTAACATTCTGTCAATATGTCATGAAATTTTTGAGCTTCTCAATAGTTCAATCAATTCTCTGGTCTACAGTGCCACAAACGCAGACTATCGTGCAGCTGTAGTCAAGGCTTTCTCATTTCTCAAACTGTGCTGTCGTTGCTGCCCAAGATGGAATCCCAGCCGACCATCGCAGCCAGGGAAGCAGATTGAGCTCCGTGTGATTCCACAGGCAGAACATGACCAAGAGCAGCGTGCTGTCAGACCAAGCAGCGAAAAGCCTCCAAAACAAGAGCATGCACAACACTCAGAGAGTCAGCAGTCACTAGACAGCTGTCAAGAACAATGTTCTAGACAAAGCAGCAGCAAGGCATCCATGCAAAGTCAGCAGCATGTTCAAGTGCATGTTAAGGTACATGCAGAACCAGTGGGGACCCCAGAGCTTGCAAGTTCCCACCGGAAACAATGCTCTAGTCTGACTGACTGCAAGCCATCCATACAAGGGGAAGAGTGTGTACATCCAGAACCAGAAAAGAGCCAGCAGTCACTTGCAAGTACTCAGGAGCAATGTCCTGGGCTGACTGGCACCAAGCCATCATCACAAGGGCAGCAGTATGCACATCCAGAAACAGAAGGGAGTCAATGGTCGGAAAGTTGTCAAGAACAATGTTCTCTGGTAACTGATGAGTGCAAGCCATCCATGTAAGGGCAGCAGCAACCTATCCCGGCAAGGGGAACAGTGGTCTCAAGAGTGCTAGCAACACTTGCAAGTTTTTAGTAACAATGATCCAGGATAAAGTTGTGAGGGTTTGCAGAGACACTATGTGGAATTCTATTTTGGAAAGATGCAAGTTGTCAGTAACAATAATTCAGGATTGACTGACGCATGAACTCCGAACTTAATGTTACCAGTATATTCACCTCTCAAATCCACGTAGAAACATTATTCGAGCTTTGGTACTGATTAATATTAAAAGTTGTTTTGATTAGACTTGGGTGATATTCCAGTTAAACATATGTATTTGTGATACCAAACCTAACAAATGATCTGATAACACATATTGATACTGAACAAAATGTTGGCAAAATACTGAAAAGCTCACTAAAAAATGCCAATAAAATGTGTTCTCTTTTCAGGGATATTCTTAACGCAGTTGATCATCTGATTCCCCGACTTACCCAGCCCGACATTGACAATACTCTGGACCTTTTACTCTTTGAACCTGACTATCAAATAGTCTGGTTCCAAGAGAGATATCCAGATATTTTTGTCAATGTAGGGCTGGGTAAGTCGAGGAATCAGATTGTTCACTGTCGTAATATTATAGCCACTGCGTATTCTTAATAATACAATGATTCAGTGATGATATATTGCTGAATCTCAAAATTAATCCAATAGGACCTACCGCACAAGTCTAAACTTCAGACATTTCAAGCCCACATTTTTTTTTCTAAAACAATTAATATTTATTTTCACCTATATTTCATTTCTGTTTAACAAGAGCTTGTGAGAATTATGTTTAAATACATGTAGAGTAAAATGTTTCAGTAATGCTTGAGTGATTAGCGCACATGAACATATTTTTATGGAATGTGCGCTATATAAATGTAATTATTATTATTACCGTAATTTCCTGCGGTAAAGCCGCGGCTTATCTGACTTTCTAGACCACAAAAACATCGCTGCGCCTTATCTTTCGGTGCGCTGTATATGATGTCGCTTGAGTTCAAAATGATGGTCTTTGTGTGAAGAATTCTTTGAACGCCGCAATCTTACTCAATAATGCGGTCAACCAATTAGCTCAACTCTCCGGACATTGTGACCGTGTTTCCATTCTAACAATGCCGCAATGTGTTGATCCCTATACGACCGTGCTTCCCTTCCAACAATCCCGCGATGTGTTGATCCCCCCCACGACAGTGCTTTTATTCCAACAATGCCGCAATGCGTTGACCCCCTTTTTTTTGTGGCCGGTTTTTCATTCCGAAAATGCTGCAACAGAATTACTTAAACGTTTGGAAATCGCATTCACCCAACCTCTATTGTGTGAACGTTGAGGGTGTTTTATTATATCTTCAAAGTCTGCTTTAGACCTAACGTACTATTTAGGATAATATGAAGTACCGGTACCAATGTTTATGGTGAACATACAAAAAACCTACATACGAATTGCACTTTCGTTTGTTTCATTAAACGTTCAAATCATTTATTTATTTATTGCCTCATTTTAGATGTTTGTTGGAGAAAGTATTATGGGAATTTAACGTAATATTATCTTATTATTCAGGGTGACTGAGTGATGGCCCGACCAAGTTTCTTGAAAAGACCAACATCAAAGCCTTAGCACCGCTCAATACTTCCCCAGTGAAAAGATCGATATCCAACCCTGAAGTCCAGTTAAAAAAATCTTCATTGCCATTGGGTGTTGACGTTCTCTCAACAAAAACTGCTTCTCAAAGAATGTTGTCCCTGCCCGCTTATCTCCAACAAAGATACATTGTATTTACTTACACTAACCCTCGCCTGGCAGTTATTTAATTTATTTAAAAGGTGTTGGTCAGTGTATTTCTCGAGCGAATTTAGTTATTTCGCCAGATTCGTTCCCCTATACGAATCTGGCGATAATTAAGGGCGCCCCCAATAAGCCCGGATATATACGGACCGCGCGCCGCGGAACAAATGTCTGTTTCGTTTATTTTATTAGTATAGATATAAAATAAGTTTAATGATCTTCAACACAAAACTAACACTAAGAGAAGTGATGTATTAAACAAATATCTTATGAACGGGATTAACAAATTATAGGTTTAAAAAAAAGGAAAAGAACTTTATTTTAAAAAATCCCCAGTAACAATCCCTTCCATATATTAAGTCAACTCTATGTTGTCTGATTACGTTGTCTGGAAAGAAACTATATCACTGACTGACTGAACTTTCTACTGAATTAATTTACAATCCCACGGACCAAAACATTAAACGTGGTTTTGAAACCCGATATCTGCGGGAGAGGCACATGTATCGGCTTCCATTGTATAAACTCTGCGGTCAGGAACATCTGGGGTTTGCAATTGTTGATACATTTCGTGTCGCTCACTCAAAGGTTTTAGTTCATTGAGCCTTATTTCTTTTGGAAAAAGACGCACCATTGTAGGGTCAGAAACCGCAATCATGCAGGTTTGTATCAATTTACTTTGATCTTTTCTTCATGGCTCTACACATGTGACCAGCCCATGGGGTTACGGTTTAATTCATGCTTGGAATAGTGGGATTGTTCTAAGGCAACAAAATGACCCCTTTCTGGCGATGTACCTACACCGGGTGGCGTCTGGTGTTCTTCTGGGTGCGTTCAAGCATGCGCTTTATTCGGCAGTGCGCTTTATCTGTTGACGTTTGAATTGTTTTTGGGTGATTTTAGGGACCTGCGCCTTAACCACCGAGCGGCTTTACCGCAGGAAATTACGGTATTATTATGTTACTGAAGTTGTAAATAAGTGAGTCAATGTACAGATGCATACTTCTTATATACTTGTATTTTGTAATTGTTTAGCTGAAATAAGCACAAATCATATTGTCTATAGCAGACAGAGATTACCTTTCACAATGAAATCTACCTTTGTGCTTTTTAACCAGTTCGCGCCGGGGTATTATTTTGACATTGACCGGGCCCAGGCGCGAGATTATTTTTCATGAACCTCGATCCGAGACGGGTTCAGGGCCAGCATTCTTAGGATCCGGTACACGCCATCCGACGCGAACTGGTTAAAGATGTACTCAGTCAATACTTTTTGAGTTTCACTCAACAATAGATTTATTTTTAAATTGTAATATTTGTTACATCTCTGACAAACCAAAAAGTACTTCATGTTTCATTATTTAATAATTTGCCATTGATTTTAACTTAAATGTGGTCTGCAGATAACCGGGATTCATATGACTGAAATAACCCCCTAAAGTGATTTTGTGTTGTCAAAATAGAACATAAAGGTTGACAATTCGTGAGTGTTTTGGTCAAGGCAGGCAGACTTCAATGGCAATGTATTTCAAAGGGAACTTTTAAATAGCGGTGTTTAGGTTTACGTATGTGTAAACTGTGACACATAACTGCAAAGGGTGATCGATGTAAAAGACCAATCGATCGATGTATTAAAGACCAATCGATCGATGTATTAAAGACCAATCGATCGATGTAAAAGACCGATTGATGGAAGGACCAATCAATAGATGTAAAAAACAAATCGATAGATGTAAAAGACCAATCGATCAATGTAAAAGACTCACTTATCAATGTATTGACTGGTTTTTATGCCTCTTTGGTGTTTCATACCCTACTGCATTTTTACTGGTTCGCGCCGCGATCATTTTATTATCACCGAGCCAAGGCGCAGGATCATTTTTAACGAAACTCG
This sequence comes from Crossaster papposus, assembly GCA_037893245.1. Lineage (NCBI taxonomy): Eukaryota > Metazoa > Echinodermata > Asteroidea > Velatida > Solasteridae > Crossaster > Crossaster papposus. The sequence continues at coordinate 625,620 of JBAIAA010000717.1, forward strand.
ATCTGAGGCAGGTTCAGGCCAATGGTACCAGGAAGCACACCCACGCATTTCCGGCCTTGCTCGCTACTGACAGACATTTCCGGACATGCTCGTGACGCGTTAATGCGTCATTCGTTTTGAATCTGGAGAAAACTTTGCGTGTGTATACATCCTCCAGCGCAAACTTGTTAAGTACAGGACCAAATCTACCCAAATCCACTCAAGTGGTGGTTGATATTGATAAACAACAGCTTAGTACTGCACGGTGGAAAAAATCAGTCCCATTGTCCCAACAGTGCCAACATCATCATAATCCAAATATATTCAACCCCAGGCCTGTAGGACCAAGTGTCCCCCCCCCCCCCCCCCCACACAACAACAAAACAAACAAACAAACAAAAATAAAACAAGGCTATGGATTTTACTAGATTTGGGAGGATTAGGGTTAAAGAAGCTTTAGTTTTGTCACTTTTCATTATCGGTCGGTAACATCAACCAATTTCAATCAAGGAAATACGCATTGTACATACATTGTGTAATGATAAAAACTGAAACAATTTTAATTCAAAATGGCAGCAGCGAAACTGAATTGTCTGCTTTGGTAATTAACTGCTGTCACGAGATACATGCATATCACGTGCATAACAAAATAGGTCTTTGAGAATTGCGGGAAAATATGGAGGAAATATCAACAAAACTTTCTGTTTCAACTACACACTTCTAGAAGATCTCAAAGTGTTATATTCCCATTAGTATAAAACTGGAGCAATCTTGAAATAGGACAAACATGCTTCGCTACATGTATATCTGCAGAAAATGTTGGATGCAGCTCCAATCTACACTGCACATCATGGGTGATGGCCACTCTATCGAATGAAGTAAACAAGCATCTTGAAAAATATTACAAGAGATAGGGTGGGGTTACATATGTATAAAATAATACACCATTTTAAAGTTGAGAACCTAGATAAGTTCTTTTAAAAAGCAAAATCTAAATAACTAAAAATTGTCAACTTTATCTGGGTTCCGTTGGAGCAGGTCACATATATACACCAATCTGGCGCACATCTTTGGCAATGACATTCTTTTATTATTTTCTATCCGGGACTGTCCTTTAATTAGGGGTCTAATTGTTTATATCCCTGTTACATTTGACATTAAAATAATATTTTTAAATTCAGCACGCATTCTTTGATGTCTTCTTTCTAAAAGAGTTATTTACATAAAGAAAAGTACCAGTACCTGCAAAACAAATTATATAAAAAGTTTGAAGTCAATTTCAGTGACACTTGCATGGTGAATTACTAGACCAGGAGCAACTTTCATTAAACGTGTGAGCACCAAAATTTGCTTAGCATGAACATTCTTCCTTGGGAAAAAAAACACGGTTACACACCAACATTTCAGTTGATGTTTATTGTTTGTAACTGGTATTCAGCTGGTTTTTGCTTTGAATGAAAAGCCTGTGGAGTTTTGGCTGATAACCTGTTTTTACTGAGCAAGACTTTTTTGTGCTTACATAATTGGCCCCAGGTGTAACCAGGACATTAAAAAATGCCACACTTTTGAACCCCTTATTTACGGACTAACCCATCTTCCTTGTGCATGCTTATGACCCAAAGGTATTTTACCCGTAGCTACCAACGTTTTTTATAAACAAAAATATAACTTAGGCAGGACTCAAACCCACAGCCTCCTGCATTCTATTGCAGATGCATTATTACTAGCCAGGGTTTGGCTAGCTGGTTGAAATCCCAATAGCAGCGAGTTCCACAACCAAATTTTTCAATTTGCGTTGGGGTGATGTAAATTGAATACTGGATAATTTGTTTTTAATCACCAACGTAATTTATAAATGCTGTATAGTGTTGTCACAAGAGAAAGTGTTGGTAACAGCACTGTCAAAACAATAGACAAACTTGTCCTGAATAATCAGAGAAAATATATAAAAGGGGAGAGGACACAAAGCAGATATCAGTTTCAACTGCACACTCCTCAAAGATTCTCTGTTCGTGTTCTTACAACAAGAATACCTACACTGCATCTGCAAAAAATGTTGGAAATGCTACACTGTACATGAACTATGGCTGATGGCTACCATGAAGACAACTCTACTCTGTCAACTGATGAAGTAAACAAGCACATCGAGAACTATTACAAGAGTAGAGACAGAAGTATTCAAATACTACGGTTAAGTTCTGAAATCATTGCACCAATCGGGATCCTCTTCAACTTTGTGTTTCTCTTCACAGTCATTCGAGTGAAGTCCATGCGTTCAATCATCAACATCTACTTATCCAATCTGGCTGTGGCTGACTCGCTCTTCCTTACACGTGACTTTATATTTGCATTGTGTTCACCCATCAAGTTCAACTTCCTTGCGTCAAAAGTATGGATAATTGTCAGAAACACGCCTCTTGCTGTTTCTAATTTCTTGGTGGTCACCATAGCAGCTGAGAGATTCTCTGCAGTGCGTAATCCTCTGACTCACAAAGAGAAAGCCTCTAAATCTCGAGCAGCAAAGATATCAGCAGGACTCTGGGTACCTACAATCATTGTTGGTTTCATTCTAATGTTCTTACCAGAAACTATCTTTGATGATGTCGGGTTTTGGATTAATTCCATTATTGCTATTGTTTGCTTGATAGCAACTCTTGCTTTGTACATCTATGTGGTAGTGAAAGTGCGCAGACAATCGGCCCTGTTGCCAAACCGTCCCAAGCAAGCAGGCAAGGTCCTCTGTATGGTGATCATCAATACTGCTGTTTTCTTCTTTTTGAACTCAATACGCACTGCATTGTTAATTCTTTTAATTGTGCAAAACAAGCATTCCAGAGACACACCTTCACAGTTTGTTGAAGTTCTACAACTTACGGAAAAAATTGACATTCTGTATGTATGTTCTATCATTTTTGAGCTTATCAATAGTTCAATCAATTCCCTGGTCTACAGTGCCACAAACGCAGACTATCGTGCAGCTGTAGTCAAGACTTTCTCATTCCTCAAACTGTGCTGTCGTTGCTGCCAAAGACTGAATCCCAGCCGACCATCACAGCCAAGGAAGCAGATTGAGCTTCGTGTGATGCCACAGGCAGAAAATGACCAAGAGCAGCGTGCTGCCAGACCAAGCAGCAGCAAGCCACCAAGCCAAGGGCATGCACAACACCCACAGAGTAAGCAGTCACTAGACAGCGGTCAAGAACAATGTTCTAGACAAAGCAGCAGCAAGGCATCCATTCACAGTCGGCAGCATGTTAAAGTGCATGTTGAGGTACATGCAGAACCAGCGGAGACCCCAGAGCTAACAAGTTCTCCCCAGAAACAATGCCCTAGTCTGACTGACTGCAAGCCACCCATGCAAGGAGAACAGTGTGTACATCCAGAACCAGCAGAGAGCCAGCAGTCACTTGCAAGTACTCAGGGGCAATGTCTGACTGGCACGGAGCCATCATCACAAGGGCAGCAGTATGCACATCCAGAACCAGAAGGGAGTCAATCGTTGGAAAGTTGTTAAGAACAATGTTCTCTGGTAACTGATAAGTGCAAGCCATCCATGTAAGGTCAGCAGTGTGCAGAGTCAGCAGATACATGTAGTCAACAATCACTTTGTAAGTAACTCTCAAACAATGTTCCAGCCAAGTGCCATAAGATTAAGAGCAGTATTATGCACACCAAGAACCAGCCGGGAGTCACTCAAGAACAATGTTCCAGGGTGACTGACTTCCCAACCATTCCTGCAAGGGGAGCAGCGGTCACAAGAGTGCCAGCAACACTTGCAAGTTTTCAGTAACAATGATCCAGGATAAAGTTGTGAGGGTTTGCAGAGACACCATGTGGAATTATCTTTTCGAAAGATGCAAGTTGTAAGTAACAATGATCCAGGATTGACTGATGCTGAGATTTCAATGCAAGGAAGCATGAACTCAGAACTTACTGTTATATCCACCTCTCAAATCAACGTAGAAACATTATTCGAGCTCCGGTACTGAATAATATTCAAAGTTATTTTGATTAGGCTTGGGTGATATTCCAGTTAAACATATATGGTACCAAACCTAACAAATGATCTGATAACACATATTGATACTGAACAAAATGTTGGCAAAATACTGAAAAACTCACTATAAAATGTCAATACAATGTGTTCTCTCTTTTCAGGGATATTCTTAACGCAGTGACTATCGTTACAGCAGTTGATCATCTGATTCCCTGACTTACCCAGCCCGACATTGACAATACTGTAACGCCCGTGCCGGTTGGGCGGTAGAGGGCGCTGGAGCGATTCCACGGTGGTGGGATCGCCCTGGTGGCTCCTGCTGGTGCGCCCCGGAAACCCGCCTTTGGATTGCGCAAGCGCCGAACCAGTTCTAACCAGTTCGGGTGCCGCGTGATTGCGGGAGCCTGAAGTCCATGTTTTGGTCGGCAAGAGGTCACAATAAACCAGAGAGAATCACCAGAAATACAGAATACTTGCGTCAAGAGTCCTTCTTGTGTGTGGTGTAGAACCCAGAGAGAAATCTACGTTACATTGGTGGCAGCGGTGGGATACGGAAGGACGGGAAAAGACCAGGTGAAGTGTTCATGTTTTCAGAAAACCACGATAGCACGGCAGCCAACTCGCCCCACGGCGAGAGGGCAGGCCAGGGCATGGGCCCAGGGAACGGGGACCAGTCCAGGAAGCTTTCAGGCACTCCGTGCATTACGCCAGAGGAGTTAGAGGCCTTTTTCAAGGATATACCAGAGAGCTCTGGGGAACTCTAGGGAGGTTATGGGGACTTGGGAGTCTGGATGTTTCCTGGGGGAGGAGTTGGAGAAGGATAGCGGGAATTTCGGGACATGCGCCAATGGCTGGGGGCTTCAGTGCGTCCACTCCGAATTGGAGAGAGGGCGCCCTTCTCCATATTTGTCCGGGTCCGCTACCAGGTCTGTCGGGGGGCCGCCCCATGCTGTAGACGGCGGCGCAGCAGACGGATGGTTCCACGCGGAACAATCCCAAGCTGTGCCCGTGGATGCAGTGGGGGGCGGGGCCTCGTCGAGACATTCTCTGGATCTTCTGCAGGAATGAAACCGAGTCGGGGGGGGGGCCCGGCCCATGCTGTAGACGGCGGCGCGGCAGACGGCTCGCAACACTCGGAGCGAGCCCGAGCCGTGCCCGTCGGCGCAGCGGGGGCGGGGCCTCGCCGGGACGCCCACGCTCTCTAAGCCAGTCATCAGTCACAAGAGCCAGTCACAGGAATCAGTCACAAGAGCCAGTCACAGGAGCCAGTCACAGGAGCCAGTCAAGTCTTGACAGCTGGGGGTGTGCCGGAGCTGGGGGTGCCAGAGCTTGGGGTCGTCTGGCGGACCACGCGTGCGCGACGGAGTCGGACCACGCACGCGCCTCGGGGAGACGGCCCAGGCGTGGAGAGACATTCCACCGGAATTCTGGGAGCAGCTTCAGGCCACCTCCCACCTACTAGGCGGGAACTTTTGAACTTTTCATTTTTTTGTTATGTAAATTGTTGTGTAATTATTGGCGTTATGCGTTTTCCAGGGCGGTTGGCCGGGGTGCGGCAGCAGCGCCCATGGTCTTGTTTGGGGGCAAACAAGGTCTTCGTGGGGGGCTGTGTAACGCCCGTGCCGGTTGGGCGGTAGAGGGCGCTGGAGCGATTCCACGGTGGTGGGATCGCCCTGGTGGCTCCTGCTGGTGCGCCCCGGAAACCCGCCTTTGGATTGCGCAAGCGCCGAACCAGTTCTAACCAGTTCGGGTGCCGCGTGATTGCGGGAGCCTGAAGTCCATGTTTTGGTCGGCAAGAGGTCACAATAAACCAGAGAGAATCACCGGAAATACAGAATACTTGCGTCAAGAGTCCTTCTTGTGTGTGGTGTAGAACCCAGGCGAATCTTCGTTACAATACTCTGAACCTTTTAGTCTTTGAACCTGACTATCAAATAGTCTGGTTCCAAGAGCGATAACCAGATATTTTTTTCAATGTCGGGATGGGTTAAGTCAAGGAATCAGATCGTCAACTGACATAATGATAGCCACTGCGTATTCTTAATACTACAATGTTTCAGTGATGATGTATTGCCGACTCTAAAAATAAATCCAATGGGACCTACCACACAAGTGTAAACTTCAGACATTTCAAGCCCACATATTTTTTTTCTAAAACAATTAATATTTATTTTCACCTATAACTTGTGAGAATTTTGTTTAAATATAGTAACAAATGTTTCAGTAAGGCTCGAGTGATTAGCGCACATGAACATATTTTTATGGAATGCGCGCTCTATAAATGTAATTATTATTATTATTATTATGTTACTGAAGTTGTAAATAAGTGAGTAAATGTACAGATGCATACTTCTTATATACTTGTAATTTGTAACTGTTCCACTGAAATGAGCACAAAGCCATGTTATCACAGACAGAGATTACCTTTCAAAATGAAATCTACCTTTGTGCTTTTTAACCAGTTCGTGCCGGGATTATTTAACATTGAATGGGACCAGGCGCGGGATTATTTTTCATGAATCTCGATCCGAGACGGGTTCAGGCTAGCATTCTTGGGAACCGGTACATGCCATCCGACGCGAACTGGTTAAAGATCTCAGTCAATACTTTTTGAGGATATTAGATTTAAATTGTACTTAGATTTTTTGTTACCATCTCTGACAAACCAAGAAGTAGTTCGTGTTTCATTATTACAAAACAAATCATTGATTTCAACTTAAACGTGGTCTGCAGGTTACTGGGATTCATACGACTAAAATAACCCCCTCAAGTGATTTTATTTCTTTAAAAAAATAAATACAAATTTAGAATCCGTGAGTTTTTTGGTCAAGGCAGGCAGACTTCAAAGGCATTGTATTTGAAAGGGAACTTATAGGGGAGTTTAGGTTTACGTATAATGTAGACACATAATTACAAAGTGTGATCGATGTAAAAGACCGATCGTTGATGTAAAAGACCGATTGATGGAAGGACTAATCAATAGATGTAAAAGACCAATCGATAGTTGTAAATTAAAGACCGACCGATCGATCGATATAAAAGACTGATCAATGTGTTGATTGGACTTTATGACATTTTGGTGTTCCATATGCATTTTAAGTACAGGACCAAATCTACCCAAATCAACTCAAGTGGTGGTTGATATTGATGAACAACAGCTCGTCACTGCACGATGGATCAAATCAGTCCCATTCTCCAAGCAGTGCCAACGTCCATCATAATCCAAATATATTCACCCCAAGCCTTCAAGACCAAGTTCCCCGTCCCGCGTCCCCCCCAACAAAAAACAAACAAAAAAACAAACAAACAAGGGTATGAATTTTAATGGATTTTGGAGGGTTAGAGTTAAATTAAAGAAGTTTTAGTTTTGTCACTTTTCGTTATCGGTAACATCAACCAATTTCAATCAAGGAAATACGCATTAAATACGTAATAATAAAAACTGAAACAACTTTAATTCTAAATGGCAGCAGCGAAACTGAATTGTCTGCTTTGGTAACTGCTGTCACGAGATACATGCATATCACGTGCATAACAATAGGTCTTTGAGAATTGTGAGAAAATATGGAGGGAATGACAACAAAACTTTCTGTTTCAACTACACACTTCTAGAAGATCTCAAGGTGTTATATTCCCCATTAGTATAAAACTGGAGCAATCTTGAAATACGACAAACACGCTTCGCTACATGTATATCTGCAGAAAATGTTGGATTCGGCTCCAATCTACACTGCACATCATGGGTGATGGCCACTCTATCGAATGAAGTAAACAAGCATCTTGAAAACTATTACAAGAGATAGGGTTCGGTTACTGTATGTATACAATAATACACCATTTTAAAGTTGAGAACCTAGAGAATTTAAAAAAAAAAGCAAAATCTAAATAACTAAAATTGTCAACTTTGTCTTGGTTCCGTTGAAGCAGGTCACATATTCACGAATTGTCAGTTGCGCATGTTTGTCATTTGAAGCAGCAAAGGTGCTCAAAACCGAAAGAAAGGTGCATACAAACTCAATTGATTAAGTGTTAGTGCTATCAATGATACAGGGTGGCCTAAAAACAAATTGTACAATAATATCACAACGGACAAGCATATGTGACCCAGCACGAGTAAATGAGACACTTTGAGGCAAAAATAAAATTTGAGATTTTGATTTCATCATTTAAAGCTAAACAGCTTTAAGTGATAAAATCAAAATCTCAATTTTCATTTTAACCCCACCCTATCTCTTGTACTTCCACTACCCTGAGGCCAAAACTACCTATACCAGAGGATGGAGAATGTTTCTTAAAGAACGATGAAACCAAGAGGTCTCAATTCGGACTAGTAGTTTTAGCTCCAGATTATATTTAGTGAAGTGAAGTGAGTGGTTCTTTCGCACACAAAAATAACTAAACCACGTTTTAGTTATTTCTCGGTGCGAAAGGACCACTGACTCGGCTGTGCTTCACAAAACAGGGTCTGGAGCTGAAACTACTAGCCTAAATCGAGATATCTTGGTATCATTTTTCCTCTGGAAACATTCTTCATCCATTGGTATACAATGTAGAGTTTTAAATCTTAGGGTAGTGGAAGTATGCTCGTCTGTTATTGAATATGGGCCACCCTGTATATAGTCCAAGAAAACAATATTTTAAGATTGCGATTGCAGCCCCAAATTTGCCGAGTCCAAAATTTTAATTGCGACCACAATCAGCATTCAGGTTACGTTCTTGTTCAGCCAATTGCAGCTGAATCATGTCACGCACAGCAACCAATCAATTTACCAGCTCTTATGCGCGCGTGTGCATCGTTTAAAGGATTGCGCACACCATTCGTAGATTACAAATCAACTATCAATGGACATTTGCAAACATGCGTCTCCGAGACGCATCTTTAGAAATGACATTCTTTTATTATTTTCTATCCGGGACTCCTTTAATTAGGGGTCTAATTGTTCATGTCCCTGTTACATTTGACATTAAAATATTATTTTTACATTCAGCATGCATTCTTTGATGTCTTCTTTCTAAAAGAGTGATTTACACACATGTACATAAAGAAAAGTACCAGTACCTGCAAAACAAATTATATAAAAAGTTTGAAGTCAATTTCAGTGACACTTGCTTGGTGAATTACTATTCCAGGAGCCAATTTCAATAAACGTATAAGCACCAAAATTTGCTTAACATGAAAATTCTTCCTTGGGAAAAAAACAGGGTTACAAACCAACATTTCAGTCGATGTTTATTGTTTGTAACTGGTATTCAGCTGGTTTTTGCTTTGAATGAAAAACATGTGGAGTTTTGGCCGAAAACCTGTTTTTACTGAGCAAGACTTATGTGATCAGCACATTTTTGTGCTTACATAATTGGCCCCAGGTGTAACCAGGACATTAAAAAATGCCACACTTTTCAACCCCTTATTTACGGACTATAACCCATCTTCCTTGTGCATGGCCAAAAGGTATTTTACCCGTAGCTACCAACTTTTTTTTATAAACAAAAATATCATTTGGGTGGGACTCAAACCCACAGCCTCCTCCTTTCTATTGCAGATACATTATTACTAGCCAGGGTTTGGCTAGCTGGTTGAAATCCTAATAGCAGCGAGTTCCACATCCAAATTTTTCAATTTGGTTGGGGTGATGTAAATTGAATACTGGATAATTTGTTTTTAATAATGTTTTGTTATTTATAAATGCTGTATAGTGTTGTCACAAGAGAAAGTGTTGGTAACAGCACTGTCAAAACAATGGACAAACTTATCCTAAATAAACAGAGATAATATATAAAAGGGGAGAGGACACAAAGCAGATTTCAGTTTCAACTGCACACTCCTCAAAGATTCTCTGTTAGTGTTCTTACAACAAGAATACCTGCACTGCATCTGCAAATAATGTTGGAAATGCTACACTGTACATAAACTATGGCTGATGGCTACCAAGAAGACAACTCTACTCTGTCACCTGAATTAAACAAGCATCTTGAGAGCTATTACAAGAGTGAAGACAGAAAAAACCAAATAATATGGTTAAGTGCTGAAATCATTGCACCAATCGGCATCCTCTTCAACTTTGTGTTTCTCTTCACAGTCTTTCGAGTGAAGTCCATGCGTACAATCATCAACATCTACTTATCCAATCTGGCTGTGGCTGACTCGCTCTTCCTTATGAGTGACTTTATATTTGCATTGTGTTCACCCATCAAGTACAACTTCCTTGGGCAAAAAGTATTGATAGGAGTCAGAGACACGCTACTTGCCGTTTCCAATTTCTTTGTGGTTACCATAGCAGCTGAGAGATTCTCTGCAGTGCGTAATCCTCTGAAACACAAACAAAAAGCATCTAAATCTCGAGCAGCAAAGATATCAGCAGGAGTCTGGGTGCCTACAATCATTGTTGGTGTGATTCCGATGTTCTTACCAGACACTATCTTTGAAGATGTCGTCTTTTGGATTACTTCCATTATTGCCATTGTTTGCTTGATAGCAACTCTTGCTTTGTACATCTATGTGGTAGTAAAAGTGCGCAGACAATCAGCCCTGTTGCCAAACCGTCCCAAGCGAGCAGGCAAGGTCCTCTGTATGGTGATCATCAATACTGCTGTTTTCTTCATTTTGAACTCAATACACACTGCATTGTCAATTCTTGTTATTGTGCTAAGAAAGTTTTCCATACATACACCTTCACAGGTTGTTGAAATTTTACAACTAGCAGAAAAAGTGTACATTTTGACTATATGTCATAACATTTTTGAGCTTATCAATAGTTCAATCAATTCCCTGGTCTACAGTGCCACAAACGCAGACTATCGTGCAGCTGTTATCGAGGCTTTTTCGTTCCTCAAACTGTGCTGTCGTTGCTACCCAAGACTGAATCCCAGCCGACCATCGCAGCCAGGGAAGCAGATTGAGCTTCGTGTGATTCCACAGGCAGAAAATGACCAAGAGCAGCGTGCTGCCAGACCAAGCAGCAGCAAGCCACCAAGACAAGGGCGTGCAAATCACCCAGAGAGTCAGCAGTCACTGAACAGCTGTCCAGAACAATGTTCCAGGCCAAGCAGCAGCAAGCCACCAAGCCAAGGGCAGTCACAACACTCAGAGAGTCAGCAGGCACTAGACAGCTATCAAGAACAATGTTTCAGGCCAAGCAGCAGCAAGCCACCAAGCCAAGAGCATGCACAACACCCAGAGAGTCAGCAGGCACTGGACAGCTATCAAGAACAATGTTTCAGGCCAAGCAGCAGCAAGCCACCAAGCCAAGAGCATGCACAACACCCAGAGAGTCAGCAGTCACTGGACAGCTGTCCGGAACAATGTTCCAGGCCAAGCAGCAGCAAGCCACCAAGCCAAGGGCAGTCACAACACTCAGAGAGTCAGCAGGCACTAGACAGCTATCAAGAACAATGTTTCAGGCCAAGCAGCAGCAAGCCACCAAGCCAAAAACATACACAACACCCAGATAGTCAGCAGTCACTGGACAGCTGTCAAGAACAATTTTCCAGGCAAGGCAGCAGCAAGTTATCTACGCGCAATCAGCAGCATGTTCAAGTGCATGTTGAGGTACATGCAGAACCAGCGGGGACCCCAGCGCTTGCAAGTTCTAATCGGGATCAATGCTCTAGTATAGTCTGACTGATTGCAAGGCATCCGTGCAATATTAACAGTGTGTACATCCAGTTCCAGCAGAGAGCCAGCAGTCACTTGCAAGTACTCAGGAGCAATGTCCTGGGCTGACTGGCACCGAGCCATCATCACAAGGGCAGCAGTATACACATCCAGAACCAGAAGGGAGTCATCAGTCATTGGAAAGTTGTCAAGAACAATGTTCTCTGGTAACTGATGAGTGCAAGCCATCCATGTAAAGGCAGCAGTGTGCAGAGACAGCAGATAGTCAACAATCACTTTGTACATTATGTAGTCAACAATCACTTTGTAATAACTCTCAAATAATGTTCCAGGCACAACAGCCAAGTGCAGAGAAGCAGTATTATGTGCATCAAGAACCAGCAGGGAGTCACTCTAAAACTGTCAAGAACAATGTTCCAGGGCGACTGACTTCCCACCCATCCCTGCAAGGAGAGCAGCGGTCACAAGAGTGCCAGCAACACTTGCGAGTTGTTAGTAACAATGATTCATGATAAAGTTGTGAGGGTTTGCAGAGACACTATTCTCTTTTCGAAAGATGCAAGTTGTCAGTAACAATGATCCAGGATTGACTGATGCTGACATGCAAGGAAGCATGAACTCAGAACTTAATGTTATATCCACCTCTCAAATCAACGTTAACATTATTCGAGCTCCGGTACTGAATAATATTCAAAGTTGTTTTGATTAGGCTTGGTTTATATTCCAGTTAAACATGTAGATACCAAACCATGATACCAAATGATGTGACAATACACATTGACAATGAAAAAATGGTGGCAAAATACTGAAAAGCTCACTATAAAATGTCAATAAAATTTGTTCTCTCTTTAGGGATATTATTAACGCAGTGACTATCGTTACAGCAGTTGATCATCTGATTCCCCGACTTACCCAGCCCGACATTGACAATACTCTGAACCTTTTACTCTTCGAACCCGACTATCAAATAGTCGGGTTCCAAAAGCGATATCCAGGTATTTTTGTCAATGTCGGGCTGGGTAAGTCAAGGAATCAGATCGTCAACTGCCTTAATGATAGCCACGGCGTATTCTTAAAACTACAATGTTTCAGTGATGATATATTGCCGACTCTCAAAATAAATCCAATAGGACCTACCACACAAGTCTAAACTTCAGACATTTCAAGCCCACATTTTTGTTTCTAAAACAATTAATATTTATTTTTTACCTATATTTCATTTCTGTTCAACAAGAACTTGTGAGAATTTTGTTTAAATACATGTATAGTAAAATGTTTCAGTAATGCTCGAGTGATTAGCGCACATGAACATATTTTTATGGAATGCGTGCAATATAAATGTAATTATTATTATTATTATTATGTTATTGAAGTTGTAAATAAGTGAGTAAATGTACAGATGCATACTTCTTATAAACTTGTAATTTGTAACTGTTCCACTGAAATGAGCACGAAGCCATATTGTCTATCACTGACAGAGATTATCTTTCACAATGAAATCTACCTTTGTACTTTTTAAACAGTTCGCGCCGGGATTATTTTGACATTGACCGGACCCAGGCGCGAGATTATTTTTTTATGAACCTCGATCCGAGACGGGTTCGGGCCAGCATTCTTGGGAACCGGTACACGCCATCCGACGCAAACTGGTTAAAGATCTCAGTCAATACTTGTTGAGGATATTAGATTTAAATTGTACTTGTAATTTTTTGTTACCATCTCTGACAAACCAAAAAGTAGTTTGTGTTTCAATATTACAAAAAAATCATTGATTTCAACCTAAACGTGGTCTGCAGGTTAATGGGATTCATACGACTAAAATAACCCCCTCAAGTGAATTTATTTCTTAAAAAAAATATATATACAAATTTAGAATTCGTGAGTTTTTTGGTCAAGGCAGGCAGACTTCAAAGGCATTGTATTTGAAAGGGAACTTATAGGGGAGTTTAGGTTTACGTATGATGTGGACACATAATTACAAAGTGTGATCGATGTAAAAGACCGATCGTTGATGTAAAAGACCGATTGATGAAAGGACCAATCAATAGATGTAAAAGACCAATCGATAGATGTAAAAGACCGATCGATCGATCGATGTAAAAGACCAATCGATAGATGTAAATTAAAGACCGAGCGATCGATATAAAAGACTGATCAATGTGTTGATTGGACTTTATGCCATTTTGGTGTTCCATATGCATTTTAAGTACAGGACCAAATCTACCCAAATCCACTCAAGTGGTGGTTGATATTGATGAACAACAGCTCATCACTGCACGATGGACAAAATCAGACCCATTCTCCCAGCAGTGCCGACGTCCATCATAATCCAAATATATTCACCCCAGGCCTTCAAGACCAAGTTCCCCCGTCCCCCGTCCCCCCCAACAAAAAACAAACAAAAAACAAAAACACAAGGGTTTGGATTTTAATGGATTTGGGAGGGTTATAGTTAAATTAAAGAAGTTTGAGTTTTGTCACTTTTCATTATCGGTAACATCAACCAATTTCAATCAAGGAAATACGCATTAAATACGTAATAATAAAAACTGAAACAACTTTAATTCTAAATGGCAGCAGCGAAACTGAATTGTCTGCTTTGGTAACTGCTGTCACGAGATACATGCATATCACGTGCATAACAATAGGTCTTTGAGAATTACGGGGAAATATGGAGGAAATGTCAACAAAACTTTCTGTTTCAACTACACACTTCTAGAAGATCTCAAGGTGTTATATTCCCCATTAGTATAAAACTGGAGCAATCTTGAAATAGGACAAACACGCTTCGCTACATGTATATCTGCAGAAAATGTTGGATGCAGCTCCAATCTACACTGCACATCAGGGTGATGGCCACTCTATCGAATGAAGTAAACAAGCATCTTGAAAACTATTACAAGAGATAGGGTTGGGGTACATATGTATAAAATAATACACCATTTTAAAGTTGAGAACCTAGATAATTAAAACAAAAAGAGCAAAATCTAAATAACTAAAATTGTCAACTTTGTCTTGGTTCCGTTGAAGCAGGTCGCATATACACCAATTGTCAGTTGTGCATGTTTGTCATTTGAAGCAGCAAATTGGTGCTCAAAACCGAAAGAAAGGTGCATACAAACTCAATTGATTAAGTGTTAGTACTATTATGTTGTTACTTGGGGAGGCACCAGGGATAACGAAATATATTAACTAAGTAACTCAGAACTTGGATCCAAAGTATTTTATTCATTACATCGAATATAAACAATACAGCGTAAAAGAATATGTGAGTTAGAGAAGGTGTCGTCAGCACCACGCCCGAGAACCAACTGCAACTATACAAAGGCACAAGGCCTTCTTATATAGAAAATAGGGTTCCTATACGTGTCCAACAAGTGAGTATACATCAGGTGAGTAATTAACATACGTTGCGTAATAGTGTTCCTATATGTGTCCAACAGGTGAGTATACATCAGGTGAGTACTTAACATACGCTGTGTAACTCATAACAATGTACATCATCCGGCGAGTGTACTGGTAAGTATAATTAACATAACTACACAACATACGCCTCCTCTTACTGAATTGGCGCCTGACAATTAATTATTTTACATTTTTTTCAATTTTTATAATACAATATTACGTGAAAATTAAATTAAAATGATCTTCAGTCCAAGATGTTGTAGTTCAAAGCTTAGATCTCCGCGGTAGATCCCATCCAAGGTAGAAAGGCTGTATCACTTCATCTCCATTTACACTTCCACTTGATCCTCTTCACACACACACCATCCTTCCATCCTTGGGTGCTCTTTTGTCTGAAGACTGGCCACTCGTTTCAACGTAATACAATATCCGATTTGTTATATTTGTTTTCTTTAGCCGATAATTATATCAAATTCATTATAATGGTAACGCCGACAACCACACATAACATTTTAAATTTAAACAATCCCATTACAGTTCTTTTCTTATACATATTTAACAATCATAACAAAGAAATGTTACTAAGACATTTTACCACTTATTCTAACAGGGTTATTTCTGATATATTCCAAGGCAGCTTGATTTAAATTATCAATCGGCTCCCATGAATTTTGAGACTTTGGAAAATGCCGCCATTTTACCAAATACTGCAAAACGTTATTTTTATATCTGCCTCTTATTATCCTTTCTATCTCAAATTCAACACAACTTGTTTTACAGTTAGGTTGTATTCCAGGAACAAGTTGAACTTGATCTTTTTGTCTATGTTTTGCCTTAAGTGGAATAAACGAATCTTCAGGGTAATCTTCCTGTACTAAACCGTCAATGGGAGTTTGTTCTTCAGGATCGGTGGGGACAGAGTTATTGTTAGGTCGAACGTATCTATCATAAGTAAATTTCATTCGATTTACATGTATCGGAGATGACAACAATTTGTTATTCTCCAAGTTCCTTACTTGAAAATTAACTGGGCCCAATTGTTTCACCAAAAGATACGGTCCTAACCAGAATTTACTAAGCTTCTTGGACAAACCTTTCTGTGTCACTGGAAAGTAAATCCAAACAAGATCGCCAACTTGATATTCTACTTCCCTAGCATTCTTATCATAGTTTTCTTTCATTTTTCTTTGGTTCTCTTCCATGTGCCGTTTAGAAACTTCCCGAAAAACGTGTAATTTAGAAACCAACTCGTGTATATGATCACGTAAACTTTTATCTGTGTATTTCATATTGCTTAAGAGAGACACATCTATTGGTAATCTTGCCTCTCTGCCATAAAGAAGGAAGAAAGGACTAAATCCAACTGAATTGTTTGCGGGTGTAGAACGGTAGGCAAATTGTATAGCTGGAATATAGATGTCCCAATTATTCTGACATTCATTCACATAGTGTGTTACTGTATCAAGTATTACTGAATTGAACCGTTCTTGCACCGCATTACACTGAGGGTGATAACTAGAAGTATTTAGTTTCTCAGTTTGCATGATTCGACATACTTCACGTATAACTTTACTTAAGAAATTCGCACCTCTATCACTTAACAATGAAACCGGGCAACCATGTTCGCAAATTACAGAATCAAACAATACACGTGCTATAGTTACTGCATCAATAGTTGGCAATGTAATTAAAATAGGCCACCTAGTACAATGGTCAGTTATACAAAGTACATACCGGTTACCCGATGTAGTTATTGGCAAAGGCCCTAGAACGTCGATGCTAACTCGTTCAAAAACATCTGGGACTTCCATTGTTTCAAGTGGAGCCCGAATTTTGTGTCTGTGGGTTTTCCGTTTTGAACACGAGTAGCAGGAACGAACCCAATTATCGACATCTCGGTACATGTTTTTCCAAAAATACCGTTGTCTAATTTTGTGGTATGTCTTTTGTAACCCAAAATGTGCAGCCAACACATGATCATGGCAGTTATACAATACAGTGTCTACAAAACATACCGGTATATAAAGCTGAACAACAACTTGATCAGGAACGGTCTTCTTGTTGACAAACCACTCCCTATACAGAAGATATTGGTCATTGGTCAAGTATTGGTCAACCTGTAACAATAAATCCTTGGCATGTTTAGTATCATCTGGTAATTTATCATTTGATATGTATGCCATCATTGGTCCAGCAAAGTTATCCTTTTGCAAGGCTTCTCTAAACTTGTCAAGCTTTAGTTCACTTGGAAATATAGGTATATTTCGATCAGTTGCCTCGGTGTCATTTATTTCTCGTCTTCCTCTTTTGTAACGAGTATTTCTGACAGCATTTACACTAGACTCAATTTTACTGATATCTTCTTCCTCGAAAATATCAATCTCGTCTAAATCCGAATGTTCCCAAACAGGGTCGAGAACTATCTGGGGAAGGTCAGACGATGAATTGTCATGACATCTAATACAATCGGTACACAATTCTTCCGATTTAATCCTACTTAATGCATCTGCATTGGTATTATAACGTCCCTTGATGTGAACTACTTCAAAACAGTACGATTGCAACTTAAGTGTCCATCTTGCGAGTCTACCAGTCTCATGCTTTTTACTAAAAAGCCATTTCAAAGCACAGTGATCCGTTACAACTTTAAATTTGATTGTATGTTGTAAATATGGAGCAAACTTCTTTATGCCTTCCACTACTGCTAATGCTTCTAATTCAGTAGTACTGTACTTCCTTTCATGTTTATTAAGGGTTCTACCACCATAAGCAATTACCTTCTCACTACCATCTTGTACTTGGGCCAAAATATAACCCAGACCAGTATTACAGGCATCTGTTTGTAAGACGAACTCAGTGCCATCGAATCTTGGATAGGCTAAAACTGGAGGTTCTTGTAATTTCTGTTTCAGCAAATCAAAGGCCGACTGGCATTTTAGATTCCAAACAAAAACAGAGTCTTTGCGCGTAAGGTGAACAAGAGGCTCGGCTAATTTACAATAATCCTTTATATACTTCCGATAATAGCCTACCATTCCTAAGAACGAACGAACTTCAGACACTTTACAAGGAATTGGATAATCTTTGACTATCTGAGTTTTATTTGGGTCTGTGGCCACACCATCTTTAGTGATAATATATCCCAGGTATTTTACTTGCTCTTGAACAAAATTGCACTTTCTGGGTTTTAGCTTCAACCCAGCTGCTTCAATTCGAGTAAAAATTTGCCTCAAATGATCTACATGTTCCTCAAACGTATGACTAAAAATCATCAGGTCATCCAAATAGACCAGAACAAATTTCCAATTCAAACCTCGAAATATCTCTTGCATAGCTCTTTGAAATGTTGAGGGTGCATTATGCAAACCAAAAGGCATTCGTTGAAACTCAAAGAGTCCATCTTGAGTTATGAACGCCGTTTTACATTTTGATCTTTCTTCTACGCCAATTTGCCAGTATCCAGAGGCTAAGTCAAGAGTTGTAAAATACTGAGGATTTGATGACCCCAAATTATCTAATATATCGTTAATATTAGGTAAAGGAAAATTATCTCGAGACGTTATATCGTTAAGTTTTCGAAAATCGATCGCAAAACGATATTCATTCTTTTCTTCTTTGGGCACAATACAAACAGGAAAACTCCAATTACTAGTGGATTCTTTGATAATGTCTTTATCAAGCATATTGCTCACCTGCTTTCGTATTTCCTTTTGCATTATAGGAGACGTTCTATATGGTCTAGATCGAATAGGAGGGTGATGACCGGTATGTATTTCGTGTTCAACACCCGAATAAAAACCTGGCGAATCCCCTTCTAAATAGAAAACATCAGAATAATCAGAAATTAATTCCGACAACTCTTTTTCCTCTGACTGAGAAAGGTGATTCGAATCAATATTAATTTGTGAAAATATCTGTTGTTTTCTAGAGTCAACTTCATTTGTATCAATCACAACAGGTAATTCACTGTGTGATTTAACCAAACTAATTCTGTCAACTGTCTCATCCTCCTTAAGAACATCAAATGGAAGGATAGAGTTGTTACTCATAGGTGTGAATGTACCGAGTTTAGTTCGAGGATATAACACAATAGTTTCGTCGGTTACATTCATTACTAGTAGGTTTACAGTTCTACAATCAGGTAATACAGGTGATATGGTATTTGCGACTAACGTTCCTAAAGCAGAAATGCGTCTCCCTCCACGACAAAGGCCGGGAGTATTTCCCACACGTTTATTTGATATCTTAGCACAAATAATCGACTGGGAATGCGGAGGAATTTCTTGTCTATGGCTCACTCTAATCTGGCTTTTCTTGTGCAAGTGTAATTTACCTGTTGCACAGTCAATAATGGCCTTATTCACGTTTAGAAACTGCGAACCCAATATAACATCAGTTGACAAACTCTTGGCCACAACGAAAGAAACTAACAATGCTTCCCTTTCTATTACAATCGGCATAATTATTGACCCAGTGACTTGTAATTTATCACCGTTTGCAACCTTTATTTCAGTCCTCTTAGAGGTTTCCACTGATTTAATTATAGATGCACAATTAATCTGTAACCAGTCATGATCGATAACGTTTACATTAAACATTGTACGATCTTATTATCAATGGTTGCAGTGATACTGTTACAACGATCCAAACGAGTATGAAACTGGTTATTTGACACATTCGAAAGACTTTCAGAGAAGTAAGTATTAAGTGGTCCAGATGTTTCCTTATTAGCCCCACCTTCTTGATTCTGAACCAAGACCTTTGTCTCATCAAAAAAAGGCAGGGAAACTAGTTTAAAGGTTTACCTTGAATGTCATACTGGGCACAACACCGTCTCCATTTATGGCCCAGTCGTCCACAGCGATGACATTGCATAGCCATACTCGAGGTCTTATTAAACTGGCTTCGATTGGAAGACACATTAACTGGGTTAGCATAATTAGAATACACTTGTGGAGTATTTAATGAATCTGGAAACTTGTTTTTGTTCTCAAGGGATTCTACCTTAATTGCCAATACCTTGACTGTGTTCACAAGAAAGTCCAACTTAGATTCCAAAGTGTTTCCTTCCTTTAAAGAATTCACAACTGGTTCACTGGCTGCTGTTAATTGAACACTAACAGCTAATCTAGCTGCATTGAGTGCTTCATGGAACGTGGTTGGTTCTTTTGAAAAGACAAAAGCTCTAATTGATGGAATTAGGCCTCTCACAAAAATGGAAAGCTGTTCAGTTTGTGATTTTTTTATTTGTTTACACAGATGCATTATATCACAGGCATAATCATCCAACAATTCCATTGGCTGTTGCTTGCGAGAGAGCAATTTTGTCTCTATACTCCAATGCCACGAGTTTCCTTCAAAATGGTCTTTCAACAATTTATACATTTTGTCAACCGAATCCTTTTCATCAGATGGAATTGACTGTAATAGTATTCTAGCATTTCCATCAATTAAAGTTTGAAAGGCCAATACCTTTTTTGCATCGGTATACTCTCGCAAAATGGCAATTTCTTTGAATTTATCCATAAAGGAATCTAAATCTTCATTTGGCGTACCAGTATATTTAATTTTAACAGTTGACAAATCGTATTTGAAAGCCATGATGATCTTAGTTTCCGACTCTTCAGTCATTCCTTTATCAAAACAGAAATACAGTCACTAGTAAATGTAACATTACACCACACTTAGTAGAACTGTATATTATATTTACATACCAAATATCACATAGTTGTCGACGCTATCAAACACAATACATGAAGTTGAAGACGTTACCATTTTTATTTACAAATACTCACCGATACATGTCCAGGTGAGGGCAGCCGGCTGCAGGGCGTGGTCTGTCGACATCCTCAAGTTAACAGGCTAGTATTTTATTCATTACATCGAATATAAACAATACAGCGTAAAAGAATATGTGAGTTAGAGAAGGTGTCGTCAGCACCACGCCCGAGAACCAACTGCAACTATACAAAGGCACAAGGCCTTCTTATATAGAAATTAGGGTTCCTATACGTGTCCAACAAGTGAGTATACATCAGGTGAGTAATTAACATACGTTGCGTAATAGTGTTCCTATATGTGTCCAACAGGTGAGTATACATCAGGTGAGTAATTAACATACGCTGTGTAACTCATAACAATGTACATCATCCGGCGAGTGTACTGGTAAGTATAATTAACATAACTACACAACAGTACTATCAATGATACAGGGTGGCCTAAAAAAAAATGTACAATAATATCACAACGGACAAGCATATGTGACCCAGCACGAGTAAATGAGACACTTACGAGGCAAAAATAAAATTTGAGATTTTGATTTCATCATTTAAAGCTAAACAAGCTTATTTTAAGATTGCGATTGCAGCCCCAAATTTACCGAGTCCAAAATTTGAATTGCGACCACAATCAGCATTCAGGTTACGTTCTTGTTCAGCCAATTGCAGCTGAATCATGTCACGCACAGCAACCAATCAATACCAGCTGCAATGCACGCGTGTTCATCGTTCAAAGGATTGCGCACACCATTCGTAGATTACAAATCAACTACTAATGGACATTTGCAAACATGCGTCTCTGACGCGCATCTTTGGCAATGACATTCTTTTATTATTTTCTATCCGGGACTGTCCTTTAATTAGGGGTCTTATTTTTCATGTCCCTGTTACATTTGACATTAAAATATTATTTTTACATTCAGCACACATTCTTTGATGCCTTCTATTTCTTAAGCCGCGTTCGCATTGGACTTTTTTTTGTAAAACCTACGGAAACTTTAACCAAATTAAATCCAATGCGGACAGGCGGTAACATTGTCAAATTGTCCATTTTACCCTCCGCAACCGTAAGATCTACAGGCCCAAGCTTCTAGCGGAGGATTTAACACCGTGAACTTTGACAATCACGTACCGTAACATTTGACAATATTAAGTCCAATGCGAACGCGGCTTAAGAGTGATTTACATAAAGCAAAGTACCTGCAAAACAAATTTTACAAAAAGTTTGAAGTCAATTTCAGTGACACTTGCTTGGTAAATTACTAGACCAGGGAGCCAATTTCATAAAACGTGTGAGCACCAAAATTTGCTGAGTATGAACATTCTTCCTTGGGAAAAAACAGCGTTACAAACCAACATTTCAGATGATGTTTATTGTTTGTAACTGGTATTCATCTGGTTTCTGCTTTGAATAAAAAGCATGTGGAGTTTTGGCCGAAAACCTGTTTTTACTGAGCAAGAATTTGTTGTGCTAAGCACATTTTTGTGCTTACATGTAATTGGCCCCAGGTGTAACCAGGACACCAACAAATGTTACAGTTTTGGACCCCTTATTTAAGGACCATGTTTCTTGTCCATGACCAAAAGTATTTTACCCGTAGCTACTTATTTTTTTTTATAAATACAAATATCACTTGGGTGGGACTCGAACCCACAGCCTCCTGCTTTCCATTGCTAGCCAGGGTTTGGCTAGCTGGTTAAAATCCCAATAGCATTAGCAGCGGGTTCTGCAACCAAATGTTTCAATTTGCGTCGGGGTGATGTAAATTGAATACTGTTTTTGTTTCCTTCATCACCATTCACCAACGTAATTTATAAATGCTGTATAGTCAGTGTTGTCACAAGAGAAAGTGTTGGTAACGTACAGCACTGTCAAAACAATGGACAAACTTGTCCTAAATAAACAAAGAGAATATATAAAAGGGGAGAGGACACAAAGCAGATTTCAGTTTCAACTGCACACTCCTCAAAGATTCTCTGTTAGTGTTCTTACAACAAGAATACCTACACTGCATCTGCAAAAAATGTTGGAAATGCTACACTGTACATGAACTATGGATGATGGCTACCAAGAAGACAACTCCACGCGGTCACCTGAAGTAAACTTGCATATCGAGAACTATTACAAGACTATAGACAGATCCGATCAAATAATATTGTTAAGTGATAAAATCATTGCACCAATCGGCATCCTCTTTAACTTTGTGTTTCTCTTCACAGTCATTCGAGTGAAGTCCATGCGTACAATCATCAACATCTACTTATCCAATCTGGCTGTGGCTGACTCGCTCTTCCTTACAAGTGAATTTATATTTGCATTGTGTTCACCCATCAAGTTCAACTTCCTTGCGGCAAAAGTATGGATAGTTGTCAGAAATACGCCTCTTGCTGTTTCTAATTTCTTTGTGGTTACCATAGCAGCTGAGAGATTCTCTGCAGTGCGTAATCCTCTGACACACAAAGAAAAAGCCTCTAAATCTCGAGCAGCCAAGATATCAGCAGGAGTCTGGGTGCCTACAATCATTGTTGGTGTGATTCCGATGTTCTTACCAGAGACTATCTTTGATGATGTCGTCTTTTGGATTAATTCCATTATTGCCATTGTTTGCTTGATAGCAACTCTTGCTTTGTACATATATGTGGTAGTGAAAGTGCGCAGACAATCAGCCCTGTTGCCAAACCGTCCCAAGCGAGCAGGCAAGGTCCTCTGTATGGTGATAATCAATACTGCTGTTTTCTTCATTTTGAACTCAATACGCACTGCACTGTCAATTCTTGTTATTGTGCAAAGCAAGTATTCAACTTCACAGGCTGTTGAACTTCTACAACTTACAGCCAAAATGTACATTCTGTTTTCATGTTATACAATTTTTGAGCTTATCAATAGTTCAATCAATTCCCTGGTCTACAGTGCCACAAACGCAGACTATCGTGCAGCTGTAGTCAAGACTTTCTCATTTCTCAAACTGTGCTGTCGTTGCTGCCCAAAACTGAATCCCAGCCAACCATCGCAGCCTGGGAAGCAGATTGAGCTCCGTGTGATTCCACAGGCAGACAATGACCAAGAGCACCATGCTGCCAGGCCAAGCAGCAGCAAGCCACCAAGCAAAGAGTGTGCACAACACCCAGAGAGTCAGCAGTCACTAGACAGCTGTCAAGAACAATGTTCTAGACAAAGCAGCAGCAAGGACTCCATTCACAGTCAGCAGCATGTTCAAGTGCATGTTGAAGTACATGCAGAACCAGCGGGGACCCCAGCGCTTGCAAGTTCTAATCGGGATCAATGCTCTAGTATAGTCTGACTGATTGCAAGGCATCCGTGCAAGATTAACAGTGTGTACATCCAGTTCCAGCAGAGAGCCAGCAGTCACTTGCAAGTACTCAGGAGCAATGTCCTGGGCTGACTGGCACCAAGCCATCATCACAAGGGCAGCAGTATACACATCCAGAACCAGAAGGGAGTCATCAGTCATTGGAAAGTTGTCAAGAACAATGTTCTCTAGTAACTGATGAGTGCAAGCCATCCATGTAAAGGCAGCAGTGTGCAGAGACAGCAGATAGTCAACAATCACTTTGTACATTATGTAGTCAACAATCACTTTGTAATAACTCTCAAATAATGTTCCAGGCACAACAGCCAAGTGCAGAGAAGCAGTATTATGTGCATCAAGAACCAGCAGGGAGTCACTCTAAAACTGTCAAGAACAATGTTCCAGGGCGACTGACTTCCCACCTATCCCTGCAAGGAGAGCAGCGGTCACAAGAGTGCCAGCAACACTTGCAAGTTTTTAGTAACAATGATCCAGGATAAAGTAGTGAAGGTTTGCAGAGACACCATGTGGAATTTTCTTTTCGAAAGATGCAAGTTGTCAGTAACAATGATCCAGGATTGACTGATGCTGAGATTTCAATGCAAGGAAGCATGAACTCAGAACTTAATGTTATATCCACCTCTCAAATCAACGTAGAAACATTATTCGAGCTCCGGTACTGAATAATTTTCAAAGTTGTTTTGATTAGGCTTGGGAGATATTCCAGTTAAACATACATGTATTTCTGATATCAAACCATAATACCAAATGATGTGATAATACACATTGATACTGAACAAAATGTTGACAAAATACTGAAAGCTCACTATAAAATGTCAATACAATGTGTTCTCTCTTTTCAGGGATATTCTTAACGCAGTGACTATCGTTACAGCAGTTGATCATCTGATTCCTTGACTTACCCAGCCCAACATTGACAATACTCTGAACCTTTCACTCTTTGAACCTGACTATCAAATAGTCTGGTTTCAAGAGCGATATCCAGGTATTTTTGTCAATGTCGGGCTGGGTAAGTCGAGGAATCAGATCGTCAACTGCCATAATGATAGCCTCTGCGTATTCTTAATACTACAATGTTTCAGTGATGATATATTGCCGACTCTCAAAATAAATCCAATAGGACCTACCACACAAGTCTAAATTTCAGACTTTTCAAGCCCACATTTTTTTTTTTTCTAAAACAATTAATATTTATTTTCACCTATATTTCATTTCTGTTTAACAAGCACTTGTCAGAATTTTGTTTGAATACATGTAAAGTAAAATGTTTCAGTAATGCTCGAGTGATTAGCGCACATGAATATATTTTTATGGAATGCGCACTATATAAATGTAATTATTATTATTATTATTATGTTACTGAAGTTGTAAATAAGTGAGTAAATGTACAGATGTTTAGCTGAAAGAAGCACAAATCATATTGTCTATCACCGACAGAGATTACCTTTCACAATGAAATCTACCTTTGTGCTTTTTAACCAGTTCGCGCCGGGATTATTTTGACATTGACCGGGCCCAGGCACGAGATTATTTGTCATGAACCTCGATTCGAGCTGGGTTCAGGCCAGCATTCGTGGGAACCGGTACACGCCATCCGACGTGAAGTGGTTAAAGATCTCAGTCAATACTTTTTGAGGATATTAGATTTAAATTGTAATTGTGATTTTTTGTTACCATCTCTGACAAACCAAAAAGTAGTTCGTGTTTCAATATTACAAAAAAAATCATTGATTTCAACCTAAAAGTGGTCTGCAGGTTACCGGGATTCATATGACTAAAATAACCCCCTCAAGTGATTTTATTTCTTTAAAAAAAAAATATACAAATTTAGAATCCGTGAGTTTCTTGGTCAAGGCAGGCAGACTTCAAAGGCATTGTATTTGAAAGGGAACTTATAGGAGAGTTTAGGTTTACGTATAATATAGACACATAATTACAAAGTGTGATCGATGTAAAAGACCGATTGATGGAAGGACCAATCAATAGATATAAAAGACCAATCGATAGATGTAAATTAAAGACCGATCGATCGATATAAAAGACTGATCAATGTGTTGATTGGACTTTATGCCATTTTGGTGTTCCATATGCATTTTACTTACAGGACCAAATCTACCCAAATCTACTCAAGTGGTGGTTGATATTGATGAACAACAGCTCATCACTGCACGATGGATAAAATCAGTCCCATTCTCCAAGCAGTGCCAACGTCCATCATAATCCAAATATATTCACCCCAGGCCTGCAGGACCAAGTTCCCCCGTCCCCCGTCCCCCCCAACAAAAAACAAACAAAAAACAAAAAAACAAGGGTATGGATTTTAATGGATTTGAAAGGGTTAGAGTTAAATTAAAGAAGCTTTAGTATTGTCACTTTTCATTATCGGTTACATCAACCAACTTCAATCAAGGAAATACAGATTGTACATAATACTAAAAACTGAAACAACTTTAATTCAAAATGGCAGTAGCGAAACGAAAATGACTGCTTTGGTAACTGCTGTCACGAGATACATGCATCACGTGCATTACAATAGGTCTTTGAAAATTACGGGGAAATTAAAAGGAAATGTCAACAAAACTGTCTGTTTCAACTACACACTTCTAGAAGATCTCAAGGTGTTATATTCCCCAATAGTATAAAACTGGAGCAATCTTGAAATAGGACAAACACGCTTCGCTACATGTATATCTGCAGAAAATGTTGGATTCAGCTCCAATCTACACTGCACATCATGGGTGATGGCCACTCTATCGAATGAAGTAAACAAGCATCTTGAAAACTATTACAAGAGATAGGGTGGGGTTACATATGTATAAAATAATACACCATTTTAAAGTTGAGAACCTAGAGAATTTAAAAAAAAAGAGCAAAATCTAAATAACTAAAATTGTCAACTTTGTCTTGGTTCCGTTGGAGCAGGTCACATATACACCAATTGTCAGTTGTGCATGTTTGTCATTTGAAGCAGCAAAGGTGCTCAAAACCGAAAGAAAGGTGCATACAAACTCAATTGATTAAGTGTTAGTACTATCAATGATACAGGGTGGCCTAAAAAAAATTGTACAATAATATCACAACGGACAAGAATATGTGACCCAGCACGAGTAAATGAGACACTTTGAGGCAAAAATAAAATTTAAGATTTTGATTTCATCATTTAAAGCTAAACAAGCTTTAAATGATGAAATCAAAATCTCAATTTTCATTTTTGCCGCAAAGTGTCTCATTTACTCGTGCTGGGTCACACATACTTCCACTACCCTGAGGCCAAAACTACCCATACCAACGGATGGAGAATGTTTCTTAAAGAACGATGAAACCAAGAGGTCTCAATTCGGACTAGTAGTTTTAGCTCCAGATTCTATTTAGTGAAGTGAAGTCAGTGGTTCTTTCGCACACAAAAATAACTAAACCACGATTTAGTTATTTCTCGGTGCGAAAGGACCACTGACTCGGCTGTGCTTTACAAAACAGGGTCTGGAGCTGAAACTACTAGTCCAAATGGAGATATCTTGGTATAATTTTTCCTCTGGAAAAATTCCCAATCCATTGGTATACAATTTAGAGTTTTAAACCTTAGGGTAGTGGAAGTACCGGTATGCTTGTCTGTTTTTTAATATGGGCCACCCTGTATAGTCCAAGAAAACAATATTTTATGATTATGATTGTGATTGCAGCTCCAAATTTGCAGAGTCCAAAATTTGAATTGCGACAACAATCAGCATTCAGGTAACGTTCTTGTTCAGCCAATTGCAGCTGAATCATGTCACGCACAGCAACCAATCAATTACCAGCTCCAATGCACGCATGTGCATCGTTCAAAGGATTGCGCAAACCATTCGTAGATTACAAATCAACTATCAATGAAAATTTGCAAACATGCGTCTCTGAGACACATCTTTAGAAATGACATTCTTTTATTTTTTTCTATCCAGGACTGTCCTTTAATTAGGGGTCTAATTGTTCATGTCCCTGTTACATTTGACATTTAAATATTATTTTTACATTCAGCACACATTCTTTGATGCCTTCTATTTCTAAGAGTGATTTACATAAAGCAAAGTACCTGCAAAACAAATTTTACAAAAAGTTTAAAGTCAATTTCAGTGACACTTGCTTGGTAAATTACTAGACCAGGGAGCCAATTTCATAAAACGTGTGAGCACCAAAATTTGCTGAGTATGAACATTCTTCCTTGGGAAAAAACAGGGTTACAAACCAACATTTCAGATGATGTTTATTTTGTGTAACTGGTATTCAGCTGGTTTCTGCTTTGAATAAAAAGCATGTGGAGTTTTGGCCGAAAACCTGTTTTTACTTAGCAAGAATTGTCGGTGCTAAGCACATTTTTGTGCTTACATGTAATTGGCCCAGGTATAACCAGGATACCAAAAAATGTTACAGTTTTAGACCCCTTATCTTTCTTGTCCATGACCAAAAGTATTTTACCCGTAGCTACTCATTTATTTTTATAAATACAAATATCACTTGGGTGGGACTCGAACCCACAGCCTTCTGCTTTCTATTGCTAGCCAGGGTTTGGCTAGCTGGTTGAAATCCCAATAGCATTAGCAGCGGGTTCTGCAACCAAATGTTTCAATTTGCGTCGGGGTGATGTAAATTGAATACTGTTTTTGTTTCCTTCATCACCATTCACCAACGTAATTTATAAACGCTGTATAGTCAGTGTTGTCACAAGAGAAAGTGTTGGTAACAGCACTGTCAAAACAATGGACAAACTTATCCTAAATAAACAAAGAGAATATGGGTCTTTCCATAAATAAGGGGGCCAAAGCGTGACATGGTGTTATTTCTCAAAATGTAATTTACTTTCTATATTCTTTGCATGTTCGTATGGTGGGGATAGCTCATACGTTTAATGTATAACTTCAATTTCTCGAATCAGATTTTTTGTTTTCACGATCCAAAACTATCCATCACACTGTAATGGAGACACCGGTGTCTCAGTTACAGTGTGAAGTGTGAAACTTGTGACTTGTTTTGCCATAAATTAGTAGGTTTTCATTGAAAATTTAAATTTCAAAGGGTAATATGTAAACATCATTGGTATACTGTAATTCAGCTATTTTCAATGAAAACCTTCAAACGTTGGCCAAGCAGTAAAGGCCGACAGTTTTACGCGTAACCGTGACACTAGTGTCTTTATTACACCGTGACTCAAAAAGTCCTGTCTCTCTTATTATGCATCATAAATGTCTGAATCGAGCAAAGTGCATAGTAATACATGCTACATGTACATGTATGATAGATTTCACCGAGCAATCAGCACAAGGGCAGCAGTATGCACATCCAGAATTAGGATGGAGTCAATCATTGGAAGATTGTCAAGAACAATGTTCTCTGGTAACTGATGTGTGCAAGCCATCCATGTAAAGGCAGCAGTGTGCAGAGTCAGAAGATACATGTAGTCGACAATCACTTTGTAAGTAACTCTCAAACAATGTTCCAGGCACAACAGCCTAGTGTCATAAGAGCAGTATATTATGCGCATCACGAACCAGTCACTCCAAAACTGTCAAGAACTATGTTCCAGGGTGACTGACTTCCCACCCATCCCTGCAAGGGGAACAGCAGTCTCAAGAGTGCCAGCAACACTTGCAAGTTTTTAGTAACAATGATCCAGGATAAAGTTGTGAGGGTTTGCAGAGACACTATGTGGAATTATCTTTTGGAAAGATGCAAGTTGTCAGTAACAGTGATTCAGGATTGACTGACGCATGAACTTAGAACTTAATGTTACCGGTATATTCACCTCTCAAATCAACGTAGAAACTTTATTCGAGCTTCGGTACTGATTAATATTTAAAGTTGTTTTGATTAGACTTGGGTGATATTCCAGTTAAACATGTATTTGTGATACCAAACCTAACAAATGATCTGATAACACAGATTGATACTGAACAAAATGTTGCCAAAATACTGAAAAGCTCACTATAAAATGTCAATATAATTTGTTCTCTCTTTAGGGATATTCTTATTGCAATGACTATCGTTACAGCAGTTGATCATCTGATTCCCTGACTTACCCGGCCCGACATTGACAATAGTCTGAAACCTTTTACTCTTTGAACCTGACTATCAAATAATCTGGTTCCAAGAGCGATATCCAGATATTTTTGTCAATGTCGGGCTGGGTAAGCCGAGGAATCAGATCGTCAACTGCCTTAATGATAGCCACTGCGTATTCTTTTTTAGGGACAATATATTGCCGACTCTCAATATAAATCAAATAGGACCTACCGGTACCACACAAGTCTAAACTTCAGACATTTCAAGCCCACATTTATTTTCTAAAACAATTAATATTTATTTTCACCTATATTTCATTTCTGTTCAACAAGAACCTGTGAGAATTTTGTTTAAATAGAGTAACAAATGTTTCAGTAATGCTCAAGTGATTACCGTTACTGAAGTTGTAAATAAGTGAGTAAATGTACAGATGCATGCTTCTCAATATACTTGTAATTTGTAATTGTTCAGCTGAAATGAGCACAAAGCCATATTGTCCATCACCGACAGAGATTACCTTTCACAATGAAATCTATTTTTGTGCTTTTTAACCAGTTCGCGCTGGGATTATTTTGACATTGACTGGGCCCAGGCCCCTAGATTATTTTTATGAACCTCGATCAGAGACGGGTTCAGGCCAGCATTCTTGGGAGCTAGTACACGCCATCCGACGCGAACTGGTTAAAGATACTCAGTCAATACTTTTGAGGATATTAGATTTAAATTGTACTTGTAATTTTTTGTTACCATCTCTGACAAACCAAGAAGTAGTTCGTGTTTCATTATTACAAATCAAATCATTGATTTCAACCTAAACGGGGTCTGCAGGTTACCGGGATTCATATGACTAAAATAACCCCCTCAAGTGATTTTATTTCTTTTTAAAAAAAATATACAAATTTAGAATCCATGAGTTTCTTGGTCAAGGCAGGCAGACTTCAAAGGCATTGTATGTGAAAGGGAACTTATAGGGGAGTTTAGGTTTACGTATAATATATAGACACATAATTACAAAGTGTGATCGATGTAAAAGACCGATCGTTGATGTAAAAGATCGATTGATGGAAGGACCAATCAATAGATGTAAAAGACCAATCGATCGATGTAAAAGACCGATCGATCGATCGATGTAAAAGACTGATCAATGTGTTGATTGGACTTTATGCCATTTTGGTGTTCCATATGCATTTTAAGTACAGGACCAAATCTACCCAAATCCACTCAAGTGGTGGTTGATATTGATGAACAACAGCTCATCACTGCACGATGGACAAAATCAGACCCATTCTCCAAGCAATGCCAACGTCCATCATAATCCAAATATATTCACCCCAGGCCTGCAGGACCAAGTTCCCCCGTCCCCCCCCAACAAAAAAACAAAAAAAAACCCAAAAAACAAGGGTATGGATTTTAATGGATTTGGGAGGGTTAGAGTTAAATTAAAGAAGTTTTAGTTTTGTCACTTTTCATTATCGGTAACATCAACCAATTTCAATCAAGGAAATACGCATTAAATACGTAATAATAAAAACTGAAACAACTTTAATTCTAAATGGCAGCAGCGAAACTGAATTGTCTGCTTTGGTAACTGCTGTCACGAGATACATGCATATCACGTGCATTACAATACAATTGTGGGAAAATATGGAGGGAATGTCAACCAAACTTTCTGTTTCAACTACACACTTTTATAAGATCTCAAGGTGTTATATTCCCATTAGTATAAAACTGGAGCAATCTTGAAATAGGACAAATGCACTTCGCTGTATCTCCAGAAAATGTTGGATGCAGCTCCAAGCTATACTGCACATGATGGGTGATGACGACTCTCAAAATAAATCCAATAGGACCTACCACACAAGTCTAAACTTCAGACATTTCAAGCCCACATATTTTTTTTCTAAAACAATTAATATTTATTTTCACCTATATATTTCATTTCTGTTCAACAAGAACTTGTGAGAATTTTGTCTAAATAGAGTAACAAATGTTTCAGTAATGCTCGAGTGATTAGCGCACATGAACATATTTTTATGGAATGCGCGCTCTATCAATGTAATTATTATTCTTATTATTATTATTATGTTACTGAAGTTGTAAATAAGTAAGTAAATGTACAGATGCATACTTCTTATATACTTGTAATCTGTAATTGTTCAGCTGAAATGAGCACAAAGCCATATTGTCCATCACCGACAGAGATTACCTTTCACAATGAAATCTACCTTTGTGCTTTTTAACCAGTTCGCGCCGGGATTATTTTGACATTGACCGGGCCCAGGCGCGGGATTATTTTTCATGAACCACGATCCGAGATGGGTTCAGGGTAGCATTCTTGGGAACCGGTACACGCCATCCGACGCAAACTGGTTAAAGATACTTAGTCAATACCTTTTGAGTTTTACTCAAATATAGATTTATTTTTAAATTGTAATTTTTCATTATTAAAAAATGTTTCATTGATTTTAACTTGAATGTGGTCTGCAGATTACCGGGATTCATATAACTGAAATAACCCCCTCAAGTCATTTTTTGTTGTCAAAATAAAACATACATGTAAAGGTTGAAAATCTATGAGTTTGTTGGTCAAGGCAGGCAGACTTCATAAGGATTGTATTTGAAAGGGAATTCATAGGGGACTCATTTGTACTTAACTGTAACTTACATAACTATAACAAGTTGTATGCCCACTAACTTACATTTCCATATACCGCAACATACCGTAGAACATCTGCTTTTCAACACAACATCAAAAACTCCGGACCTAAATTGTGGAATGATTTACCATTCTCTCTGTTCAAGGTCATATAATTTTTTTGAACAGAAACCTAAATTGTTCCTAATGTAATATATTATAAACTTCATGTATCCATGTGCAAATGGACTTGGTATGGCAATCCTACATGTAGCCCAGTATTGTACTATATGTTTTTTTACTGCTTAGAAGTATGATTGTTTTCCTATAATTATGGTGTCCGTTCGTTTGTTTTCGTTTTATGGCATGCCTGATACAAGCTTTGCTTACAAGGTCTTGCTACCTCTGGCATTTATATCTTGTTATTCAATACTTATATAATTTTGTATCTATGTCAATTGAGAAGAGGAAATAAATGTGTGTTTGATTGAGGGTAGTTTAGGTTTACGTATATATGTTAACTGTGACACATAATTACAAAGTGTGATCGATGTAAAAGACCGATCGTTGATGTAAAAGCCCGATTGATGGAAGGACCAATCAATAGATGTAAAAGACCGATCGATAGTTGTAAATTAAAGACCGATCGATCGATCGATATAAAAGACTGATCAATGTGTTGATTGGACTTTATGCCATTTTGGTGTTCCATATGCATTTTAAGTACAGGACCAAATCTACCCAAATCTACTCAAGTGGTGGTTGATATTGATGAACAACAGCTCATCACTGAACGATGGACAAAATCAGACCCATTCTCCAAGCAGTGCCAACGTCCATCATAATCCAAATATATTCACCGCAGGCCTTCAAGACCAAGTTCCCCCGTCCCTCGTCCCCCCCAACAAAAAACAAACAAAAAACAAAAACACAAGGGTATGGATTTTAATGGATTTGGGAGGGTTAGAGTTAAATTAAAGAAGTTTTAGTTTTGTCACTTTTCATTATCGGTAACATCAACCAATTTCAATCAAGGAAATACGCATTAAATACGTAATAATAAAAACTGAAACAACTTTAACTCTAAATGGCGACAGCGAAACAGAATTGTCTGCTTTGGTAACTGCTGTCACGAGATACATTCATATCACGTGCAATACAATATGTCTTTGAGAATTGTGGGAAAATATGGAGGGAATGACAACAAAACTTTCTGTTTCAACTACACACTTCTAGAAGATCTCAAGGTGTTATATTCTCCATTAGTATAAAAACTGGAGCAATCTTGAAATAGGACAAATGCGTTTCGCTGTATCTCCAGAAAATGTTGGATGCAGCTCCAAGCTATACTGCACATGATGGGTGATGGCTACAAAGACAGCTGCACTCTATCGAATGAAATAAACAAGCATCTTATGAACTTTCAGCTTTCAGTTTCAACTGCACACTCCTCAAAGTTACCGGTTAGTGTTCTTACAACAAGAATACCTGCACTGCATCTGCAAATAATGTTGAAAATGCTACACTGTACATGAACTATGGCTGATGGCTACCAAGAAGACAACTCTACTCTGTCAACTGATGAAGTAAACAAGCTGCACATCGAGAACTATTACAAGAGTAGAGACAGAAGTATTCAAATAATATGGTTAAGTACTGAAATCATTGCACCAATCGGGATCCTCTTCAACTTTGTGTTTCTCTTCACAGTTTTTCGAGTGAAGTCCATGCGTACAATCATCAACATCTACTTATCCAATCTGGCTGTGGCTGACTCACTCTTTCTTATGACCGAGTTTATATATGCATTGTGTTCACCCATCAAGTACAGCTTCCTTGCTTACAAAGTATTTGTAGTTGTCAGAAACACGCTTCTTGTTGTTTCCAATTTCTTTGTGGTCACCATAGCAGCTGAGAGATTTTCTGCAGTGCGTAATCCTCTGACACACAAAGAAAAAGCCTCTAAATCTCGAGCAGCAAAAATATCAGCAGGAGTTTGGATGCCTACAATCATTGTTGGTGTGATTCTGATGTTCTTACCAGAGACTATCTTTGATTATGTAGTTTTTGGGATTAATTCCATTATTGCCATTGTTTGCTTGATAGCAACTCTTGCTTTGTACATCTATGTGGTAGTAAAAGTGCGCAGACAATCAGCCCTGTTGCCAAACCGTCCAAAGCGAGCAGGCAAGGTCCTCTGTATGGTGATAATCAATACCGCTGTTTTCTTCATTTTGAACTCAATGCGCACTGCATTTTCAATTCTTTTTATTGTGAGAAGAAAGTATTCCACACATACACCTTCACAGGTTGTTGAACTTCAACAACTTACAGAAAAAATTAACATTCTGATTATATGTCAAGAAATTTTTGAACTTATCAATAGTTCAATCAATTCCCTGGTCTACAGTGCCACAAATGCAGACTATCGTGCAGCTGTAGTCCAGGCTTTCTCATTCCTCAAACTGTGCTGTCGTTGCTGCCTAAGACGGAATCCCAGCCGACCA
The DNA here is from genome assembly GCA_037893245.1 of Crossaster papposus. Classification (NCBI taxonomy): domain Eukaryota; kingdom Metazoa; phylum Echinodermata; class Asteroidea; order Velatida; family Solasteridae; genus Crossaster; species Crossaster papposus. The sequence continues at coordinate 660,897 of JBAIAA010000717.1, forward strand.
TCGCAGCCAGGGAAGCAGATTGAGCTTCGTGTGATTCCACAGGTAGAAAATGACCAAGAGAAGCGTGCTGCCAGACTAAGCAGCAGCAAGCCAACAAGCAAAGAGCATGCACAACACCCAGAGAGTCAGCAGTCACTGGACAGCTGTCAAGAACAATGTTTTATGCCAAGCAGCAGCAAGGCATCCATTCACAGTCGGCAGCATGTTCAAGTGCATGTTGAAGTACATGCAGAACCAGCGGGGACCCCAGCGCTTGCAAGTTCTCCCCAGAAACAATGCTCTAGTCTGACTGACTGCCAGCCATCCATGCAAGGAGAACAGTGTGTACATCCAGAACCAGCAGAGAGCCAGCAGTCACTTGCAATTACTGGGGGGCAATGTTCTGGGCTGACTGACACCTAGCCATCATCACAAGGGCAGCAGTATGCACATCCAGAACTAGAAGGGAGTCAATCATTGGAAAGTTGTCAAGACCAATGTTCTCTGGTAACTGATGTGTGCAAGCCATCCATGCAAGGTCAGCAGTGTGCAGAGTCAGAAGATACATGTAGTGGACAATCACTTTGTAAGTAACCATCAAACAATGTTCCAGGCACAACAGCCTAGTGTCATAGGAGCAGTATATTATGCGCATCAAGAACCAGTCACTCCAAAACTGTCAAGAACAATGTTCCAGGGTGACTGATGACTTTCAACCCATCCCTGCAAAAGGGACAGCGGTCTCAAGAGTGCCAGCAACACTTGCAAGTTTTCAGTAACAATGATCCAGGATAAAGTAGTGAGCGTTTGCGGAGACACCATGTGGAATTCTCTTTTCGAAAGAAGCAAGTTGTCAGTAACAATGATCCAGGATTGACTGATGCTGACATTTCAATGCAAGGAAGCATGAACTCAGAACTTACTGTTATATCCACCTCTCAAATCAACGTAGAAACATTATTCGAGTTCTGGTACTGATTAATATTCAAAATTGTTTTGATTAGACTTGGGTGATATTCCAGTTAAACATATGTATTTGTGATACCAAACCTAACAAATGATCTGATAATACATATTTATACTAAACAAAATGTTGGCAAAATACTGAAAAGCTCACTATAAAATGTCAATACAATGTGTTCTCTCTTTAGGAATATTCTTAACCATTTCGCGCCGGGCGGAAATACCGAGCGCGTGACACGGAGCCGGGAACTTTTTAGATGATTTTAGAATTTCATAAATGTTTAAAAAATAATATCCTGCTGGGAACTTATACTCCAGCAAGACGGTACCCAGGCTAGTTTAGCCTGACCTGCACGCTCCAGTGACTCCATTGAATTGCGCCCGGAAATAAACGGCCCCATTGTTTGGTCTTGCGTAATCCGCTCTTTGTTACCGAGTCTAGACAGCGTGTTGCTGGGTTGTATGAAGCATCATCCGAAAAATCACTAACTTCACTACTAGAGTAGTTAGATTCACCCGATGTAACATCAGACATCTTGCTTCGAAAGAAGAGGAATAAAGTATTGTGGTGTGTGTGCTTCGAGCGGAAAACAGAACGAAAATGCTAGCAATAACCGCTGCACGCGAGTTTTATGGGCACCGCGCAGCTGTTTTGTCTTAGAAAAATTCCTTTTAGCAGTGTGTGGGCCGTGGGGGTGATGGGGTTATTCAGCTGTTTTGTCTTAGGAATTTCCTTTCAGCAGTGTGTGGGCCGTGGCGGTGACGAGGTTATTCACCACGCACGCCCTGACAATGAGAGCGCGTTCAGCGTGCCTTTGTCCGTGGAGATAATCCGCTTACAATGCCAACTCTGCGGGCTGTTGAGTGGCAAGTCCCAGCGGCGCGGTCTTTTGTTTACGTGTTGCCGGAGTCCTTTCACGCCTGGGGGCCCATTGTAATTGAAATAACCCCGCAAGAGGCAAACACTTTTTGACTGACAGCCAGTAACCTTTTGGCCGAGTTAACTTTTGGCCGAGTAATAAAACATTTTTTTACAATCCTCCAGCACTATAAAATTTATATAATTTTCGATGCCCGAAACTGGGCACCCGGCTGCGTGGTATCGGGAAAAATGCCCGATTTCGGGTAGCCCGGCGCCAAGTGGTTAACGCAGTGACTATCGTTACAGCAGTTGATCATCTGATTCCCTGACTTACCCGGCCCGACATTGACAATACTCTAAAACCTATTACTCTTTGAACCTGACTATCAAATAGTCTGGTTCCAAGAGCGATATCCAGATATTTTTGTCAATGTCGGACTGGGTTAAGTCAAGAAATCAGATTGTCAACTGTCGTAATAATATAGCCACTGCGTATTCTTAATAATACAATGATTCAGTGATGATATATTGCCGGCTCTCAAAATAAATCCAATAGGACCTACCACACAAGTCTAAACTTCAGACATTTCAAGCCCACATTTTTTTTCTAAAACAATTAATATTTATTTTCACCTATATTTCATCTCAATTCAACAAGAACTTGTGAAAATTTTGTTTAAATAGAGTAACAAATGTTTCAGTAATGCTTGAGTGATTAGCGCACGTGAACATATTTTTATAGAATGCGCGCTATATAAATGTAATTATTATTATTATTATTATGTTACTGAAGTTGTAAGTAAGTAAATGTACAGATGCATACTTCTTTTATACTTGTAATTTGTAATTGTTTAGCTGAAATAAGCACAAAGCCATATTGTCCATCACCGACAGAGATTACCTTTCACAATGAAATCTACCTTTGTGCTATTTAACCAGTTCGCGCCGCGATATTATTTTGACATTGACCGGGCCCAGACACAAGATTATTTTTCATGAACCTCGATCCGAGACGGGTTCAGGCCAGCATTCTTGGGAACCGGTACACGCCACCCGACGCGAACTGGTTAAAGATGTACTCAGTCAATACTTTTTGAGTTTCACTCAACAATAGATTTATTTTTAAATTGTAATATTTGTTACATCTCTGACAAACCAAAAAAGTAGTTCATGTTTCATTATTAAATAATATTTCATTGATTTCAACTTGAATGTGGTCTGCAGATTACCAGGATTCATATGACTGAAATAACCCCCTAAAGTCATTTGTTGTTGTCAAAATAAAACATACATGTAAAGGTTGAAAATCTATGAGTTTGTTGGTCAAGGCAGGCAGACTTCACAAGGATTGTATTTGAAAGGGAATTCATAGGGGACTCATTTGTACTTAACTGTAACTTACATAACTATAACAAGTTGTATGCCCACTAACTTACATTTCCATATACCGCAACATACCGTAGAACATCTGCTTTTCAATACAACATCAAAAACTCAGGACCTAAATTGTGGAATGATTTACCATTCTCTCTTAGATGTTCAAGGTCATATAATATTTTTAAACGGAAACTTAAATTGTACCTAATGTAATTATTATAAACTTCATGTATCCATGTGAAAATGGACTTGGTATGGCAATCCTACATGTAGCCCAGTATTGTATTATATGTTTTTTACTGCTTAGAAGTATGATTGTTTTCCTATAATTATGTTGTCCGTTCGTTTGTTTTCGTTTAATGGCATGCCTAATACAAGCTTTGCTTACAAGGTTTTGCCACCTCTGGCATTTATATCTTGTTTTTCAATACTTATATAATTTTGTATCTATGTCAATTGAGAAGAGGAAATAAATGTGTGTTTGATTGAGGGTAGTTTAGGTTTACGTATGTAAACTGTGACACATAATTGCAAAGGGTGATCGATGTAAAAGACCAATCGATCGATGTAAAAGACCGATTGATGGAAGGACCAATCAATAGATGTAAAAGGACGATCGATCGATCGATCGATGTAAAAGCCTGATTGATGGAAGGACCAATCAATAGATGTAAAAGACCAATCGATGTAAAAAAAGACTGATCAATGTGTTGATTGGAGTTTATGCCTCTTTGGTGTTCCATACCCTACTGCATTTTAAGTACAGGACCAAATCCACCCAAATCCACTCAAGTGGTGGTTGATATTGATGAACAACAGCTTAGTACTGCACGATGGACAAAATCAGTCCCATTCTTCCAGCAGTGCCAACATTCATCATAATCCAAATATATTCACCCCAGGCCTACAGGACCAAGTCCCCCCCCCCCCCCCCCACAACAACAAAAACAAACAAACAAACAAAAACAAAACAAGGGTATGGATTTGGATGGATTTTGATTGATTTGGGAGGGTTAGGGTTAAAGTAGCTTTAGTATTGTCACTTTTCATTATCGGTAACATCAACCAACTTCAATCAAGGAAATACACATTACATACATAATAATAAAAACTGAAACAACTTTAATTCTAAATGGCAGTAGCGAAACTGAATTGTCTGCTTTGGTAACTGCTGTCACGAGATACATTCATATCACGTGCATAACAATAGGTCTTTGAGAATTGTGGGAAAATATGGAGGGAATGTCAACAAAACTTTCTGTTTTAACTACACACTTCTAGAAGATCTCAAGGTGTTATATTCCCAAATAGTATAAAACTGGAGCAATCTTGAAATAGGACAAACACGCTTCGCTACATGTATCTGCAGAAAATGTTGGATTCAGCTCCAATCTACACTGCACATCATGGGTGATGGCCACTCTATCGAATGAAGTAAACAAGCATCTTGAAAACTATTACAAGAGATAGGGTTGGGGTACATATGTATAAAATAATACACCATTTTAAAGTTGAGAACCTACCGGTAGATAATTTTTTTTTTAAAGCAAAATCTAAATAACTAAAATTGTCATCTTTGTCTTGGTTCCGTGGGAGCAGGTCGCATATACACTAATTGTCAGTTGTGCATGTTTGTCATTTGAAGCAGCAAAGGTGCTCAAAACCGAAAGAAAGGTGCATACAAACTCAATTGAGTGAGTGTAAGTACTATCAATGATACGGGTGACCTAAAAAAAATTGTACAATAATATCACAACGGACAAGCATATGTGACCCAGCACAAGTAAATGAGACACTTTGAGGCAAAAATAAAATTTGAGATTTTGATTTCATCATTTAAAGCTAAACAAGCTTTAAATGATGAAATCAAAATCTCAATTTCATTTTAACCCCACCCTATCTCTTGTACTTCCACTACCCTGAGGCCAAAACTACCTATACCAACGAATGCAGAATGTTTCTTAAAGAACAATGATACCAAGGTGTCTCAATTCGGACTAGTAGTTTTAGCTCCAGATTCTATTTAGTGAAGTGAAGTCAGTGGTTCTTTCGCATCAAAAAATAACTAAACCACGATTTAGTTATTTCTCGGTGCGAAAAGACCACTGACTCGGCTGTGCTTCACAAAACAGGGTCTTGAGCTGAAACTACTAGCCTAAATGGAGATATCTTGGTATCATTTTTCCTCTGGAAACATTCTCCATCCATTGGTATACAATGTAGATTTTAAAATCTTAGGGTAGTGGAAGTATGATCGTCTGTTTTTTAATATGGGCCACCCTGTATATAGTCCAAGAAAACAATATTTTAAGATTGCGATTGCAGCCCCAAATTTGCCGAGTCCAAAATTTTAATTGCGACCACAATCAGCATTCAGGTTACGTTCTTGTTCAGCCAATTGCAGCTGAATCATGTCACGTACAGCAACCAATCAATTACCAGCTCCAATGCACGCATGTGCATCGTTCAAAGGATTGCGCACACCATTCGTAGATTACAAATCAACTACTAATGGACATTTGCAAACATGCGTCTCTGGCGCACATCTTTGGCAATGACATTCTTTTATTATTTTCTATCCAGGACTGTCCTTTAATTAGGGGTCTAATTGTTTATATCCCTGTTACATTTGACATTAAAATATTATTTTTACATTTAGCACACATTCTTTGATGCCTTCTATCTCAAAGAGTGATTTACATAAAGCAAAGTACCTGCAAAACAAATTTTATAAAAAGTTTGAAGTCAATTTCAGTGACACTTGCTTGGTAAATTACTAGACCAGGGAGCCAATTTCATAAAACGTGTGAGCACCAAAATTTGCTGAGTATGAACATTCTTCCTTGGGAAAAAACAGGGTTACAAACCAACATTTCAGATGATGTTTATTGTTTGTAACTGGTATTCAGCTGGTTTTTGCTTTGAATGAAAAGTCTGTGGAGTTTTGGCCGATAACCTGTTTTTGCTGAGCAAGATCTTTTTGTGCTAAGCACATTTTTGTGCTTATGTAATTGGCCCCAGGTGTAACCAGGACATTAAAAAATGCCACACTTTTGAACCCCTTATTTACGGACTAACCCATCTTCCTTGTGCATGCTTATGGCCAAAAGTTTTTTACCAGTAGCTACCAACGTTTTTTATAAACAAAAATATAATTTGGGTGGGACTCAAACCCACAGCCTCCTGCTTTATATTGCAGATACATTATTATTAGCCAGGGTTTGGCTAGCTGGTTGAAATCCCAATAGCATTAGCAGCGGGTTCTGCAACCAAATGTTTTGATTTGCGTGGGGGGTGATGTAAATTGAATATGTTTTTGTTTCCTTCATCACCATTCACCAACGTAATTTATAAATGCTGTATAGTCAGTGTTGTCACAAGAGAAAGTGTTGGTAATGTACAGCACTGTCAAAACAATGGACAAACTTGTCCTGATTAAACAGAGAGAATATAAAAGGGGAGAAGACAATAACGCAGCTTTCAGTTTCAACTGCACACTCCTCAAAGATTCCCTGTTAGTGTTCTTACAACAAGAATACCTGCACTTCATCTGCAAATAATGTTGGAAATGCTACACTGTACATGAACTATGGCTGATGGCTACCAAGAAGACAACTCTACTCTGTCATCAGAAGTAAACGAGTATCTTGAGAGCTATTACAAGAGTAGAGACAGAGATATGCAAATAACATGGTTAAGTGCTGAAATCATTGCACCAATCGGCATCCTCTTCAACTTTGTGTTTCTCTTCACAGTTTTTCGAGTGAAGTCCATGCGTACAATCATCAACATCTACTTATCCAATCTGGCTGTGGCTGACTCGCTCTTCCTTACACATGACTTTATATTTGCATTGTGTTCACCCACCAAGACCAACTTCCTTGGTCAAAGAGTATTGAGAGTTGTCAGATACACGCTACTTGCCGTTTCCAATTTCTTTGTGGTTACCATAGCAGCTGAGAGATTCTCTGCAGTGCGTAATCCTCTGACACACAAAGAAAAAGCTTCTAAATCCCGAGCAGCAAAGATATCAGCAGGACTCTGGGTGCCTACAATCATTGTTGCTGTGATTCAAATGTTCTTACCAGAGACTATCTTTATTGATGTCGCCCTTTACAGTAATTTCATTATTGCCATTGTTTGCTTGATAGCAACTCTTGCTTTGTACATCTATGTGGTAGTAAAAGTGCGCAGACAATCAGCCCTGCTGCCAGACCGTCCCAAGCAAGCAGGCAAGGTCCTCTGTATGGTGATCATCAATACTGCTGTTTTCTTCATTTTGCAGTCAATACGCACTGCAATCACAATTATTTCAATTGTGTATAGCACGTATACACCTTCACAGGCTGTTAAACTTACACAATTTGAAGAAAACATTTTCATTTTGATTGTATGTTATACAATTCTTGAGCTTATCAATAGTTCAATCAATTCCCTGGTCTACAGTGCCACAAACGCAGATTATCGTGCAGCTGTTATCAAGGCTTTGTCATTCCTCAAACTGTGCTGTCGTTGCTGCCCAAGACGGAATCCCAGCCAACCATCGCAGCCAGGGAAGCAGATTGAGCTTCGTGTGATTCCACAGGCAGAAAATGACCGAGAGCACCATGCTGCCAGGCCAAGCAGCAGCAAGCCACCAAGCCAAGAGCATGCACAACACCCAGAGAGTCAGCAGTCACTGGACAGCTGTCAAGAACAATGTTCCAGGCAAGGCAGAAGCAAGTTATCCACGCACAGTCAGCAGCATGTTCAAGCGCATGTTGAGGTACATGCAGAACCAGCGGGGACCCCATCAGCGCTAGCAAGTTCTAATCGGGATCAATGCTCTAGTCTGACTCACTGCAAGCCACCTATTCAAGGAGAACAGTTTGTGCATCCAGAACCAGAAGAGAGCCAGCAGTCACTTGCAAGTACTCAGGAGCAATGTCCTGGGCTGACTGGCACCGAGCCATCAGCACAAGGGCAGCAGTATGCACATCCAGAACCAGAAGGGAGTCAATCATTGGAAGGTTGTCAAGAACAATGTTATCTGGTAACTGATGAGTGCAAACCATCCATGTAAGGTCAGCAGTGTGCACAGTCAGCAGATACATGTAGTTAACAATCACTTTGTAAGTAACTCTCAAACAATGTTCCAGGCACAACAGCCAAGTGCCATAAGAGCAGTATTATGCACAAGAGCCAGCAGGGAGTCACTCAAGAACAATGTTCCAGGGTGACTGACTTCCCACCCATCCCTGCAAGGGGAGCAGCGGTCTCAAGAGTGCCAGCAACACTTGCAAGTTTTCAGTAACAATGATCCAGGATAAAGTAGTGAGGGTTTGCGGAGACACCATGTGGAATTATCTTTTCGAAAGATGCAAGTTGTAAGTAACAATGATCCAGGATTGACTGATGCTGAGATTTCAATGCAAGGAAGCATGAACTCAGAACTTAATGTTACATGTATATCCACCTCTCAAATCAACGCAGAAACATTATTTGAGCTCCTGTACTGATTAATATTCAAAGTTGTTTTGATTAGGTTGATATTCTAGTTAAACATTTATACATGTATTTGTGATACCAAACCATACCAAATGATGTGATAAAACATATTGATACTGAACAAAATGTTGGCAAATTATTGAAAAGCTCAGTATAAAATGTCAATACAATGTGTTCTCCCTTCAGAGATATTCTTAACGCAGTGACTCGTTACAGCAGTTGATCATCTGATTCCCTGACTTAGGCTGTGTCTGAAACGAGTATCTAGAGCTACGATCTGCGTCTACAGCTACAGTTACGTCTACGTAGGCGCTAAGGTAAATGGAATTAGGACGAGGCTACGGTAGAACCTACGGCTAGTTATTGCGCCCCCAAGCGATGCTTGAATTAGTGTTTGCAAACTTACGATATAAGAATTTACAACAATTATCGTCTGCTAGATGTTAAGCAATGTTTGTTTACAGCTGGTCAAAATACCTGATGATATTGACGTATTTGTCAATCTTTTAGTTTCAATTCAATGCACTATCATTGAAAAATAAACGAAAATTTGCTCCAAAATTTACGTTAGTGCTGCCGCCATTTTGTTTTGACTGAGCTAGACAACTTCTTTTACGGCTAGATATTTGTGACATTGTAGCCGTAGCTGTAGCTCTAGATGACATTTCAGACAGCGCTACGAAATGACCGACGCAGACAATAGCCGTAGCTGTAGCTCTAGACACCCGTTTCGGACACTGCCTTACCCAGCCTGGACCTTTTACTCTTGGAAACTCACTATCAAATAGTCTGGTTCCAAGAGCGATATCCAGATATTTTTGTCAATGTCGGACTGGGTTAAGTCAAGAAATCAGATCGTCAACTGCCGTAATGATAGCCACTGCGTCTTCTCAATACTACAATGTTTCATCAGTGATGATATATTGCCGACTCTCAAAATAAATCCAATAGGACCTACCACACAAGTCTAAACTTCAGACATTTCAAGCCCACATATTTTTTTTCTAAAACAATTAATATTTATTTTCACCTATATTTCATTTCTGTTCAACAAGAACTTGTGAGAATTTTGTTTAAATAGAGTAACAAATGTTTCAGTAATGCTCGAGTGATTAGCGCACATGAACATAAGTTTATGGAATGCGCGCTATACAAATGTAATTATTATTATTATTATTATTATTATGTTACTGAAGTTGTAAATAAGTGAGTAAATGTACAGATGCATACTTCTTATATACTTGTAATCTGTAATTGTTTAGCTGAAATGAGCACAAAGCCATATTGTCTATCACCGACAGAGATTACCTTTCACAATGAAATCTACCTTTGTGCTTTTTAACCAGTTCGCGCCGGGATTATTTTGACATTGACCGGGCCCAGACGTGGGATTATTTTTCATGAACCACGATCCGAGACGGGTTCAGGCTAGCATTCTTGGGAACCGGTACACGCCATCCGAAGAAACTGGTTAACGATACTTAGTCAATACCTTTGGAGTTTTACTCAAATATAGATTTATTTTTAAATTGTAATTTTTCATTATTAAAAAATGTTTCATTGATTTCAACTTAAATGCGGTCTGCAGATTACCAGGATTCATATAACTGGAAAAAAAACCTAAAGTCATTTTTTGTTGTCAAAATAAAACATACATGAAAAGGTTTAAAATCTATGAGTTTGTTGGTCAAGGCAGGCAGACTTCATAATGATTGTATTTGAAAGAGAATTCATAGGGGACTCATTTGTACTTAACTGTAACTTACATAACTATAACAAGTTATGCCCACTAACTTACATTTCCATATACCGCAACATACCGTAGAACATCTGCTTTTCAACACAACATCAAAAACTCCGGACCTAAATTGTGGAATGATTTATCATTCTCTCTTAAATGTTCAAGGTCATATAATTTTTTAACTGAAACTCAAATTGTACCTAATGTAATATATTATAAACTTCATGTATCCATGTAAAAATGGACTTAGTATGGCAATCCTACATGTAGCCCAGTATTGTATTATATGTTTTTTTACTGCTTAGAAGTATGATTGTTTTCCTATAATTTATGGTGTCCGTTCGTTTGTTTTTGTTTAATAGCATGCCTAATATTAAGCTTTGCTTACAAGGTCTTGCTACCTTTATATCTTGTTATTCAATACTTATATAATTTTGTATCTATGTCAATTGAGAAGAGGAAATAAATGTGTGTTTGATTGAGGGTAGTTTATGTTTACGTATGTAAACTGTGACACATAATTGCAAAGTGTGATCGATGTAAAAGACCAATCGATCGATGTAAAAGAACGATCGATGTAAAAAAGACTGATCAATGTGAAGATTGGAGTTTATGTCTCTTTGGTGTTCCATACCCTACTGCATTTTAAGTACGGGACCAAATCCACCCAAATCCACCCAAATCCACCCAAATCCACCCAAATCCACCCAAATCCACCCAAATCCACTCAAGTGGTGGTTGATATTGATGAACAACAGCTTAGTACTGCACGGTGGAAAAATCAGTCCCATTGTCCCAACAGTGCTAACATCCATCATAATCCAAATATATTCACCCCAGGCCTGCAGGACCAAGTTCCCACCCCCAACCCCCCCCCCCCCCCCCTCTCCCCCCACCACCACAACCAAAAACAATCACACAAACAAAAACAAAACAAGGGTATGGATTTTGATGGATTTGGGAGGATTAGGGTTAAAAAAAGTTAGTTTTGTCACTTTTCATTATCGGTAACATCAACTAATTTCAATCAAGGAAATACACATGTAAAAAATAATAAAAAGTGAAACAACTTTAATTCTAAATGGCAGTAGCGAAACTGAATTGACTGCTTTAGTAACTGCTGTCACGAGATACATGCATATCACGTGCAATACAATAGGTCTTTGAGAGTTGTGGGAAAATATGGAGGGAATGTCAACAAAACTTTCTGTTTCAACTACATACTTCCAGAAGATCTCAAAGTGTTATATTCCCATTAGTATAAAACTGGAGCAATCTTGAAATAGGACAAACACGCTTCGCTACATGTTGGATTCAGCTCCAATCTACACTGCACATCATGGGTGACGGCCACTCTATCTAATGAAGTAAACAAGCATTTTAAAAACTAAGAGATATGGTGTGGTACATATAAAATAATACACCATTTTAAAGTTGAGAACCTAGATAAGTTCTTTTAAAAAGCAAAATCTAAATAACTAAAATTGTCAACTTTGTCTGGGTTCCGTTGGAGCAGGTCATATACTGTATACACCAATTGTCAGTTGTGCATGTTTGTGATTTGTAGCAGCAAAGGTGCTTAAAACCGAAAGGTGCATACAAACTCATCTGGTTATTAGTGTTAATACTCAATGCTATACAGGGTGGCCTAAAAAAATGTACAATAATATCACAACGAACAAGAATACTTCCATTACCCTGAGGCCAAAACTACCTATACCAACGAATGGAGAATGTTTCTTAAAGAACAATGATACCAAGGTGTCTCGATTCGGACTAGAAGTTTTAGCTCCAGATTCTATTTAGTGATGTGAAGTCAGTGGTTCTTTCGCATAAAAAAATAACTAAACCACGTTTTAGTTATTTCTCGGTGCGAAAGGACCACTGACTCGGCTGTGCTTCACAAAACAGGGTCTTGAGCTAAAACTACTAGCCCAAATCGAGATATCTTGGTATCATTTTTCTTCTAGAAAGATTCTCCATCCATTGGTATACAATGTAGGTAGTTTTGGCCTCAGGGTAGTGAAACTATGCTTGTCTGGTTTGTTTAATGGGCCACCCTGTATATAGTCCAAGAAAACAATATTTTATAATTGCGATTGCAGCTTCAAATTTGCCGAGTCAAAAATTTGAGTTGCGACCATAATCAGCATTCAGGTTACTTTCTTGTTCAGCCAATTGCAGCTGAATCATGTCATGCACAGCAACCAATCAATACCAGCTCCAATGCACGCATGTGCATCGTTCAAAGGCTTGCACACACCATTCGTAGATTACAAATCAACTACTAATAGACATTTGCAAACATGCGTCTCTGACGCGCATCTTTGGCAATGACATTCTTTTATTATTTTCTATCCAGGACTGTCTTTTAATTAGGGGTCAAATTGTTCATGTGCCTGTTACATTTGACATTAAAATATTATTTTGTCTTCTTTCTAAAAGAGTGATTTACATAAAGAAAACTACCAGTACCTGCAAAGTCAATTTCAGTGACACTTGCATGGCAAATTATTAGCCCAGGGAGCCAATTTCATAAAACGTGTGAGCACCAAAATTTGCTGAGTATGAACATTCTTCCTTGGGAAAAAACAGGGTTACAAACCAACATTTCAGTTGATGTTTATCACTGGTATTCAGCTGGTTTTTGCTTTTAATAAAAAGCCTGTGGAACTTTGGCTGATAACCTGTTTTTACTGAGCAAGAATTGTCGGTGCTAAGCACATTTTTGTGCTTACATGTAATTGGCCCCAGGTGTAACCAGGACACCAAAAAATGTTACAGTTTTGGACCCCTTATTTAAGGACCATCTTTCTTGTCCATGACGAAAAGTATTTTACCCGTAGCTACTTATTTATTTTTATAAATACAAATATCACTTGGGTGAGACTCGAACCCACAGCCTCCTGCTTTCTATTGCTAGCCAGGGTTTGGCTAGTTGGTTGAAATCCCAATAGCATTAGCAGCGGGTTCTGCAACCAAATGTTTCAATTTGCGTCGGGGTGATGTAAATTGAATACTGTTTTTGTTTCCTTCATCACCATTCACCAACGTAATTTATAAACGCTGTATAGTCAGTGTTGTCACAAGAGAAAGTGTTGGTAACGTACAGCACTGTCAAAACAATGGACAAACTTATCCTCAATAAACAAAGAGAATATATAAAAGGGGAGAGGACACAAAGCAGATTTCAGTTTCAACTGCACACTTCTCAAAGATTCTCTGTTAGTGTTCTTACAACAAGAATACCTGCACTGCATCTGCAAATAATGTTGGAAATGCTACACTGTACATGAACTATGGCTGATGGCTACCAAGAAGACAACTCTACTCTGTCACCTGAATTAAACAAGCATCTTGAGAGCTATTACAAGAGTGAAGACAGAAAAAACCAAATAATATGGTTAAGTGCTGAAATCATTGCACCAATCGGCATCCTCTTCAACTTTGTGTTTCTCTTCACAGTCTTTCGAGTGAAGTCCATGCGTACAATCATCAACATCTACTTATCCAATCTGGCTGTGGCTGACTCACTCTTCCTTACGAGTGACTTTATATTGGCATTGTGTTCACCCGTCAAGTACAACTTCCTTGCTTACAAAGTATATCAATGTGTCAGATACACGCTTCTTGCTGTTTCTAATTTCTTTGTGGTTACCATAGCAGCTGAGAGATTCTCTGCAGTGCGTAATCCTCTGACACACAAAGAAAAAGCTTCTAAATCCCGAGCAGCAAAGATATCAGCAGGAGTCTGGGTGCCTACAATCATTGTTGGTGCGATTCTTATATTTTTACCAGAGACTATCTTTACTGATGTCGTCCTTTACAGTAATTTCATTATTGCCATTGTTTGCTTGATAGCAACTCTTGCTTTGTACATCTATGTGGTAGTAAAAGTGCGCAGACAATCAGCCCTGTTGCCAAACCGTCCCAAGCAAGCAGGCAAGGTCCTCTGTATGGTGATCATCAATACTGCTGTTTTCTTCTTTTTGAACTCAATGCGCACTACATTGTCAATTCTTTTTATTGTGCAAAGCAAGTATTCCACACATACACTTTCACAGGCTGTTGAACTTCTACAACTTATAGAAAAAAAATCCATTCTGATTATATGTATTACAATTTTTGAACTTATCAATAGTTCAATCAATTCCCTGGTCTACAGTGCCACAAACACAGACTATCGTGCAGCTGTAGTCAAGACTTTCTCATTCCTCAAACTGTGCTGTCGTTGCTGCCCAAGACTGAATCCCAGCCAACCATCGCAGCCAGGGAAGCAAATTGAGCTTCATGGGATTCCACAGGCAGAAAATGACCAAGAGCAGCGTGCTGCCAGGCCAAACAGCAGCAAGCCACCAAGCCAAGAGAATGCACAACACTCAGAGAGTCAGCAGTCACTAGACAGCTGTCAAGAACAATGTTCTAGACAAAGCAGCAGCAAGGCATCCAATCACAGTCAGCAGCATGTTCAAGTGCAGGTTGAGGTACATACAAAACCAGCGGGGAACAAAGCGCTTGCAAGTTCTCAGCAGAAACAATGCTCTAGTCTGACTGACTGCAAGCCACCCATGCAAGGACAACAGTGTGTACATCCAGAACCAGCAGAGAGCCAGCAGTCACTTGCAAAATGTACTCTGAAACAATGTCCTGGGCTGACTGGCACCGAGCCATCATCACAAGGGCAGCAGTATGCACATCCAGAACCAGAAGGGAGTCAATCATTGGAAGTTTGTCAAGAAAAAATGTTCTCTGGTAACTGATGAGTGCAAGCCATCCATATAAAGGCAGCAGTGTGCAGAGACAGCAGATAGTCAACAATCACTTTGTACATTATGTAGTCAACAATCACTTTGTAAGTAACTCTCAAATAATGTTCCAGGCACAACAGCCAAGTGCATAGAAGCAGTATTATGTGCATCAAGAACCAGCAGGGAGTCACTCTAAAACTGTCAAGAACAATGTTCCAGGGTGACTGACTTCCAACCCATCCCTGCAAGGGGAGCAGCGGTCTCAAGAGTGCTAGCAACACTTGCAAGTTTTCAGTAACAATGATCCAGGATAAACTAGTGAGGGTTGGTAGAGACACCATGTGGAATTCTCTTTTCGAAAGATGCAAGTTGTCAGTAACAATGATCCAGGATGGACTGATGCTGACATTTCAATGCAAGGAAGCATGAACTCAGAACTTAATGTTATATCCACCTCTCAAATCAACGGAGAAACATTATTTGAGCTCCGGTACTGAATAATATTAAAAGTTATTTAGTCTCTGAAGAAGATCTTGTTAAGATCGAAATATTAGGCCCTCTTAACTTATTTGAAAAGTTATTTTGATTAGGCTGGGGTGATATTCCAGTTAAACATATGTATTTGTGGTACCAAACCATACCAAATGCTGTGATAATTCATATTGATAATGATACTGAACAAAATGTCGGCAAAATACTGAAAAGCTCCGTATAAAATGTCAAAACAATGTATTCTCTTTTTAGGGATACTCTTACAGCAGTGACCATCATTACAGCAGTTGATCATCTGATTCCCTGACATTGACAATACTCTGAAACCTTTTACTCTTGGAAACTGACTATCAAATAGTCTGGTTCCAAGAGCAATATCCAGATATTTTTGTCAATGCCGGGCTGGGTAAGTCGGGGAATTAGATCGTCAACTGCCGTATTCTTATTACTACAATTTTTACTACAATAATACTACAATTTTTACTACAATAATAATACAGTACAATGTTTTAGTGATGATATATTGCCGAATCTCAAAAGTGTAAATTTCAGACATTTCAGGCCCACATTTTTTTCTAAAACAATTAATGTTTATTTTTACCTATTTCTGTTCAACAAGAACTTGTGAGTTTAAATAGAGTAACAGACAGTAATGCTCGAGTGATTACCAATACTGAAGTTGTAAATAAGTGAGTAAATGTACAGAGGCATACTTCTTACATTGTATATACTTGTAATTTGTAATTGTTCAGCTGAAATAAGCACCAATCATATTGTCTATCACCGATAGAGATTACCTTTCAGAATGAAATCTACATGTACCTTTGTGCTTTTTACCCAGTTCGTGCCGGGATTATTTTGACATTGACTGGGCCCAGGCGCAAGACTATTTTTCATGAACCTCGATCCGAGACGGGTTCGGGCCAGCATTCTTGGGAACCGGTACAAGCCATCCGACGCGAACTGGTTAAAGATACTCAGTCAATACTTTTTGAGTTTCACTCAACAATAGATTTATTTTTAAGGTGTAATTTTTGTTAACATCTATGACAAACCAAAAAGTAGTTCATGTTTCATTATTAAATAATTTGCCATTGATTTCAACTTAAATGTGGTCTGCAGATAACCGGGATTCATATGACTGAAATAACCACCTAAAGTGATTTTGTGTTGTCAAAATAGAACATAAAGGTTGAAAATTCGTGAGTGTTTTGGTCAAGGCAGGCAGACTTCAAAGGCATTGTATTTAAAAGGGAACTTATAGCGGTGTTTAGGTTTACGTATGTGTAAACTGCGACACATAACTGCAAAAGGTGATCGATGTAAAAGACCAATCGATAGATGTAAAAGACCAATCGATAGATGTAAAAGACCGATCGGTCAATGTAAAAGACTCACTGATCAATGTATTGACTGGTTTTTATGCCTCTTTGGTGTTTCATACCCCTAATGCATTTTTACCAGTTTGCGTCGGGATTATTTTATTATCACCGAGCCAAGGCGCGGGATTATTTTTAACGAAACTCGATCTGAGGCAGGTTCAGGCCAATGGTACCGGGAAGCACACCCACGCATTTTCGGCCTTGCTCGCTACTGACAGAAAAAACTTTGCGTGTATATACATCCTCCGGTGCGAACTGGTTAAGTACAGGACCAAATCTACCCAAATCCACTCAAGTGGTGGTTGATATTGATGAACAACAGCTCAGTACTGCACGATCGTTCATCATAATCCAAATATATTTACCCCAGGCCTGCAGGACCAAGCTCCCCTGTCCCCCCCCCCCCCCCCCAACATAAAACAAACAAACAAAAACAAAACAAGGGTATGGATTTTGATGGATTTGGGAGGTTAGGGTTAAAGAGGATTTAGTTTTGTCACTTTTCATTATCGGTAA
Organism: Crossaster papposus; assembly: GCA_037893245.1. NCBI lineage: Eukaryota > Metazoa > Echinodermata > Asteroidea > Velatida > Solasteridae > Crossaster > Crossaster papposus. The sequence goes on from JBAIAA010000717.1 coordinate 678,444, forward strand.
CATCAACCAATTTCAATCAAGGAAATACACCTTGCATACATAATAATAAAAACTGAAACAAATTTAAATCTAAATGCACTAAAGCTATGGTCACATTACCCAAAAGTAACCTGCTCGGCTAGTTTTTAACCAATTCTGCCCGGCCACCGAGCGGCGGCCGCCCAGGCACCGCTCGTTTTTAGGGCATCGCTCGGTCGCCGCTGAAGGTCGCTGCCCGGGCACCGACCTAATCGAGCGTTCGCCGCTGAGCGATTTAAGTCAAAAATCAAAGCCGCTAGGTCAGAGGCTGCCGAGCGGTCGCCGCCCGGTCGCCGCTGGGAGATCAATCGGTCGCTGGGAGGCGAGTTCAAAATCGGTCGGCGTCCAGCAGCGCCAGCTCCATTCACCGCGACGTCTAGCCGATAATGGCTGACAATTACAATGACAATGGCAATGACAAAGCAAAAGCGGTTTTGATGATGACCAGTCTGGGGAAGTCACATCCCAGGTTGCCCGTGAGAAATTTTCGGCAGAGCCTGGTGGGCCGCCGCCAGTACGCCTACGAGACACCTGCCGATGCCCCGTCGATTACCGGCCGGCCGCCGGGCAATTTCTTTAAAATCAGCCGGTGGCTGGTGGCAATCGGAGGGTCACCGGTCGGTCACTGCCGGGACACCGCGCGAAAAAGCTCTGCGATTTCGCCCAGTTTTGACCTAAAATCGACAGGTCACCACCCAGGCATCGCTGGGGCTCTACAGCCTGCTCGACTTCTACAAAATTCGCTGGGCGATGCCTAAATTCCAGCAGCGACCGAGCAGGCTACTGATCGGTCGGTCGCTGCTCTGATTTGTGACCATAGCTTTAGCGAAACTAAATTGTCTGCTTTGGTAACTGCTGTCATGAGATACATGCATATCACGTGCATTACAATAGATCTTTGAAAATTATGGGAAAATATGGAAATGTCCACAAAACTTTCTGTTTCAACTACACACTTCTAGAAGATCTCAATGTGTTATATTCCCCATTAGGCATAAAAAAAAAAAATGTTATGTTGGCGTAACCCGACCGACCCTAAAAATACGGCCGACCCTGGACATTTTTTTTTCAAGGGACGAAATTTAATGATTAAAATCTATATAAATCTAGTTATAAATACGTTTGAAACCATTTCTGACCGTTTCTCATTGTTGTGTGTGTGGATTGTGAAAATATTGAACCTGGACACGCTATCGTGTATCACTACCGGCTTAAACAATTAGACAACATATCATTTTCATTGCTGGGAGGAAAAAAAAAAAAAAAAAAAAAAAAAAAGAATCCCGACCTACCTACCCTATTTTTTTGGGCCCGTTACGCCAACATAACATTTTTTTTTTTTATGCCTTAGTATAAAACTGGAGCAATCTTGAAAAAGGACAAAAGCGCTTCGCTGTATCTGCAAAAAATGTTGGATGCAGCTCCAAGCTACACCGCAAATGATGGGCGATAGCCACTCTATTGACTGAAGTAAACAAGCATCTTGAGAACTATTACAAGAGTGAAAACAGAACCGTTCAAATAATATGGTTAAGTACTGAAATCATTGCACCAATCGGCATCCTCTTTAACTTTGTGTTTCTCTTCACAGTCTTTCAAGTGAAGTCCATGCATACAATCATATCTGCCTGTAACATATCTGCAATTTGGCCATTTGGCCACAAGATGTATACAAAAAATCGAATCCAATCCTGAATCCAGTCCAATCCAATCCAATCCTGAATCCAGTCCAATCCAATCCAATCCAGTCCAATCCAAAATGTGTTTTTATTGTGTATTTTTTTAAGTGTTTGATGGACAATAGTAAAATATATATCCTCCCCAAGCCCTATCCTTGAGGACATCGTACTTGTGGTCCCATGGCCAAATCCCACTAGTCAAACAGCAGGGATATATCCTCCCCATCCCCTATCCTTGAGGACATCGTACTTGATGTCCCATGGCCCAATCCCACTATAGTCAAACAGTAGGGATATATCCTCCCCATCCCCTATCCTTAAGGACATCGTACTTGAGGTCCCCCATTGCCCAATCCCACTAGTCAAACAGTGGGGATATATCCTCCTCATCCCCTATCCTTGAGGACATCGTACTTGAGGTCCCATGGCCCAATCACACTAGTCAAACAGTAGGGATATATCCTCCCCATCCCCTATCCTTGAGGACACCATACTTGAGGTCCCATGGCCCAATCCCACTAGTCAAACAGTAGGGATATATCCTCCTCATCCCCTATCCTTGAGGACATCGTACTTGAGGTCCCATGGCCCAATCCCACTAGTCAAACAGTAGGGATATATCCTCCCCATCCCCTATCCTTGAGGACACCATACTTGAGGTCCCATGGCCCAATCCCACTAGTCAAACAGCAGGGATATATCCTCCTCATCCCCTATCCTTAAGGAAATCGTACTTGAGGTCCCATGGCCCAATCCCACTAGTCAAACAGTAGGGATATATCCTCCCCATCCCCTATCCTTGAGGACATCATACTTGAGGTCCCATGGCCCAATCCCACTAGTCAAACAGTGGGGATATATCCTCCTCATCCCCTATCCTTGAGGACATCGTACTTGAGGTCCCATGGCCTAATCACACTAGTCAAACAGTAGGGATATATCCTCCCCATCCCCTATCCTTGAGGACACCATACTTGAGGTCCCATGGCCCAATCCCACTAGTCAAACAGTAGGGATATATCCTCCTCATCCCCTATCCTTGAGGACACCGTACTTGAGGTCCCATGGCCCAATCCCACTAGTCAAACAGTAGGGATATATCCTCCCCATCCCCTATCCTTGAGGACACCATACTTGAGGTCCCATGGCCCAATCCCACTAGTCAAACAGCAGGGATATATCCTCCTCATCCCCTATCCTTAAGGAAATCGTACTTGAGGTCCCATGGCCCAATCCCACTAGTCAAACAGTAGGGATATATCCTCCCCATCCCCTATCCTTAAGGACATCGTACTTGAGGTCCCATCGCCCAATCCCACTAGTCAAACAGTAGGGATATATCCTCCCCATCCCCTATCCTTGAGGACATCATACTTGAGGTCCCATGGCCCAATCCCACTAGTCAAACAGTAGGGATATATCCTCCCCATCCCCTATTCTTAAGGACATCGTACTTGAGGTCCCATGGCCCAATCCCACTAGTCAAACAGTAGGGATATATCCTCCCCATCCCCTATCCTTGAGGACACCATACTTGAGGTCCCATGGCCCAATTCCACTAGTCAAACAGCAGGGATATATCCTCCTCATCCCCTATCCTTGAGGACATCATACTTGAGGTCCCATGGCCCAATCCCACTAGTCAAACAGTAGGGATATATCCTCCCCATCTCCTATTCTTAAGGACATCGTACTTGAGGTCCCATGGCCCAATCCCAATAGTCAAGCAGTAGGGATATATCCTCCCCATCCCCTATCCTTGAGGACATCATACTAGAGGTCCCATGGCCCAATCCCACTATAGTCAAACAGTAGGGATATATCCTCCCCATCCCCTATCTTTAAGGACATCGTACTTGAGGTCCCATGGCCCAATCCCACTAGTCAAACAGTAGGGATATATCCTCCCCATCCCCTATCCTTGAGGACACCATACTTGAGGTCCCATGGCCCAATCCCACTAGTCAAACAGCAGGGATATATCCTCCTCATCCCCTATCCTTGAGGACATCATACTTGAGGTCCCATGGCCCAATCCCCCTAGTCAAACAATAGGGCTATATCCTCCCCATCTCCTATTCTTAAGGACATCGTACTTGAGGTCCCATGGCCCAATCCCAATAGTCAAGCAGTAGGGATATATCCTCCCCATCCCCTATCCTTGAGGACATCATACTAGAGGTCCCATGGCCCAATCCCACTATAGTCAAACAGTAGGGATATATCCTCCCCATCCCCTATCTTTAAGGACATCGTACTTGAGGTCCCATGGCCCAATCCCACTAGTCAAACAGTAGGGATATATCCTCCCCATCCCCTATCCTTGAGGACATCATACTTGAGGTCCCATGGCCCAATCCCACTAGTCAAACAGTAGGGATATATCCTCCCCATCTCCTATTCTTAAGGACATCGTACTTGAGGTCCCATGGCCCAATCCCACTAGTCAAACAGTAGGGATATATCCTCCCCATCCCCTATCCTTGAGGACATCATACTTGAGGTCCCATAGCCCAATCCCACTAGTCAAACAGTAGAGATATATCCTCCCCATCCCCAATCCCCAAGGACATCGTACTTAGACATTTCACATTATACCTTGTGTGGAGAAATTTGTTTTCTTTAATATTACAGCCTGAAACAGCTCATCTATGCCAATGTCAACTGTGAAACTCTATTGTCTACTTTGGTTTTGTAAGCTATCAAAATAAAGAACAAAGTACTTTACCATATCTTATACAAAATACTGTGGGAAAAATGAAGCTTTTGCTTTTACTTTTAACTACACATTTCTTAAGGTCATGTATTCCCTGCGAGTATAAAACTGGAGAGATCTTGAAATAGGGCAGACCACTCTTCGCTTTACTGAACTAAAATGTTGGACATGGAGATCAATGCTTCACTGTACATGTACATGAAATATGGGTGACTGCTCTACTCTATCAATTGAAGAACTTCTGAAGCATCTTATGAACTTTGACAAGAGTAAATACAGAATTGATCAAGTAATATGGTTAAGTGCTGAAATCATTGTTATATTTCCATTAGTAGAAAACTGGAGCAATCTTAAAATAGGACAAACGCGCTTCGCTGTATCTGCAGAAAATGATGGATGCAGCTCCAAGCTACACAGCACATGATGGGTGATGGCTACGAAGACAGCTTTACTCTATCAACTGAAGTAAAGAAGCATTTTATGAACTTTAAGCTTTCAGTTTCAACTACACACTCCTCAAAGATTCTCTGTTCGTGTTCTTACAACAAGAATACCTACACTGAATCTGCAAATAAGGTTGGAAATGCTACACTGTACATGAACTATGGCTGATGGCTACCAAGAAGACAACTCTACTCTGTCAACTGAAGTAAACAAGAATATTGAGAGCTATTACAAAAGTAGAGACAGAAAAGACCAAATAATATGGTTAAGTGCTGAAATCATTGCACCAATCGGCATCCTCTTCAACTTTGTGTTTCTGTTCACAGTCGTTCGAATGAAGTCCATGCGTACAATCATCAACATCTACTTATCCAATCTGGCTGTGGCTGACTCACTCTTCCTCACAAGTGACTTTATATTTGCATTGTGTTCACCCACCAAGTACAACTTCCTTGCTCAAAAAGTAGGGGTATTTGTCAGATACACGCTTCTTGCTGTTTCTCATTTCTTTGTGGTTACCATAGCAGCTGAGAGATTCTCAGGAACAATGTCCTGGGCTGACTGGCACCGAGCCATCATCACAAGGGCAGCAGTATGCACATCCAGAACCAGAAGGGAGTCAATCATTGGAAGATTGTCAAGACCAATGTTATCTGGTAACTGATGAGTGCAAGCCATCCATGTAAGGTCAGCAGTGTGCAGAGTCAGAAGATACATGTAGTCGACAATCACTTTGTAAGTAACTCTCAAACAATGTTCCAGGCACAACAGCCTAGTGTCATAGGAGCAGTATATTATGCGCATCAAGAACCAGTCACTCCAAAACTGTCAAGAACTATGTTCCAGGGTGACTGACTTCCCACCCATCCCTGCAAGGGGAACAGCGCTATCAAGAGTGCCAGCAACACTTGCAAGTTGTTAGTAACAATGATCCAGGATAAAGTATAGTAAGGGCTTGCAGAGACACGATGTGGAATTCTCTTTTCAAAAGATGCAAGTTGTCAGTAACAATGATCCAGGATTGACTGATGCTGAGATGTCAATGCAAGGAAGCATGAACTCAGAACTTAATGTTATATCCACCTCTCAAATCAACGCAGAAACATTATTCGAGCTCCGGTACTGAATAATATTCAAAGTTATTTTGATTAGGCTTGGGTGATATTCCAGTTAAACATATGTATTTGTGGTACCAAACCTAACAAATGATCTGATAACACATACTGATACTGAACAAAATGTTGGCAAAATACTGAAAGCTCACTATAAAATGTCAATACAATGTGTTCTCTTATCAGGGATATTCTTAACGCAGTGACTATCGTTACAGCAGTTGATCATCTTATTCCCTGACTTACCCAGCCCGACATTGACAATACTCTGAAACCTTTTACTCTTTGAACCCGACTATCAAATAGTCTGGTTTCAAGAGCGATATCCAGATATTTTTGTCAATGTCGGGCTGGGTAAGGAAGGAATCAGATCGTCAACTGCCGTAATGATAGCCACTGCGTAATCTTTAGTCTTAATAAGACATGTACTACATATTTTTAGTGACGATATATTGCAGACTCTCAATATAAATCATATAGGACCTACCACACAAGTCTAAACTTCAGACATTTCAAGCCCACATTTTTCTAAAACATTAATATTTATTTTCACCTATATTTCAACAAGAACTTGTGAGAATTTTGTTTAAATAGAGTAACAAATGTTTCAGTAGTGCTCGAGTGATTAGCGCACATGAACATCATTTTATGAAATGCGCGCTATATAAATGTAATTATTATTATTACTATTATTATGTTACTGAAGTTGTAAATAAGTGAGTAAATGTACAGATGCATACTTCTTTTATACTTGTAATTTGTAAATGTTCATCTGAAATAAGCACAAACCCATATTGTCTATCACAGACAGAGATTACAAGTACATTTCACAATGAAATCTACCTTTGTGCTTTTTACCCAGTTCGCACCGGGATTATTTGGACATTGACCGGGCCCAGGCGCGGGATTATTTTTCATGAACCTCGATCCGAGACGGGTTCAGGCCAGCATTCTTGGGAACCGGTACACGCCATCCGACGCGAACTGGTTAAAGATACTTAGTCAATACCTTTTGAGTTTTACTCAAATATAGATTTATTTTTAAATTGTAATTTTTCATTATTAAAAAATGTTTCATTGATTTTAACTTGAATGTGGTCTGCAGATTACCAGGATTCATATGACTGAAAAAAAAACCTAAAGTCATTTTTTGTTGTCAAAATAAAATATACATGTAAAGGTTGAAAATCTATGAGTTTGTTGGTCAAGGCAGGCAGACTTCACAAGGATTGTATTTGAAAGGGAATTCATAGGGGACTCATTTGTACTTAACTGTAACTTACATAACTATAACAAGTTGTATGCCCACTAACTTACGTGTACATTTCCATATACCGCAACATACCGTAGAACATCTGCTTTTCAACACAACATCAAAAAATCCAGACCTAAATTGTGGAATGATTTACCATTCTCTCTTAGATGTTCAAGGTCATATAATTTTTTTAAACAGAAACTTAAATTGTTCCTAATGTAAAATATTATAAACTTCATGTATCCATGTGAAAATGGACTTGGTATGGCAATCCTACATGTAGCCCAGTATTGTATTATATGTTTTTTACTGCTTAGAAGTATGATTGTTTTCCTATAATTATGTTGTCCGTTCGTTTGTTTTTGTTTAATGGCATGCCTAATACAAGCTTTGCTTACAAGGTTTTGCCACCTCTGGCATTTATATCTTGTTATTCAATACTTATATAATTTTGTATCTATGTCAATTGAGAAGAGGAAATAAATGTGTGTTTGATAGAGAGTAGTTTAGGTTTACGTATATGTAAACTGTGACACATAATTGCAAAGTGTGATCGATGTAAAAGACCAATCGATCGATGTAAAAGACCGATCGATGTAAAAAAGACTGATCAATGTGTTGATTGGAGTTTATGCCTCTTTGGTGTTCCATACCCTACTGCATTTTAAGTACAGGACCAAATCCACCCAAATTCACTCAAGTGGTGGTTGATATTGATGAACAACAGCTTAGTACTGCACGATGGACAAAATCAGTCCCATTCTCCCAACAGTGCCAACATCCATCATAATCCAAATATATTCACCCCAGGCCTGCAGGACCAAGCCCCCCACCCCCCCCCCCCCCCCCCCCCCACCCCATCCCACACCACTACAACCCAAAACAATCAAACAAACAAAAACAAAACAAGGGTATGGATTTGGATGGATTTGGGAGGATTAGGGTTAAAAAAACGTTAGTTTTGTCACTTTTCATTATCGGTAACATCAACCAATTTCAATCAAGGAAATACACATGTACAAAATAATAAAAACTGAAACAACTTTAACTCTAAATGGCAGTAGCGAAACTGAATTGTCTGCTTTGGTAACTGCTGTCACGAGATACATTCATATCACGTGCAATACAATATGTCTTTGAGAATTGTGGGAAAATATGGAGGGAATGTCAACAAAACTTTCTGTTTCAACTACACACTTCTAGAAGATCTCAAGGTGTTATATTCCCCATTAGTATAAAAACTGGAGCAATCTTGAAATAAAACAAATGCGCTTCGCTGTATCTCCAGAAAATGTTGGATGCAGCTCCAAGCTACACTGCACATGATGGGCGATGGCTACGAAGACAACTGCACTCTATCGAATGAAATAAACAAGCATCTTATGAACTTTCAGCTTTCAGTTTCAACTGCACACTCCTCAAAGATTCTCTGTTAGTGTTTTTACAACAAGAATACCTGCACTGCATCTGCAAATAATGTTGGAAATGCTACACTGTACATGAACTATGATGGCTGATGGCTACCAAGAAGACAACTGTACTCTGTCAACTGATGAAGTAAACAAGCACATCGAGAACTATTACAAGAGTTTAGACAGTTTTGATCAAATCAAATGGTTAAGTAATGAAATCATCGCACCAATCGGCATCCTCTTAAACTTTGTGTTTCTCTTCACAGTCATTCGAGTGAAGTCCATGCGTACAATCATCAACATCTACTTATCCAATCTGGCTGTGGCTGACTCACTTTTTCTTACGAGTACCTTTATATTTACATTGTGTTCACCTATCAAGTACAACTTCCTTGCTCAAAAAGTATATGGAGGTGTCAGATACACGCTTCTTGCTGTTTCTCATTTTTTTGTGGTTACCATAGCAGCTGAGAGATTCTCTGCAGTGCGTAATCCTCTGACACACAAGAGAAAAGCCTCTAAATCTCGAGCAGCAAAGATATCAGCAGGAGTCTGGGTGCCTACAATCATTGTTAGTGTGATTCTGATATTCTTACCAGAGACTATCTTTGATTATGTAGTTTGGGGGATTAATTCCATTGTTGCCATTGTTTGCTTGATAGCAACTCTTGCTTTGTACATCTATGTGGTAGTGAAAGTGTGCAGACAATCAGCCCTGTTGCCAAACCGTCCCAAGCGAGCAGGCAAGGTTCTCTGTATGGTGGTAATTAATACTGCTGTTTTCTTCATTTTGAACTCAATGCGCACTGCATTGTCAATTCTTGTAATTGTGCTCAGAAGCATGTATTCCATACATACCGTTACATCTTTACAGTTTGTTGAACTTCTACAACTTGCAGAAACACATTTCATTCTGATTATATGTTTAAGAATTTTTGAACTTATCAATAGTTCAATCAATTCCCTGGTCTACAGTGCCACAAACGCAGACTATCGTGCAGCTGTAGTCAAGGCTTTCTCATTCCTCAAACTGTGCTGCCATTGCTGCCCAAGATGGAATCCCAGCCGACCATCGCAGTCTGGGAAGCAGATTGAGCTTCGTGTGATTCCACAGGCAGAAAATGACCAAGAGCACCATGCTGCCAGGCCAAACAGCAGCAAGCCACCAAGCCAAGAGCATGCACAACACCCAGAGAGTCAGCAGTCACTGGACAGCTGTCAAGAACAATGTTCTAGACAAAGCAGCAGCAAGGCATCCATTCACAGTCAGCAGCATGTTCAAGTGCATGTTGAGGTACATGCAGAACCAGCAGTGACCACAGCGCTTGCAAGTTCTCACCAGAAACAATGCTCTAGTCTGACTGACAACAAGCCATCCATTCAAAGGGAACAGTGTGTACATCCAGAACCAGCAGAGAGCCAGCAGTCACTTGCAAGTACTCAGGAGCAATGTTCTGGGTTGACTGGCACTGAGCCATCATCACAAGGGCAGCAGTATGCACATCCAGAACCAGAAGGGAGTCAACCATTTGAAAGATGTCAAGACCAATGTTCTCTGGTAACTGATGTGTGCAAGCCATCCATGTAAGGACAGCAGCAACCCATCCCTGCAAGGGGAGAAGCGGTCTCAAGAGTGCCAGCAACACTTGCAAGTTTTCAGTAACAACGATCCAGGATAAAGTAGGGTTTGCAGAGACACCATGTGGAATTCTCTTTTCGAAAGATGCAAGTTGTAAGTAACAATGATCCAGGATTGACTGATGCTGATATTTCAATGCAAGGAAGCATGAACTCAGAACTTAATGTTATATCCACCTCTCAAATCAACGTAGAAACATTATTCGGGCTCCGGTACTGAATAATATTCAAATTTGTTTTGATTAGGCTTGGGTGATATTCCAGTTAAACATATGTATTTGTGGTACCAAACCTAACAAATGATCTGATATTGATACTGAACAAAATGTTGGCAAAATACTGAAAAGCTCACTATAAAATGTCAATACAATGTGTTCTCTCTTTTCAGGGATATTCTTAACGCAGTGACTATCGTTACAGCAGTTGATCATCTGATTCCTTGACTTACCCAGCCCGACATTGACAATACTCTGAACCTTTTACTCTTCGAACCCGACTATCAAATAGTCTGGTTCCAAAAGCGATATCCAGGTTTTTTTGTCAATGTCGGGCTGGGTAAGTCAAGGAATCAGATCGTCAACTGCCTTAATGATAGCCACTGCGTATTCTTAATACTACAATGTTTCAGTGATGATATATTGCCGACTCTCAAAATAAATCCAATAGGACCTACCACACAAGTCTAAACTTCAGACATTTCAAGCCCACATTTTTGTTTCTAAAACAATTAATATTTATTGTTTACCTATATTTCATTTCTGTTCAACAGGAACTTGTGAGAATTTTGTTTAAATAGAGTAACAAATGTTTCAGTAATGCTCGAGTGATTAGCGCACATGAACATATTTTTATGGAATGCGTGCAATATAAATGTAATTATTATTATTATTATTATGTTATTGAAGTTGTAATTAAGTGAGTAAATGTACAGATGCATACTTCTTATATACTTGTAATTTGTAACTGTTCCACTGAAATGAGCATAAAGCCATATTGTCCATCACCGACAGAGATTACCTTTCACAATGAAATCTACCTTTGTGCTTTTTAACCAGTTCGTGCCGGGATTATTTAACATTGAATGGTACCAGACGCGGGATTATTTTTCATGAATCTTGATCCGAGACGGGTTCAGGCCAGCATTCTTGGGAACCGGTACACGCCATCCGACGCGAACTGGTTAAAGATCTCAGTCAATACTTTTTGAGGATATTAGATTTAAATTGTAATTGTAATTTTTTTTTACCATCTCTGACAAACCAAGAAGTAGTTCGTGTTTCATTATTACAAAACAAATCATTGATTTCAACCTAAAAGTGGTCTGCAGGTTACCGGGATTCATACGACTAAAATAACCCCCTCAAGTAATTTTAATTCTTTAAAAAAAAAACTGAACAAATTTAGAATCCGTGAGTTTTTTGGTCAAGGCAGGCAGACTTCAAAGGCATTGTATTTGAAAGGGAACTTATAGGGGAGTTTAGGTTTACGTATAATATAGACACATAATTACAAAGTGTGATCGATGTAAAAGACCGATCGTTGATGTAAAAGACCGATTGATGGAAGGACCAATCAATAGATGTAAAAGAACGATTGATAGATGTAAAAGACCGATCGATCGATCGATGTAAAAGACTGATCAATGTGTTGATTGGACTTTATGCCTCTTTGGTGTTCCATATGTATTTTAAGTACAGGACCAAATCTACCCAAATCCACTCAAGTGGTGGTTGATATTGATGAACAACAGCTCATCACTGCACGATGGACAAAATCAGACACATTCTCCAAGCAGTGCCAACGTCCATCATAATCCAAATATATTCACCCCAGGCCTTCAAGACCAAGTTCCCCCGTCCCCCGTAACAAAAAACAAACAAAAAACTAAAAAACAAGGGTATGGATTTTAATGGATTTGGGAGGGTTATAGTTAAATTAAAGAAGTTTTAGTTTTGTCACTTTTCATTATCGGTAACATCAACCAATTTCAATCAAGGAAATACGCACTAAATACGTAAAAATAAAAACTGAAACAACTTTAATTGTAAATGGCAGCAGCGAAACTGAATTGTCTGCTTTGGTAACTGCTGTCACGAGATACATGCTAATCACGTGCATAACAATAGGTCTTTGAGAATTGTGAGAAAATAGAGAGGAAGGGTGAACAAAACTTTCTGTTTCAACTACACACTTCTAGAAGATCTCAAGGTGTTATATTCCCAATAGTATAAAACTGGAGCAATCTTGAAATAGGACAAACACGCTTCGCTACATGTATATCTGCAGAAAATGTTGGATGCAGCTCCAATCTACACTGCACATCATGGGTGATGGTCACTCTATCGAATGAAGTAAACAAGCATCTTGAAAACTATTACAAGAGATATGGTGGGGTACATTATACATATATATAAAATAATACACCATTTTAAAGTTGAGAACCTAGATAAGTTCTTTTAAAAAGCAAAATCTAAATAACTAAAATTGTCAACTTTATCTGGGTTCCGTTGGAGCAGGTCATATACTGTGTACACCAATTGTCAGTTGTGCATGTTTGTCATTTGAAGCAGCAAAGGTGCTTAAAACCGAAAGGTGCACACAAACTCACCTGGTTAAGTGTTAATACTCTCAATGCTATACAGGGTTGCCTAAAAAAATGAACAATAATATCACAAAGAACAAGAATACTTCCACTACCCTGAGGCCAAAACTACCTCCAACGAATGCAGAATGTTTCTTAAAGAACAATGATACCAAGGTGTCTCAATTCGGACTAGTAGTTTTAGCTCCAGATTCTATTTAGTGAAGTGAAGTCAGTAGTTCTTTCGCACACAAAAATAACTAAACCCCGTTTTAGTTATTTCTCGGTGCGAAAGGACCACTGACTCGGCTGTGCTTAAAAAAACAGGGTCTTGATATCTTGGTATCATTTTTCCTCTGGAAACATTCTTCATCCATTGGTATACAATGTAGAGTTTTAAATCTTAGGGTAGTGGAAGTATGCTCGTCTGTTTTTTAATATGGACCACCCTGTATATAGTCCAAGAAAACAATATTTTAAGATTGCGATTGCAGCCCCAAATTTGCCGAGTCCAAAATTTGAATTGCGACCACAATCAGCATTCAGGTTACGTTCTTGTTCAGCCAATTGCAGCTGAATCATGTCAAGCACAGCAACCAATCAATTACCAGCTCTAATGCACGCATGTGCATCGTTCAAAGGATTGCGCACACCATTCGTAGATTACAAATCAACTACTAATGGACATTTGCAAACATGCATCTCTGGCGCACATCTTTGGCAATGACATTCTTTTATTATTTTCTATCCAGGACTGTCCTTTAATTAGGGGTCTAATTTGTCATATATCCCTGTTACATTTGACATTAAAATAGTATTTTTAATTTCAGCACACATTCTTTGATGTCTTCTTTCTAAAAGAGTTATTTACATAAAGAAAAGTACCAGTACCTGCAAAACAAATTATATAAAAAGTTTGAAGTCAATTTCAGTGACACTTACTTGGTAAATTACTAGACCAGGGAGCCAATTTCATAAAACGTGTGAGCACCAAAATTTGCTTAGCATAAAAATTCTTCCTTGGGAAAAAACAGGGTTACAAACCAACATTTCAGTTGATGTTTATCACTGGTATTCAGCTGGTTTTTGCTTTGAATGAAAAGCATGTGGAGTTTTGGCCGAAAACCTGTTTTTACAGAGCAAGAATTTGTTGTGCTAAGCACATTTTTGTGCTTACATGTAATTGGCCCCAGGTGTAACCATGCAGGACACCAAAAAATGTTACAGTTTTGGACCCCTTATTTAAGGACCATCTTTCTTGTCCATGACCAAAAGTATTTTACCCGTAGCTACTTATTTATTTTTATAAATACAAATATCACTTGGGTGGGACTCAAACCCACAGCCTCCTGCTTTCTATTGCTAGCCAGGGTTTGGCTAGCTGGTTGAAATCCCAATAGCATTAGCAGCGGGTTCTGCAACCAAATGTTCCAATTTGCGTCGGGGTGATGTAAATTGAATACTGTTTTTGTTTCCTTCATCACCATTCACCAACGTAATTTATAAACGCTGTATAGTCAGTGTTGTCACAAGAGAAAGTGTTGGTAACGTACAGCACTGTCAAAACAATGGACAAACTTGTCCTGAATAATCAGAGAGAATATATAAAAGGGGAGAAGACAATAACGCAGCTTTCAGTTTCAATTGCACACTCATCAAAGATTCTCTGTTAGTGTTCTTACAACAAGAATACCTACACTGCATCTGCAAATAATGTTGGAAATGCCACACTGTACATGAAGTATGGCTGATGGCTACCAAGAAGACAACTCTACTCTGTCAACTGAAGTAAACAAGTATCTTGAGAGCTATTACAAGAGTGTAGACAGAAGTATTAAAATAATATGGTTAAGTACTGAAATCATTGCACCAATCGGCATCCTCTTCAACTTTGTGTTTCTCTTCACAGTCATTCGAGTGAAGTCCATGGGTACAATCATCAACATCTACTTATCCAATCTGGCTGTGGCTGACTCGCTCTTCCTTACAAGTGACTTTATATATGCATTGTGTTCACCCATCGAGTACAACCTCCTTGCTCAAAAAGTTTATGGAGGTGTAAGATACACGCTTCTTGCTGTTTCTCATTTCTTTGTGGTTACCATAGCAGCCGAGAGATTCTCTGCAGTGCATAATCCTCTGACACACAAAGAAAAAGCCTCTAAATCTCGAGCAGCAAAGATATCAGCAGGAGTCTGGGTGCCTACAATCATTGTTGGTGTGATTCTTATATTTTTACCAGAGACTAGCTTTGGTTATGTAGTTTTGGGGATTAATTCCATTATTGCCATTGTTTGCTTGATAGCAACTCTTGCTTTGTACATCTATGTGGTAGTGAAAGTGCGCAGACAATCAGCCCTGTTGCCAAACCGTCCCAAGCAAGCAGGCAAGGTCCTCTGTATGGTAATCATCAATACTGCTGTTTTCTTCATTTTGAACTTAATGCGCACTGCAATGTCAATTCTTGTAATTGCGGTAAGCATGTTTTCCACGTCTTCACAGGATGTTGAATTTCTACAATTTGCAGACAAAATTAACATTCTGTCAATATGTCATGAAATTTTTGAGCTTATTAATAGTTCAATCAATTCGCTGGTCTACAGTGCCACAAACGCAGACTATCGTACAGCTGTAGTCAAGGCTTTCTCATTCCTCAAACTGTGCTGTCGTTGCTGCCCAAGACGGAATCCCAGCCGACCATTGCAGCCAGGGAAGCAGATTGAGCTTCGCGTGATTCCACAAGTAGAAAATTACCAAGAGCAGCGTGCTGCCAGGCCAAGCAGCAGCAAGCCACCAAGCAAAGAGTGTGCACAACACCCAGAGAGTCAGCAGTCACTGGACAGCTGTCAAGAACAATGTTCTAGACAAAGAAGCAGCAGCAAGGCATCCAATCACAGTCAGCAGCATGTTCAAGTGCATGTTGAGGTACATGCAGAACCAGCGGGGACCCCAGTGCTTGCAAGTTCCCACCAGAAACAATGCTCTAGTCTGACTGACTGCAAGCCATTCATGCAAGGAGAACAGTGTGTACATCCAGAACCAGAAGAGAGCCAGCAGTCACTTGAAAGTACTCATCAGGAACAATGTCCTGAGTTGACTGGCACGGAGCCATCATCACAAGGGCAGCAGTATGCACATCCAGAATCAGAAGGGAGTCAATCGTTGAAAAGTTGTTAAGAACAATGTTCTGATGTGTCATGTGTGCAAGCCATCCTGTCAGCAGATAGTCAACAATCACTTTGTAAGTAAATCTTCTAGGCACAACAGCAGTATGCCATAGGAAGAGTATGTGCATCAAGAACCAGCAGCCGGAGAGTCAATCACTCCTAAACTGTCCAGAACAATGTTCCAGGGTGACTGACTCCAACCCATCCATGCAAGGGGAGCAGCGGTCTCTAGACTGCCAGCAACACTTGCGAGTTGTCAGTAACAATGATCCAGGATTGACTGATGCTGACATTTCAATGCAAGGAAGCATGCATTCAATTCTTAATGTTATATATTCACCTCTCAAATCAACGTAGAAACATTATTCGAGCTCTAGTACTGATTAACCCTATAACCACCCTGATGAGTCCATCAAAATTCATTTCCTGTTTTGGAAGATTTTAGCGGATTCAGGATACCTCCATATTGAACCAACTGGAGGAGTGTGATGGATTGAGGATTTTAAGCCTAGCATTACTGCAGGAGTGTGATGGATTCAGGATACATAAATTTAGGTGATGGACTGTGATGGACTCTATGGAGAAACACACTGCAATGTTTTGTATACCACCTAGTTATCCTGAATCCGTCACAGTCCATCAAACTTTTGCTGGTGGAGTATGATGGACTCAGGATCTCTCCAGATTGCATACTGGTGGAGTCTGATGGACTCAGGACACCAGTAGTTTTTGCAAACCAAAATTGGTGGACTGTGGCGGATTCAGGATACTTTATAGTAAAAGCCATGAGGGAGTTAGTTAATATTAAAAGTTGTTTTTGATTAGGCTTGGGTGATATTCAAGTTAAACATTATGTATTTGTGATACCAAACCATACCAAATGCTGTGATAATACATATTGATACTGAACAAAATGTTGGCAAAATACTGAAAAGCTCCGTATAAAATGTAAATACAATGTGTTCTCTTTTTAGGGATACTAAATAGCAGTGACTATCATTACAGCATTTGATCATCTGATTCCCTGACATTGACAATACTCTGAAACCTTTTACTCTTGGAAACTGACTATCAAATAGTCTGGTTCCAAGAGCAATATCCAGATATTTTTGTCAATAAAGTCGGGGACTTAGATCGTCAACTGCCGTATTCTTATTACTACAATTTTTACTACAATAATACTACAATTTTTACTACAATAATACTACAGTACAATGTTTTAGTGATATTGCCGAATCTCAAAAGTGTAAATTTCAGACATTTCAGGCCCACATTTTTTTTTCTAAAACAATTAATATTTATTTTTACCTATATATTACATTTCTGTTCAACAAGAACTTGTGAGTTTAAATAGAGTAACAGTAATGCTCGAGTGATTACCAATACTGAAGTTGTAAATAAGTGAGTAAATGTACAGGAGGCACACTTCTTACATTGTATATACTGTAATTTGTAATTATTCAGCTGAAATAAGCACCAATCATATTGTCTATCACAGACAGAGATTACCTTTCAGAATGAAATCTACCTTTGTGCTTTTTAACCAGTTCGTGCCGGGATTATTTTGACATTGACCGGGCCCAGGCGCAAGACTATTTTCCATGAACCTTGATCCGAGACGGGTTCGGGCCAGCATTCTTGGGTACCGGTACACGCCATCCAACTCGAACTGGTTAAAGATACTCAGTCAATACTTTTTGAGTTTCACTCAACAATAGATTTATATTTAAGTTGTAATTTTTGTTAACATCTCTGACAAACCAAAAAGTTGTTCATGCTTCATTATTACAAAATGTTTCATTGATTTCAACTTAAAGGTAGTATACACCATTGGTAATTTGTTGAATTATCAGGAATGGGTGGATTTGGGGGTTGTATTTTATAGTAAATATCGTTTAACTGACCTGTCCGAATTTTTACATTCATGAATGCCGAGAAAAGCATGAAAAACAGCGTTTGTTTTCCACCGGCGTCGAGCAGTTATTTTTATGTTATCTTTGTTTTTTCGCGCTCGCCGGACGGCGAGAATGAATTTTGGTTTATACAATTCAATTTTTTGGAACAATTACAGGATATCTAGGGCCCTCATTTTGCTGGATGCCTGCAATCATTATTTACTTTCAAATGAGTAAAATATTTCTTAATAATTCGGTAATAAATTTTTTCGATATCTGCAAATGGTGTATACTACCTTTAAATGTGTTCTGCAGATTACCGGGATTCATATGACTAAAATAACCACCTAAAGTTATTTTTTGTTGTCAAAATAAAACAAGGTTGAAAATCCATGAGTTTTTTGGTCAAGGCAGGCAGACTTCAAAGGCAATTGTATTTGAAAGGGAACTTATAGGCGAGTTTAGGTTTACGTATACAGTGTAAACTGTGAGAAAAAATTGCAAAGTGTGATCGATGCAAAAGACCGATCGATGGAAGGACTAATCAATAGATGTAAAAGACTGATCGATCGATGTAATCGACTGATCAATGTTGATTGGACTTTATGCCTCTTTGGTGTTCCATACCCTACTGCATTTTAAGTACACAGGACCAAATCCACCCAAATCTACTCAAGTAATGTTTGATATTGATGAACAACAGCTCAGTACTGAACGATAGACAAAATCAGTCCCATTCGTCCAGCAGTGCCAACGACCATCATAATCCAAATATATTCACCCCAGGCCTGCAGGACCAAGTCCCCCCCCCCCCCTCCCCCTGTACCCTAACAAAACAAACAAAACCAAAAAAAACAACAACAAGGGTATGGATTTTAATGGATTTGGGAGGGTTAGTGTTAAAGAAGCTTTAGTTTTGTCACTTTTCATTATCGGTAACATCAACCAATTTTAATCAAGGAAATACACATTGTACATACATTGTGTAATGATAAAAACTGAAACAACTTTAATTCTAAATGGCAGAAGCGAAACTGAATTGTCTGCTTTCACGAGGCTATACAAGCATATCACGTGCATTACAATACAATTGTGGGAAAATATGGAGGGAATGTCAACCAAACTTTCTGTTTCAACTACACACTTCTAGAAGATCTCAGTGTGTTATATTCCCCATTAGTATAAAAACTGGAGCAATCTTGAGATAGGACAAATGCGCTTCGCTGTATCTGCAGAAAATGTTGAATGCAGCTCCAAGCTACACCGCACACCATGGGTGATAGCCACTCTATTGACTGAAGTTAAACAAGCATCTTGAGAACTATTACAAGAGTGAAAACAGAACCGTTCAAATAATATGGTTAAGTGCTGAAATCATTGCCCCAATCGGCATCCTCTTCAACTTTGTGCTTCTCTTCACAGTCTTTCGAGTGAAGTCCATGCGTACAATCATATCTGCCTGTAACATATCTGCAATTTGGCCATAAGATGTATACAAAAAATCTAATCCAATCCAATCCAGCCCAAACCAATCCAGTCCAATCCAGTCCAATCCAATTCAGTCCAGTCCAATCCAGTCCAATCCAGTCCAATCTAATCCAGTCCAATCCAATCCAGTCCAATCCAATCCAATCCAATCCAATCCAATCCAATCCAATCCAGTCCAATCCAATTCAATCCAGTCCAATCCAATCCAGTCCAATCCAAAATGTGTTTTTATTGTGTATTTTTTAAAGTGTTTGATAAATGTGGACAATATTTTGACATTGACCGGGCCCAGGCGCGAGATTATTTTTCATGAACCTCGATCCGAGACGGGTTCAGGGCCAGCATTCTTGGGATCCGGTACACGCCATCCGACGCGAACTGGTTAAAGATGTACTCAGTCAATACTTTTTGAGTTTCACTCAACAATAGATTTATTTTTAAATTGTAATATTTGTTACATCTCTGATAAACCAAAAAGTAGTTCATGTTTCATTATTAAATAATTTGCCATTGATTTTAACTTAAATGTGGTCTGCAGATAACCGGGATTCATATAACTGAAATAACCCCCTCAAGTGATTTTTTTGTTGTAAAAATAAAACATAAAGGTTGAAAATCCGTGAGTGTTTTGGTCAAGGCAGGCAGACTTCAAAAACATTGTATTTCAAAGGGAACTTATAGCGGTGTTTAGGTTTACGTATGTGTAAACTGTGACACATAATTGCAAAGGGTGATCGATGTAAAAGACCAATCGATCAATGTAAAAGACCAATCGATCAATGTAAAAGACCAATCGATCCATATAAAAGACCAATCGATCGATGTAAAAGACCAATCGATCGATGTAAAAGACCGATCAATGTGTTGACTGGTTTTTATGCCTCTTTGGTGTTTCATACCCTACTGCATTTTTACCAATTCGCGGCGGAATTATTTTATTATCACCGAGCCGAGGCGCAAGATTATTTTTAACAAAACTCGATCTGAGGCAGGTTCAGGCCAATGGTACCGGGAAGCACACCCACGCATTTCCGACCTTGCTCGTTACTGACAGACATTTCCGGCCATGTTCGTGAGGTGATTATGCGTCATTCGTTTTGAATCTGGCGAAAACTTTGCGTGTGTATACATGTACATCCAGGCTCCGGCGCTAACTGGTTAAGTACAGCACCAAATCTACTTAAATCCACTCAAGTGGTGGTTGATATTGATGAACAACAGCTCAGAACTGCACGATGGACAAAACCAGTCCCATTCTCCAAGCAGTGCCAACGTCCATCATAATCCAAATATATTCACCCCAGGCCTGCAGGACCAAGTCCCCCCCCCCCCCCCCCCCCCCAACAAAAAACAATAAAAAAAACTTTAAAAAAACAAGGGTATGGATTTGGATGGATTTGGGAGGGTTAGGGTTAAAGAAGCTTTAGTTGTAGTCACTTTTCATTAACGGTAACATCAACCAATTTCAATTAAGGAAATACAGATGTACAAAATAATAAAAACTGAAACAACTTTAATTCTAAATGGCAGTAGCGAAACTGAATTGACTGCTTTAATTAGTAACTGCTGTCACGAGATAGTACATGCATATCACGTGCATTACAATACAATTGTGGGAAAATATGGAGGAAATGTCAACAAAACTTTCTGTTTCAACTACACACTTCTAGAAGATCTCAAGGTGTTATTTTCCCCAATAGTATAAAACTGGAGCAATCTTGAAATAGGACAAACGCGCTTCGCTCTATCTGCACAAAAATATTGGATGCAGCTCCAATCTACACAGCACATGATGGGGGATGGCCACTCTATCGAATGAAGTAAACAAGCATCTTGAAAAATATTACAAGAGATAGGGTGGGGTTACATATGTATACAATAATACACCATTTTAAAGTTGAGAACCTAGAGAATTAAAAAAAAATTAAAAATCTAAATAACTAAAATTGTCAACTTTATCTGGGTTGGAGCAGGTCACATATATACACCAATTGTCAGTTGTGCATGTTTGTCATTTGAAGCAGCAAAGGTGCTCAAAACCGAAAGAAAGATGCATACAAACTCACCTGGTTAAGTGTTAGCACTCTCAATGCTATACAGGGTGGCCTAAACAAAATGTACAATAATATCACAACGAACAAGAATACTTCCACTACCCTGAGGCCAAAACTACCTATACCAACGAATGGAGAATGTTTCTTGAAGAACAATGATACCAAGGTGTCTCAATTCGGACTAGTAGTTTTAGCTCCAGATTCTATTTAGTGAAGTGAAGTCAGTGGTTCTTTCGCACACAAAAATAACTAAACCACGTTTTAGTTATTTCTCGGTGCGAAAGGACCACTGACTCGGCTGTGCTTCACAAAACAGGGTCTTGAGCTAAAACTACTAGCCTAAATCGAGATATCTTGGTATCCTCTAGAAACATTCTTCATCCATTGGTATACAAAGTAGAGTTTTAAATCTTAGGGTAGTGGAAGTATGCTCGTCTGGTTTTTTAATGGGCCACCCTGTAAATAGTCCAAGAAAACAATATTTTAAGATTGCGATTGCAGCTCCAAATTTGCCGAGTCCAAAATTTGAATTGCGACCACAATCAGCATTCAGGTTACGTTCTTGTTCAGCCAATTGCAGCTGAATCATGTCATGCACAGCAACCAATCAATATCAGCTCCAATGCACGCATGTGCATCGTTCAAAGGCTTGCGCACACCATTCGTAGATTACAAATCAACTACTAATGGACATTTGCGAACATGCGTCTCTGATGCGCATCTTTGGCAATGACATTCTTGTATTATTTTCTATCCAGGACTGTCCTTTAATTAGGGGTCTAATTGTTCATATCCCTGTCAGATTTAACATTAAAATAATATTTTTAAATTCAGCACGCATTCTTTGATGTCTTCTTTCTAAAAGAGTGATTTACATAAAAAACCAGGAGCCATTTTCATTAAACATGCAAGCTTACAATTTGCTTAGCATGACCATTCTTCCTTGGGAAAAAACAGGGTTACAAACCAACATTTATGTTGATGTTTATTGTTTGTCACTGGTTTTCAGTTGGTTTTTGCTTTGAAAGAAAAGTCTGTGGAACTTTGGCTGATAACCTGTTTTTTACTGAGCAAGAGTTTTTTGTGCTAAGCACATTTTTGTGCTTAAATAATTGGCCCCAGGTGTAACCAGGACATCAAAAAATTCCACACTTTTGAACCCCTTATTTACGGACTAACCCATCTTCCTTGTGCATGCTTATGGCCAAAAGTGTTTTACCAGTAGCTACCAACGTTTTTTATAAACTATCACTTGGGTGGGACTCAAACCCACAGCCTCCTGCTTTGTATTGCAGATGCATTATTACTAGCCAGGGTTTGGCTAGCTGGTTAAAATCCTAATACATGTAGCAGTGTTCCGCAACCAAATGTTTCAATTTGTGTCGGGGTGATGTACCAGTAAATTGAATACTGTTTATGTTTCCTTCATCACCAACGTAATTTACAAACGATGTATACAAACTTATCCTAAATAAACAAAGAGAATATATAAAAGGGGAGAAGACACAATTCAGATTTCAGTTTCAACTGCACACTCCTCAAAGATTCTCTGTTAGTATTCTTACAACAAGAATACCTGCACTGCATCTGCAAATAATGTTGGAAATGCTACACAGTACATGAACTATAATGGCTGATGGCTACCAAGAAGACAACTCTACTCTGTCAACTGAAGTAAACGAGCATCTTGAGAGCTTTTACAAGAGTGTAGACAGAAAAAACAAAATAGCGTGGTTAAGTACTGAAATCATTGCACCAATCGGGATCCTCTTCAACTTTGTGTTTCTCTTCACAGTCATTCGAGTGAAGTCCATGCGTACAATCATCAACATCTACTTATCCAATCTGGCTGTGGCTGACTCGCTCTTCCTTACGAGTGACTTTATATTTGCATTGTGTTCACCCATCAAGTACAACTTCCTTGTTCAAAAAGTATTGAGAGTTGTCAGATACACGCTTCTTGCTGTTTCTCATTTCTTTGTGGTTACCATAGCAGCTGAGAGATTCTCTGCAGTGCGTAATCCTCTGACACACAAAGAAAAAGCTTCTAAATCTCGAGCAGCAAAGATATCCGCAGGAGTTTGGATGCCTACAATCATTGTTGGTGTGATTCTGATGTTCTTACCAGAGACTATCTTTGATTATGTTGTCTTTGGGATTAATTCCATTATTGCCATTGTTTGCTTGATAGCAACTCTTGCTTTGTACATCTATGTGGTAGTGAAAGTGCGCAGACAATCAGCCCTGTTGCCAAACCGTCCCAAGCAAGCAGGCAAGGTCCTCTGTATGGTGATAATCAATACTGCTGTTTTCTTCATTTTGAAGTCAATACGCACTGCAGAGTCAATTCTTGTAATTGTGCACCAAAACATTTCCATACATACAAATTCACAGGCTGTTGAACTTCTACAACTTGCGGAAGAAATATACATTCTGTTTATATGTTATAAAATGTTTGAGCTTATCAATAGTTCAATCAATTCTCTGGTCTACAGTGCCACAAACGCAGACTATCGTGCAGCTGTAATCGAGGCTTTCTCGTTCCTTAAACTGTGCTGTCGTTGCTGCCCAAGACGGAATCCCAGCCGACCATCGCAGCCAGGGAAGCAGATTGAGCTTCGTGTGATTCCACAGGCAGAAAATGACCAAGAGCAGCATGCTGCCAGACCAAGCAGCAGCAAGCCACCAAGCCAAGAGCATGCACAACACCCAGAGAGTCAGCAGGCATCCATTCACAGTCGGCAGCATGTTAAAGTGCATGTTGAGGTACATGCAGAACCAGCGGAGACCCCAGAGTTTGCAAGTTCCCACCAGAAACAATGCTCTAGTCTGACTGACAACAAGCCATTCATACAAGGGGAACATGAGTGTGTACATCCAGAACCAGCAGAGAGCCAGCAGTCACTTGCAAGTACTCATCAGGAACAATGTCCTGGGTTGACTGGCACGGAGCCATCATCACAAGGGCAGCAGTATGCACATCCAGAACCAGAAGGGAGTCAACCATTGGAAGATTGTCAAGACCAATGTTCTCTGGTAACTGATGTGTGCAAGCCATCCATGCAAGGTCAGCAGTGTGCAGAGTCAGAAGATACATGTAGTCGACAATCACTTTGTAAGTAACTCTCAAACAATGTTCCAGGCACAACAGGCTAGTGTCATAGGAGCAGTATATTATGCGCATCAAGAACCAGCAGGGAGTCACTCCAAAACTGTCAAGAACTATGTTCCAGGGTGACTGACTTCCCCTGCAAGGGAAACAGCGGTCTCAAGAGTGCCAGCAACACTTGCAAGTTTTCAGTAACAATGATCCAGGATAAACTAGTAAGGGTTTGTAGAGACACCATGTGGAATTCTCTTTTCGAAAAATGCAAGTTGTCAGTAACAATGATCCAGGATTGACTGATGCTGAGATTTCAATGCAAGGAAGCATGAACTCAGAACTTAATGTTATATCCACCTCTCAAATAAACGTAGAAACATTATTCGAGCTCCTGTAGTGATTAATATTCAAATTTGTTTTGATTAGGCTTGGTTGATATTCCAGTTAAACATGTATTTGTGGTACCAAACCATGATACCAAATGATGTGACAATACACATTGACAATGAAAAAATGGTGGCAAAATACTGAAAAGCTCACTATACAATGTGTTCTCTCTTTAGGGATATTCTTAATACAGTGACTCGTTACAGCAGTTGGTGATCTGATTCCCTGACTTATCCAGCCCGAAATTGACAATACTCTCAAACCTTTTACTCTTTGAACCTGACTATCAAATAATCTGGTTCCAAGAGCGATAACCAGATATTTTTATATGTCGGGCTGAGTAAGTCAAGAAATCAGATCGTCAACTGCCGTAATGATAGCCACTGCGTATTCTTAATACTACAATGTTTCAGTGATGATATATTGCCGAATCTCAAAATAAATCCAATAGGACCTTCCACACAAGTCTAAACTTCGGACATTTCAAGCCCACATATCTTTTTCTAAAAACAATTAATATTTATTTTCACCTATATTTCATTTCTGTTTAACAAGCACTTGTGAGAATTTTGTTTAAATAGAGTAACAAATGTTTAAGAAATGCTTGAGTGTTTACCGTAACTGAAGTTGTAAATAAGTGAGTAAATGTACAGATGCATACTTCTTATACAGATGCATACTTCTTATATGTGACCTGCTCCCATAAAAACAGACATAAGTGGGTGGTTTTTTTAAGTGAGATATTGTTATTTCTATTTAGTACACATCTTCAGCTTTCATTTGGTACCAAAACCACCTTTATACCATACATACATGTACTTCAAATTTTATGAGAATTTTATTTCGATGTATTTGGGAGATAAATTACCACTTTTAGGACACAGTTTGTCTCAAAACATGCATGATTTTTGTACTTTCTCATCAATAAAGTTGATTTTGTTTAACCTAGCTGGGGGTTAAAGTATGCATATTAAAGAATACAAAAATAACGAAAAACAAAAATCGATGTCCGCCAGATTGTTCACCCCATTTCAACTTTAATGAGCTGTATCTCGAAATAGCCTGTGCGACTTATGTCGGAATTTGTAGAAGCGGGTCACATATACTTGTAATTGTTCAGCTGAAATGAGCACAAAGCCATATTGTTTATAACAGACAGAGATTACAGTACCTTTCACAATTAAATCTACCTTTGTGCTATTTAACCAGTTCGCGCCGGGATTATTTTGACATTGACCGGGCCCAGGCGCGAGATTATTTTTCATGAACTTCGATCCGAGACGGGTTCAGGCTAGTGCTGGGACAAATCGGAGGTTTTCAAAACCGAATAACCGAATTTGAAAATATCGAATAATCGATCCTCCGAATTTGTTAATCGGTTTACAATTTTTTTTTTTATTTTTTTTTTTTTTTTTTTTTTTTTTTTTTTTATTTTTTATAAAAGTGATTTTAATGGATTAAGTGACATGGAAGTTGCGTTCTCCAATACGTGCTATCAGCTACTTCAAACAGAACGTCTTTCCGCGTACCAGCTGACTGTATTCATGAGTTTATCTAGTGGCTCGTGTTTATTCACGTAACCATTGAATCGATGACAATGGCGCACAGCCAGCCTTGCTCATTAACTTCGCCGCGCTTGAGCGATCGTCCACGGAACCAATTCAAATCAGAATTCCAAACTGAACAACATTTTTTTATTTTCTGCCCAGAAATCGTAAAAAGAGCATTCCTTTTTTTTTTTTTTTTTTTTTTTTTTTTTTTTTTCGAATATTCGGTTTCCAAATTCCAAACCGGTTTGTGGAAGCACATTCGAATAACCGAATATTCGGTTTTGAGTCCCAGCACTAGTTCAGGCCAGCATTCTTGGGAACTGGTACACGCCATCCAACGCAAACTGGTTAAAGATATCTAGTCAATACCTTTTGAGTTTTACTCAAATATAGATTTATTTTTAAATTGTAATTTTTCATTATTAAAAAATGTTTCATTGATTTTAACTTGAATGTGGTCTGCAGATTACCAGGATTCATATGACTGAAAAAAACACCTAAAATATTTTTTTGTTGTCAAAATAAAACATACATGAAAAGGTTTAAAATCTATGAGTTTGTTGGTCAAGGCAGGCAGACTTCATAATGATTGTATTTGAAAGGGAATTCATAGGAGACTCATTTGTACTTAACTGTAACTTACATAACTATAACAAGTTGTATGCCCACTAACTTACATTTTCATATACCGCAACATACCGTAGAACATCTGCTTTTCAATACAACATCAAAAACTCAGGACCTAAATTGTGGAATGATTTACCATTCTCTCTTAGATGTTCAAGGTCATATAATATTTTTAAACGGAAACTTAAATTGTACCTAATGTAATTATTATAAACTTCATGTATCCATGTGAAAATGGACTTGGTATGGCAATCCTACATGTAGCCCAGTATTGTATTATATGTTTTTTACTGCTTAGAAGTATGATTGTTTTTCTATAATTATGGTGTCCGTTCGTTTGTTTTTGTTTAATGGCATGCCTAATACAAGCTTTGCTTACAAGGTTTTGCCACCTCTGGCATTTATATCTTGTTATTCAATACTTATATAATTTTGTATCTATGTCAATTGAGAAGAGGAAATAAATGTGTGTTTGATTGAGGGTAGTTTAGGTTTACGTATATATGTAAACTGTGACACATAATTGCAAAGTGCGATCGATGTAAAAGACCAATCGATCGATGTAAAAGAACGATTGATGGAAGGACCAATCAATAGATGTAAAAGAACGATCGATGTAAAAAAGACTGATCAATGTGTTGATTGGAGTTTATGCCTCTTTGGTGTTCCATACCCTACTGCATTTTAAGTACAGGACCAAATCTACTTAAATCCACTCAAGTGGTGGTTGATATTGATGAACAACAGCTCATCACTGCACGATGGACAAAATCAGACCCATTGTCCCAACAGTGCCCACCTCCATCATAATCCACATGTATTCACCACAGGCCTGCAGGACCAAGTCCCCCCCCCCCCCCCCCCCCCCACAACAAAAAAACAAACAAAAAAAACAAAAACAAGAGTATGGATTTTGATGGATTTGGATGGATTTGGGAGGGTTAGGGTTAAAGAAGCTTTACATTTAGTTTCATTATCGGTAACATCAACCAATTTCAATCAAGGAAATACGCATTGTACAAGATAATAAAAACTGAAACAACTTTAATTTTAAATGGCAGTAGCGAAACTGAATTGTCTGCTTTAGTAACTGCTGTCACGAGATACATTCATATCACGTGCAATACAATAGGTCTTTGAGAATTGTGAGAAAATATAGAGGAAGGGTCAACAAAACTTTCTGTTTCAACTACACACTTCTAGAAGATCTCAAGGTGTTATATTCCCCAATAGTATAAAACTGGAGCAATCTTGAAATAGGACAATCGCGCTTCGCTCTATCTGCAGAAAATGTTGGATGCAGCTCCAAGCTACACTGCACATCATGGGTGATGGCCACTCTATCGAATGAAGTAAACAAGCATCTTGAAAACTATTACAAGAGATAGGGTGGGGTTACATATGTATAAAATAATACACCATTTTAAAGTTGAGAACCTAGAGAATTAAAAAAAAAAGAGCAAAATCTAAATAACTAAAATTGTCAACTTTGTCTTGGTTCCGTTGAAGCAGGTCACATATATATACACGAATTGTCAGTTGCGCATGTTTGTCATTTGAAGCAGCAAAGGTGCTCAAAACCGAAAGAAAGGTGCATACAAACTCACCTGATTAACCCTAACTCCCTCACGGCTTTTACTAGAAAGTATCCTGAATCCGCCACAGTCCACCAATTTTGGTTTGCAAAAACTGCTGGTGTCCTGAGTCCATCAGACTCTACCAGTATGCATTCTGGAGAGATCCTGAGTCCATCATACTCCAACAGCAAAAGTTTGATGGACTGTGACGGATTCAGGATACCTAGGTGGCATACAAAAAAATTGCAGTGCGTTTCTCTATAGAGTCCATCACAGTCCATCACTTGAATTTCTGTATCCTGAATCCATCAAACTCCTGCAGTAACGCTAGGCTTAAAATCCTCAATCCATCACACTCCTCCATGCAGTTGTTCAATATGGAGGTATCCTGAATCCGCTAAAATTCTCCAAAACAGGAAATGGATTTTGATGGACTCAGGGTGGTTAGGGTCAAGTGTTAGCACTCTCAATGCTATACAGGGTGGCCTTAACAAATGTACAATAATATCACAACGAACAAGAATACTTCCACTACCCTGAGGCCAAAACTACCTATACCAACGAATGGAGAATGTTTCTTAAAGAACAATGATACTAAGGTGTCTCAATTCGGACTAGTAGTTTTAGCTCCAGATTCTATTTAGTGAAGTGAAGTCAGTGGTTCTTTCGCATCAAAAAATAACTAAACCACGGTTTAGTTATTTCTCGGTGCGAAAGGACCACTGACTCGGCTGTGCTTCACAAAACAGGGTCTGGAGCTAAAACTACTAGCCCAAATCGAGATATCTTGGTGTAATTTTTCTTCTAGAAAGATTCTCCATCCATTGGTATACAATGTAGGTAGTTTTGGCCTCAGGGTAGTGGAAGTATGATCGTCTGTTTTTTTAATATGGGCCACCCTGTATATAGTCCAAGAAAACAATATTTTAAGATTGCGATTGCAGCCCCAAATTTGCCGAGTCCAAAATTTGAATTACGACCACAATCAGCATTCAGGTTACGTTCTTGTTCAGCCAATTGCAGCTGAATCATGTCACGCACAGCAACCAATCAACTACCAGCTCCAATGCAAGCGTGTGCATCGTTTAAAGGATTGCGCACACCATTCGTAGTTTACAAACCAACTACTAATGGACATTTGCAAACATGCGTCTCTGGCGCGCATCTTTGGCAATAACATTCTTTTATTATTTTCTATCCAGGACCGTCCTTTAATTAGGGGTCTAATTGTTGATGTCCCTGTTACATTTGACATTAAAATATTGTTATTAAATTCAGCACACATTCTTTGATGCCTTCTATTTCTAAGAGTGATTTACATAAAGCAAAGCACCTGCAAAACAAATTATACAAAAAGTTTGAAGTCAATTTCAGTGACACTTGCTTGGTAAATTACTAGCCCAGGGAGCCAATTTCATAAAACGTGTGAGCACCAAAATTTGCTGAGTATGAACATTCTTCCTTTGGAAAAAACAGGGTTACACACCAACATTTCAGTTGATGTTTATCACTGGTATTCAGCTGGTTTTTGCTTTGAATGAAAAGCATGTTTTGACTGATAACCTGTTTTTGCTGAGCAAGACTTTTTTGTGCTAAGCACATTTTTGTGCTTATACATGTAATTTGCCCCAGGTGTAGCCAGGACACCAACAAATGTCACACTTATTTATGGACTATAATCCATCTTCCTTGTGCATGGGCAAAAGTATTTTTATAAACAAAAATATCACTTGGGCAGGACTCAAACCCACAGCCTCCTGCTTTCTATTGCAGATGCATTATTACTAGCCAGGGTTTGGCTAGCTGGTTAAAATCCCAATAGCACCGAGTTCCGCAACCAAATGTTTCAATTTGTGTCGGGGTGATGTACCGGTAAATTGAATACTGTTTATGTTTCCTTTATCACCAACATAATTTACAAACGATGTATACAAACTTATCCTAAATAAACAAAGAGAATATATAAAAGGGGAGAAGACACAAAGCAGATTTCAGTTTCAACTGCACACTCCTCAATGATTCTCTGTTCGTGTTCTTACAACAAGAAATACCTGCACTGCATCTGCAAATAATGTTGGAAATGCTACACTGTACATGAACTATGGCTGATGGCTACCAAGAAGACAACTCTACTCTGTTAACTGAAGTAAAAAAGAATCTTCAGAGATATTACAAGAGTAGAGACAGAAAAAACCAAATAATATGGTTAAGTGCTGAAATCATGGCACCGATCGGCATCCTCTTCAACTTTGTGTTTCTCTTCACAGTCATTCGAGTGAAGTCCATGCGTACAATCATCAACATCTACTTATCCAATCTGGCTGTGGCTGACTCACTCTTCCTTACGAGTGACTTTATATTGGCATTGTGTTCACCCATCAAGTACAACTTCCTTGGGCAAAAAGCATATTTAAGTGTCAGATCCATGCTTCTTGCTGTTTCTAGTTTCTTTGTGGTTACCATAGCAGCTGAGAGATTCTCTGCAGTGCGTAATCCTCTGTCACACAAAGAAAAAGCTTCTAAATCTCGAGCAGCAAAGATATCAGCAGGAGTCTGGGTGCCTACAATCATTGTTGGTGTGATTCTTATATTTTTACCAGAGACTATCTTTACTGATGTCGTCCTTTACAGTAATTGCATTATTGCCATTGTTTGCTTGATAGCAACTCTTGCTTTGTACATCTATGTGGTAGTAAAAGTGCGCAGACAATCAGCCCTGTTGCCAAACCGTCCCAAGCAAGCAGGCAAGGTCCTCTGTATGGTGATCATCAATACTGCTGTTTTCTTCATTTTGAAGTCAATACGCACTGCAATCACAATTATTTTAATTGTGCGAAGCACGTATACACCTTCACAGGCTGTTAAACTTATACAACTTGAAGAAAACATTTTCATTTTAATTATATTTCATACAATTCTTGAGCTTATCAATAGTTCAATCAACTCCCTGGTCTACAGTGCCACAAACGCAGACTATCGTGCAGCTGTAGTCGAGGCTTTCTCATTTCTTAAACTGTGCTGTCGTTGCTGCCCAAGACTGAATCCCAGCCAACCATCGCCGCCTGGGAAGCAGATTGAGCTCCGTGTGATTCCACAGGTAGAAAATGACCAAGAGCACCATGCTGCCAGACCAAGCAGCAGCAAGCCACTGAGACAAGGACGTGCACAACACCCAGAGAGTCAGCAGTCACTGAACAGCTGTCAAGAACAATGTTCTAGACAAAGCAGCAGCAAGGCATCCATGCAAAGTCAGCAGCATGTTCAAGTGCATGTTGAGGTACATGCAGAACCAGCGGAGACCCCAGAATTTGCAAGTTCCCACCAGAAACAATGCTCTAGTCTGACTGACTGCAAGCCATCCATGCAAGGGGAACAGTGTGTACATCCAGAACCAGCAGAGAGCCAGCAGTCACTTGCAAGTACTCAGGGGCAATGTCCTGGGCTGACTGGCACCGAGCCATCATCACAAGGGCAGCAGTATGCACATCCAAAACCAGAAGGGATTCAATGGTCGGAAAGTTGTCAAGAACAATGTTCTCTGGTAACTGATGAGTGCAAGCCATCCATGTAAAGGCAGCAGTGTGCAGAGACAGCAGATAGTCAACAATCACTTTGTACATTATGTAGTCAACAATCACTTTGTAATAACTCTCAAATAATGTTCCAGGCACAACAGCCAAGTGCAGAGAGAACCAGCAGGGAGTCACTCTAAAACTGTCAAGAACAATGTTCCAGGGCGACTGACTTCCCACCCATCCCTGCAAGGAGAGCAGCGGTCACAAGAGTGCCAGCAACACTTGCAAGTTTTTAGTAACAATGATCCAGGATAAAGTAGTGAGGGTTTGCAGAGACACTATGTGGAATTTTCTTTTCGAAAGATGCAAGTTGTCAGTAACAATGATCCAGGATTGACTGATGCTGAGATTTCAATGCAAGGAAGCATGAACTCAGAACTTAATGTTATATCCACCTCTCAAATCAACGCAGAAACATTATTCGAGCTCCGGTACTGATTAATATTCAAAGTTGTTTTGATCAGGCTTGGGTGATATACCAATTAAACATACCATACATGTATTTGTGATACCAAACCATGATACCAAATGATGTAACAATACACATTGATACTAAACAAAATGTTGGCAAAATATTAAAAAGCTCACTATAAAATGTCAATACAGTGTGTTCTCTGTTTAGTGATATTCTTAACGAGGTGACTATCATTACAGCAGTTGATGATCTGATTCCCTGACTTACCCAGCCCGACTTTGACAATACTCTGAAACCTTTTACTCTTGAAAACTGACTATCAAATAGACTGGTTTCAAGAGCGATATCCAGGTATTTTTGTCAATGTCGGGCTGGGTAAGTCGAGGAATCAGATTGTCAACTGCCGTAATGATAGCCACTGCGTATTCTTAAAACAAGTACATGTACTACATATTTTTAGTGACAATACATGTATATTGCCGACTCTCAATATAAATCAAATAGGACCTACCAGTACCACACAAGTCTAAACTTCAGACATTTGAAGCCCACATTTTTTGTCTAAAACAATATTTATTTTCACCTATATTTCATTTCTGTTCAACAAGAACTTGTGAGAATTTTGTTTAAATAGAGTAAAATGTTTCAGTAATACTCGAGTGATTAGCGCACATGAACATATTTTTATGGAATGTGCGCTATATAAATGTAATTATTATTATTATTATTATTATTATGTTACTGAAGTTGTAAATAAGTGAGTAAATGTACAGATGCATGCTTCTTATACTTGTAATTTGTAATTGTTCAGCTGAAATAAGCACAAACCCATATTGTCTATCACAGACAAAGATTACAAGTACATTTCACAATGAAATCTACCTTTGTGCTTTTTTACCAAGTTCGCGCCGGGATTATTTTGACATTGACCGGGCCCAGGCGTGGGATTATTTTTCATGAACCTCGATCCAAGACGGGTTCGGGCCAGCATTCTTGGAAGCCGGTACACGCCATCCGACATGAACTGGTTAAAGATACTAGTCAATACTTTTTTAGTTTCACTCGATAATAGATATAATTTTAAATTGTAATATTTGTTACA
Organism: Crossaster papposus; assembly: GCA_037893245.1. Classification (NCBI taxonomy): domain Eukaryota; kingdom Metazoa; phylum Echinodermata; class Asteroidea; order Velatida; family Solasteridae; genus Crossaster; species Crossaster papposus. Next base: position 712,239 of record JBAIAA010000717.1, read on the forward strand.
TCTCTGACAAACCAAAAAGTAGTTCGTGTTTCATTATTAAATAATATTTCATTGATTTCAACCTAATCATGGTCTGCAGATGACCGGGATTCATATGACTGAAATAACCCCCTCAAGTCATTTTTTTGTTGTCAAAATAAAACTTAAAGGTTAAAAATCTGTGAGTGTTTTGGTCAAGGCAGGCAGACTTCAAAGGCATTGCATTTGAAAGGGAACTTATAGGGGAGTTTAGGTTTACGTATGTGTAAACTGTGACACATAATTGCAAAGGGTGATCGATGTAAAAGACAAATTAATAGATGTAAAAGACTGATCGCTCAATGTAAAAGACTGATCAATGTGTTGACTGGTTTTTATGCCTTTTTGGTGTTTCATACCCTACTGCATTTTTACCAGTTTGCGCCGGGATTATTTTATTATCACTGAGCCAAGGCGCGGGATTATTTTTAACAAAATTCGATCAGAGGCAGGTTCAGGCCAATGGTTCCGGGAAGCACTCCCACACATTTCTGGCCTTGCTCACTACTGACAGACATTTCCAGCCTTGCTCGTGACGTGTTTATGCGTCATTCGTTTTTGAATCTGGGGAAAACTTTGCGTGTGTATACATCCTCCGGCGCGAACTGGTTAAGAACAGGACCAAATCTACCCAAATCCACTCAAGTGGTGGTTGATATTGATGAACAACAGCTCATCACTGCACGATAGACAAAATCAGTCCCAGTCTCCCAGCGATGCCAACATCCATCATAATCCAAATATATTCACCCCAGGCCTGCAGGACCAAGTTTCCCCCCCCCCCCCCCCCACCTCCCCCCAACAAAAAGACAAACAAAAACAAAACAAGGGTATGGATTTTACTGGATTTGGGAGGATTAGGGTTAAAGAAGCTTTAGTTTTGGCACTTTTCATTATCGGTCGGTAACATCAACCAATTTCAATCAAGGAAATACGCATTGTACATACATTGTGTAATGATAAAAACTGAAACAATTTTAATTCTAAATGGCAGAAGCGAAACTTAATTGTCTGCTTTAGTAACTGCTGTCATGAGATACATGCATATCACGTGCATTGCAATACAATTGTGGGAAAATATGGAGGGAATGTCAACCAAACTTTCTGTTTCGACTACACACTTTTATAAGATCTCAAGGTGTTATATTCCCCATTAGTAGAAAACTGGATCAATCTTGAAATAGGACAAACGCGCTTCGCTGTATCTCCAGAAAATGTTGGATGCAGCTCCAAGCTACACCGCACACCATTGGTGATAGCCACTCTAAGCATCTTGAGAACTATTACAAGAGTGAAAACAGAACCGTTCAAATAATATGGTTAAGTGCTGAAATCATTGCCCCAATTGGCATCCTCTTCAACTTTGTGTTTCTCTTCACAGTCTTTCGAGTGAAGACCATGCGAACAATGATATCTGCCTGTAACATATCTGCAATTTGGCCATTTGGCCACAAGATGTATACAAAAAATCAAATCCAATCCAATCCAGTCCAAACCAATCCAGTCCAAACCAATCCAGTCCAAACCAATCCAGTCCAAACCAATCCAGTCCAGTCCAATCCAGTCCAGTCCAATCCAGTCCAATCCAATCCAATCCAGTCCAATCCAATCCAATCCAGTCCAAACCAATCCAGTCCAAACCAATCCAATCCAATCCAATCCAATCCAGTCCAATCCAATCCAGTCCAGTCCAATCCAGTCCAATCCAATCCAATCCAGTCCAATCCAATCCAATCCAATCCAGTCCAGTCCAATCCAAAATGTGTTTTTATTGTGTATTTTTGATATTTTTGATAAGTGTTTGATGTGGACAATAGTGAAGCTATGAAATAACCACAATATCAACATATGTTTCTTGCCACAGCAATCTGGTGTTTGGTCCCATGGCCCAATCCTACTATAGTCAAACTATATCCTCCTCATCCCCTATCCTTGAGGACATCGTACTTGAGGTCCTATGGCCCAATCCCACTAGTCAAACAGTAGGGATATATCCTCCCAATCCCCTATCCTTGAGGACATCATACTTGTGGTCCAATGGCCCAATCCCACTAGTCAAACAGTAGGGATATATCCTCCTCATCCCCTATCCTTGCGGACATCGTACTTGAGGTCCTATGGCCCAATCCCACTAGTCAACAGTAAGGATATATCCTCCCCATCCCCTATCCTTGAGGACATCATACTTGTGGTCCTATGGCCCAATCCCACTAGTCAAACAGTAGGGATATATCCTCCTCATCCCCTATCCTTGAAGACATTGTACTTGAGGTCCCATGGCCAAATCCCACTATAGTCAAACAGTAGGGATATAACCTCCCCATCCCCAATCCTTGAGGACATTATACTTGAGGTCCCATGGCCCAATATCACTATAGTCAAAAAGTAGGGATATATCCTCCCCATCCCCTATCATTGAAGACATTGTACTCGAGGTCCCAAGGCCCAATCCCACTAGTCAAACAGTAGGGATATCTCCTCCTCATCCCCTATCCTTGAGGACATCGTACTTGAGGTCCCATGGCCAAATCCCACTATAGTCAAACAGTAGGGATATAACCTCCCCATCCCCAATCCCTGAGGACATCGTACTTGAGGTTCCATGGCCCAATATCACTATAGTCAAAAAGTAGGGATATATCCTCCTCATCCCCTATTCTTGAGGACATCATACTTGAGGTCCCATGGCCCAATCCAACTATAGTCAAACAGTAGGGATATATCCTCCCCATCCCCTATCCTTGAGGACATCATACGGAAGACCCATGGCCCAATTCCACTAGTCAAACAGTAGGGATATCTCCTCCTCATCCCCTATCTTTGAGGACATCGTACTTGCGGTCCCGTGGCCAAATCCCACTATAGTCAAACAGTAGGGATATAACCTCCCCATCCCCAATCCTTGAGGACATCGTACTTGAGGTCCCATGGCCCAATATCACTATAGTCAAAAAGTAGGGATATATATCCTCCCCAACCCCTATCCTTGAGGACATCATACTTGAGGTCCCATGGCCCAATCCCACTACATGTATAGTCAAACAGTAGGGCTATATCCTCCCCATTCCCTATCCTTGCGGACATCGTACTTGAGGTCCCATGGCCCAATCTCACTAGTCAAACAGTAGGGATATATCCTCCCCATCCCCTATCCTTGAGGACATCGTACTTAAACATGTCACATGAAACCTTGTGTGCTATGGAGAGATTTGTTTTCTTTAATATTACAGCCTGAAACAGCACATCTATGCCAATGTCAACTGTGAAACTCTATTGTCTACTTTGGTTTTGTTAGCTGTAAAAATAAAGAAAAAAGTACTTTATCATATCTTGTGCAAAATACTGTGGGAAAAATTAAGAAGCTTTTGCTTTCAACTACACATTTCTGAAGGTCCAGTATTCCCTGTGAGTATAAAACTGGAGTGGTCTTGAAATAGGGCAGACCACTCTTCGCTGCATCTAACGTAAAATGTTGGACATGGAGATCAATGCTACACTGTACATGAAATATGGGCGACTGCTACCAAGACAGCTCTACTCTATCAATTGAAGAACTTCTGAAACATCTTATGAACTTTGACAAGAGTCTATACAGAATTTATATATTCCCATTAGTAGAAAAATCTTGAAATAGGGCAAACGCCCTTCGCTGAAACTGCAGAAAATGTTGGATGCAGCTCCAAGCTACACTGCTCATGATGGGTGATGGCTACGAAGACAACTCCACTCTATTAAATGAAGTACGCAAGAGTCGAGACAGTAGTCTTCAAATAGAATGGTTAAGTACTGAAATCATTGCACCAATCGGCATCCTCTTCAACTTTGTGTTTCTCTTCACAGTCTTTCGAGTGAAGTCAATGCGTACAATCATCAACATCTACTTATCCAATCTGGCTGTGGCTGACTCACTCCTCCTCACAAGTGACTTTATATTTGCATTGTGTTCACCCATGGAGTACAACTTCCTTGCGCAAAAAGTGTTGATAGTTGTCAGATACTCGCTTCTTGCTGTTTCTCATTTCTTTGTGGTTACCATAGCAGCTGAGAGATTCTCTGCAGTGCGTAATCCTCTGACACACAAAGAAAAAGCCTCTAAATCTCGAGCAGCAAAGATATCCGCAGGAGTTTGGATGCCTACTATCATTGTTGGTGTGATTCTGATGTTCTTACCAGAGACTATCTTTGATTATGTAGTTTTTGGGATTAATTCCATTATTGCCATTGTTTGCTTGATAGCAACTCTTGCTTTGTACATCTATGTGGTAGTGAAAGTGCGCAGACAATCAGCGCTGTTGCCAAATCGTCCCAAGCAAGCAGGCAAGGTCCTCTGTATGGTGATAATCAATACTGCTGTTTTCTTCATTTTGAAGTCAATACGCACTGCAGAGTCAATTTTTGTAATTGTGCTAAGCAAATATTCCATACATACCGGTACATATTTACAGGCTGTTGAACTTTTACAACTTGCAGAAAAAGTGTATATTCTGAGTATGTGTCATAACATTTTGGAGCGTATCAATAGTTCAATCAATTCCCTGGTCTACAGTGCCACAAACGCTGACTATCGTGCAGCTGTAGTCGAGGCTTTCTCGTTCCTCAAACTGTGCTGTCGTTGCAGCCCAAGACTGAATCCCAGCCGATCATCGCAGCCTGGGAAGCAGATTGAGCTTCGTGTGATTCCACAAGTAGAAAATGACCAAGAGCAGCATGCTGCCAGACCAAGCATCAGCAAGCCACCAAGCAATGAGTGTGCTCAACGCCCAGAGAGTCAGCAGTCACTGGACAGCTGTCAAGAACAATTTTGTTCTAGACAAAGCAGCAGCAAGGCAGCTACACACAGTCAGCAGCATGTTCAAGTGCATGTTGAGGTACATGCAGAACCAGCGGGGACCCCAGCGCTTTTAAGTTCTCCCTAGAAACAATGCTCTAGTCTGACTGACTGCAAGCCATCCATGCAAAGGGAACAGTGTGTACATCCAGAACCAGAAGAGAGCCAGCAGTCACTTGCAAGTACTCAGGAACAATGTCCTGGGCTGACTGGCACTGAGCCATCAGCACAAGGGCAGCAGTATGCACATCCAGAACCAGAAGGGAGTCAATCGTTGGAAAGTTGTTAAGAACAATGTTTCCTGATAACTGATGAGTGCAAGCCATTCATGTAAGGGCAGCAGTATGCAGAGTCAGCAGATACATGTAGTCAACAATCACTTTGTAAGTACATGTAACTCTCATACAATGTTCCAGGCACAACAGCCAAGTGCCATAGGAGCAGTTTTATATGCATCAAGAACCAGCAGGGAGTCACTCCAAAACTGTCAAGAAACAATGTTCCAGGGTGACCGACTTCCAACCCATCACTGCAAGAGGAACAGCGGTAGCGGTCTAAAGAGTGCTAGCAACACTTGCAAGAAAGTAGTGTATGCATTCAGAACTTGCCTCGTAATAAAAGTGTTCAAGCTTACCAAATTATAAGTCAGAATTATTTAAAAAATGTATAGGCTTGGACGATATTTTAGTTTTAATAATTAACCCTAACTCGCTAGGGTGTGTGCAAAATCATAATCATTTTGGAGAATTTGGGAGGGTTAGGCCGGGTACAGTACTTTTGTGCCCAACCATGATGTGACGATGGATTTTGATACTGAACAATGATCACCATTTGTAGATATCAAACAAATGTTACTACCGAATTATTAAGAAATTTCTTACTTATTTAAAAGTAAATAATGATTCTAGGCATCCAGCAAAAAGATCGTGATAGATATCCTGTAATTATCCTGAAATGTTTATCGCAAAAAAAAACAAGAACCCTGTACTTCTTGCTTTTTTCTCAGCATCAATTATTGCAAAAACATTTGGACAGGTCAGTTAAATTATATTTACTTTAATAAATAACTAGGAGAGTTGCTGGCTTCTGATTGGTCGAGACTCGATCACGTGGAGTGGATTATCAGGTAGTAATATCATGGCTTTCAAGAAGAAGCGAATAAATGTTCCCTGAACCAGCATTAATCAAGCATCATGTAAGCCAATGATTGGCCGAATGCAACAGTTCTACGGTAACTTGTAACAAGGAAGCGTCAAATCTTGATACTACGCGCTATAAATGTACGCGTAGAACGTTTGTATCTATACGCGCGGCATTTTTCAAAATGCGCGTGTCGTCTGTTAACGCTAGCGTGTTGCTATGCACGGTGGGCATCAGTGGTCAGCTAGTGTGGTCTCAAAGTATGGGTTATAATAACAACACATATTGAAGAGACAGGGTACCATGCATGAGCTAAAACATGGCCCCTAAACATGAACACAAAACGCTGGAAATATCGCCGAAGGAAAATTCACGAAATTTGGAGCATTTTCACAATTTTTCTTGTTAAAAAGGTAATTATTAAAGGTGATAACAGTGTGGGGACCCGATTATTACTGCGTGATAATGACCGGGTTAGGGGAAGACCGCTGGTAATGGACCTCGCCTTCGGCTCGATCCATTACCAGCAGTCATCTCCCAACCCGGTCATTATTACGCAGTAATAATCGGGTGCTTGCACTGTTATTACCTAAATAAAATACAATCCCACCAATCCACCCATTCTTGATAATTCAAGCAATTACCAATGGTGTATCCCACCTTAAAACACAAACAAAACTGAGAACAAAATCAGTATAAACCGTCAATACTGTTCTACACTGTAGGTGTTATGTTCCCCCATACACGTAGGTTATCAGATGTGCAGAAGTCCTTAAAAAGAAACAAGTTTGCTTCTATGTATTGATGATTGTATTAATGGTCACTGAGTTTACTTTGGGCCTTTTTGAAAACTTTGCTTCCTCTTGGGCTTCGGTTCCCCCCCCCCCCCCCCCCCCCGAATTACTGAGAAGCAAATAGAAATTAATGCAAATTAAAAATAGTCTAACTTTTGAGTTCATATCAATCGATTGAATGTTTCTGAAGCACAACAGGCATACAAATGTGTCAGGGGATCTCGCAGTTGGAAATATAAAATCGTCTTAAACCAAAGATGAAGACGAAGCCAGGGATTCGGAAAGGCCCTTTAGCTTTACTTGTCACTCAGTAGGCCCTTTCAAGTTCTACTGATTTTGATGACATTATATTACGCACGGAAATGTGCCTGGTTATACTGAATACTGCAGCATTTTTTAGAATGGCACATTTACTCCCAAACTCCACTTAATTCTGCACACTTTTGAGTCATTTAAAGTCCACGTTTCATTTTCTCTAACATACATATTTAGGTTCTAGACTTGTAGAAATTTTTAAGTTAAAATAGATATTTCTTATTGACTGTAATTTGTAAATTTCCTTTAAATACGACTTTTACATTTTCTAATAAAGGTAGGATAAACCATTGGTGATTGCTTGAATGATCACGAATGGGTGGATTTTGGGGTTGTATTTTATAGTAAGTATCGTTTAACTGACCTGTCCGAAGTTTTACAATCATAGATGATGAAAAAAGCAAGAAATACATAATTTGTTTTCAACTGGCGTCGGGCATTGGTTCTTACATGTAATGTTGTTTTTGGGGTTTTTTCAATCGCCATCCGGCGATCATGATTTTTTTTATAAAAATCTTTTTTGGGGGAACAATTACAGGATTTTTAGCGCAATCATTTTGCTGAATGCCTACAATCGTTGTTTACTTTCAAATAAGTAAGATATTGCTTAATAATTCAGTAGTAAATTGTTTTCGATATCTGCAACTGATTTATCCTCCCTTTTAAAATAACTATTTCAATCGCCATAGATGAATCGTGTGAGCGTAGTCAGTCTACATCATTACCAAGTTTCTTTGCAACAGTTATTGCAACACTACTGTCACGCGCAATTAAAAAAGGCTAAGAGAAACGTGGGAGGAAAAAAGAAGGAAAATATGAAGCAACTTTCTGTTTCAACTACACATTTCCAAAAGTCTTTCTGTTTCTGTTGATATAAAACTGGAGTGATCATAAAATAAAGTAGATTTGCTACATCTGAATATTTTGTTGGATACAGCGACAATTATGCAACACTGTACATAAACTATGGGTGATGGCTACCAAGACAGCTTTACTTCTTCAAATGAGTGGAAAGTTGAACTTGAAAACTTTGACAAGAGTCAAGATAAAATTGATCAAATCAAATGGTTAAGTAATGAAATCATCGCACCAATCGGCATCCTCTTCAACTTTGTGTTTCTCTTCACAGTCATTCGAGTGAAGTCCATGCGTACAATCATCAACATCTACTTATCCAATCTGGCTGTGGCTGACTCACTCTTCCTTACGAGTACCTTTATATTTGCATTGTGTTCACCAATCGAGTACAACTTCCTTGGGCAAAAAGCATATTTAAGTGTCAGATGCATGCTTATTGCTGTTTCTAGTTTCTTTGTGGTTACCATAGCAGCTGAGAGATTCTCTGCAGTGCGTAATCCTCTGACACACAAAGAAAAAGCCTCTAAATCTCGAGCAGCAAAGATATCAGCAGGAGTCTGGGCGACAACAATTATTGTTGCTGTGATTCTGATGTTCTTACCAGAGACTGTCTTTACCTACTTCATCTTTTGGATCCCTTCCATTATCAACATTGTATGTTTAATAGCAACTTTTGCTTTGTACATCTATGTGGTAGTGAAAGTGCGCAGACAATCAGCCCTGTTGCCAAACCGTCCCAAGCGAGCAGGCAAGGTCCTCTGTATGGTGATCATCAATACTGCTGTTTTCTTCATTTTGTACTTACTAGACTTATCCGCCATTATTATTACCACTGTTGTAAACCTGTATCCCCGTTTCGATGCGACTTCCCCGATTGCTGAATATTTTAAACTTGGAGAAAAAGCAATCATAGTTGATCTATGTTCAGAAATCCTGCGATATATCAACAGCTCAATCAATTCTCTGGTCTACAGTGCCACAAACGCAGACTATCGTGCAGCTGTAGTCAAGACTTTCTTATTTCTCAAACTGTGCTGTCGTTGCTGCCCAAGACTGAAACCCATCCAACCATCACAGCCTGGGAAGCAGATTGAGCTTCGTGTGATTCCACAGGCAGAAAATGACCAAGAGCAGCGTGCTGCCAGACCAAGAAACACCAAGCCACCAAGCCAAGAGTGTGCACAACACCCAGAGAGTCAGCAGTCACTAGACAGCTGTCAAGAACAATGTTTTAGACAAAGCAGCAGCAAGGCATCCATTCACAGTCAGCAGCATGTTCAAGTGCAGGTTGAGGTACATGCAGAACCAGTGGGGACCCCAGCGCTTGCAAGTTCTCCCCGGGAAACAATGCTCTAGTCTGACTGACTGCAAGCCATCCATGCAAGGAGAACAGTGTGTACATCCAGAACCAGAAGAGAGCCAGCAGTCACTTGCAAGTACTCGGGGGCAATGTCCTGGGCTGACTGGCACCGAGCCATCATCACAAGGGCAGCAGTATCCACATCCTGAACCAGAAGGGAGTCAATCATTGGAAAGTTGTTAAGAACAATGTTCTCTGGTAACTGATGTGTGCAAGCGATTTATGTAAGGGCAGCAGCCACCCATCCGTGCAAGGGGAACAGCGGTCTCAAGAGTGCTAGCAACACTTGCAAGTTTTTGGTAACAATGATCCAGGATAAAGTTGTGAGGGTTTGCAGAGACACCATGTGGAATTCTCTTTTCGAAAGATGCAAGTTGTCAGTAACAATGATTCAGGATTGACTGAAGCATGAACTCAGAACTTAATGTTACCGGTATATTCAACTCTCAAATCCACATAGAAACATTATTCGAGCTCCGGTACTGAATAATATTCAAATTTGTTTTGATTAGGCTTGGGTGATATTCCAGTTAAACATGTATTTGTGATACCAAACCATGATACCAAATGATGTGATAATGCATATTGATACTGAACAAAATGTTGTTAAAATATTAAAAAGCTCACTATAAAATGTCAATACAGTGTGTTCTCTGTTTAGGGATATTCTTAACGCGGTGACTATCTTTTTAACGCGGTGACTATCTTTACAGCAGTTGATGATCTGATTCCCTGACTTACCCAGCCCGACTTTGACAATACTCTGAAACCTTTTACTCTTGGAAACTGACTATCAAATAGACTGGTTTCAAGAGCGATATCCAGGTATTTTTGTCAATGTCGGGCTGGGTAAGTCGAGGAATCAGATTGTCAACTGCCGTAATGATAGCCACTGCGTATTCTTAAAACAAGTACATGTACTACATATTTTTAGTGACAATACATGTATATTGCCGACTCTCAATATAAATCAAATAGGACCTACCAGTACCACACAAGTCTAAACTTCAGACATTTGAAGCCCACATTTTTTGTCTAAAACAATATTTATTTTCACCTATATTTCATTTCTGTTCAACAAGAACTTGTGAGAATTTTGTTTAAATAGAGTAAAAAGTTTCAGTAATACTCGAGTGATTAGCGCACATGAACATATTTTTATGGAATGTGCGCTATATAAATGTAATTATTATTATTATTATGTTACTGAAGTTGTAAATAAGTGAGTAAATGTACAGATGCATGCTTCTTATACTTGTAATTTGTAATTGTTCAGCTGAAATAAGCACAAACCCATATTGTCTATCACAGACAGAGATTACAAGTACATTTCACAATGAAATCTACCTTTGTGCTTTTTTACCAAGTTCGCGCCGGGATTATTTTGACATTGACCGGGCCCAGGCGTGGGATTATTTTTCATGAACCTCGATCCAAGACGGGTTCGGGCCAGCATTCTTGGGAGCCGGTACACGCCATCCGACACGAACTGGTTAAAGATACTAGTCAATACTTTTTTAGTTTCACTCGATAATAGATATAATTTTAAATTGTAATATTTGTTACATCTCTGACAAACCAAAAAGTAGTTCGTGTTTCATTATTAAATAATATTTCATTGATTTCAACCTAATCATGGTCTGCAGATGACCGGGATTCCTATGACTGAAATAACCCCCTCAAGTCATTTTTTTGTTGTCAAAATAAAACTTAAAGGTTAAAAATCTGTGAGTGTTTTGGTCAAGGCAGGCAGACTTCAAAGGCATTGCATTTGAAAGGGAACTTATAGGGGAGTTTAGGTTTACGTATGTGTAAACTGTGACACATAATTGCAAAGGGTGATCGATGTAAAAGACAAATAGGACAAACGCGCTTCGCTGTATCTCCAGAAAATGTTGGATGCAGCTCCAAGCTACACCGCACGCCATTGGTGATAGCCACTCTATTGACTGAAGTTAAACAAGCATCTTGAGAACTATTACAAGAGTGAAAACAGAACCGTTCAAATAATATGGTTAAGTGCTGAAATCATTGCCCCAATTGGCATCCTCTTCAACTTTGTGTTTCTCTTCACAGTCTTTCGAGTGAAGACCATGCGAACAATGATATCTGCCTGTAACATATCTGCAATTTGGCCATTTGGCCACAAGATGTATACAAAAAATCAAATCCAATCCAATCCAGTCCAAACCAATCCAGTCCAAACCAATCCAGTCCAAACCAATCCAATCCAATCCAATCCAATCCAATCCAATCCAATCCAATCCAGTCCAGTCCAGTCCAGTCCAGTCCAATCCAGTCCAATCCAGTCCAGTCCAATCCAGTCCAGTCCAATCCAGTCCAATCCAGTCCAGTCCAATCCAGTCCAGTCCAGTCCAGTCCAGTCCAATCCAAAATGTGTTTTTATTGTGTATTTTTGATATTTTTGATAAGAGTTTGATGTGGACAATAGTGAAGCTATGAAATAACCACAATATCAACATATGTTTCTTGCCACAGCAATCTGGTGTTTGGTCCCATGGCCCAATCCTACTATAGTCAAACTATATCCTCCTCATCCCCTATCCTTGAGGACATCGTACTTGAGGTCCTATGGCCCAATCCCACTAGTCAAACAGTAGGGATATATCCTCCCAATCCCCTATCCTTGAGAACATCATACTTGTGGTCCAATGGCCCAATCCCACTAGTCAAACAGTAGGGATATATCCTCCTCATCCCCTATCCTTGAAGACATTGTACTTGAGGTCCCATGGCCAAATCCCACTATAGTCAAACAGTAGGGATATAACCTCCCCATCCCCAATCCTTGAGGACATCATACTTGAGGTCCCATGGCCCAATATCACTATAGTCAAAAAGTAGGGATATATTCTCCCCATCCCCTATCATTGAAGACATTGTACTCGAGGTCCCAAGGCCCAATCCCACTAGTCAAACAGTAGGGATATCTCCTCCTCATCCCCTATCCTTGAGGACATCGTACTTGAGGTCCCATGGCCAAATCCCACTATAGTCAAACAGTAGGGATATAACCTCCCCATCCCCAATCCCTGAGGACATCGTACTTGAGGTTCCATGGCCCAATATCACTATAGTCAAAAAGTAAGGATATATCCTCCTCATCCCCTATTCTTGAGGACATCATACTTGAGGTCCCATGGCCCAATCCCACTATAGTCAAACAGTAGGGATATATCCTCCCCTTCCCCTATCCTTGAGGACATAATACGGAAGACCCATGGCCCAATTCCACTAGTCAAACAGTAGGGATATCTCCTCCTCATCCCCTATCATTGAGGACATCGTACTTGCGGTCCCGTGGCCAAATCCCACTATAGTCAAACAGTAGGGATATAACCTCCCCATCCCCTATCCTTGAGGACATCGTACTTGAGGTCCCATGGCCCAATATCACTATAGTCAAAAAGTAGGGATATATATCCTCCCCAACCCCTATCCTTGAGGACATCATACTTGAGGTCCCATGGCCCAATCCCACTACATGTTTAGTCAAACAGTAGGGCTATATCCTCCCCATTCCCTATCCTTGCGGACATCGTACTTGAGGTCCCATGGCCCAATCTCACTAGTCAAACAGTAGGGATATATCCTCCCCATCCCCTATCCTTGAGGACATCGTACTTAAACATGTCACATGAAACCTTGTGTGCTATGGAGAGATTTGTGTTCTTTGATATTACAGCCTGAAACAGCACATCTATGCCAATGTCAACTGTGAAACTCTATTGTCTACTTTGGTTTTGTTAGCTGTAAAAATAAAGAAAAAAGTACTTTATCATATCTTGTGCAAAATACTGTGGGAAAAATTAAGAAGCTTTTGCTTTTACTTTCAACTACACATTTCTTAAGGTCCAGTATTCCCTGTGAGTATAAAACTGGAGTGGTCTTGAAATAGGGCAGACCACTCTTCGCTGCATCTAACGTAAAATGTTGGACATGGAGATCAATGCTACACTGTACATGAAATATGGGCGACTGCTACCAAGACAGCTCTACTCTATCAATTGAAGAACTTCTGAAACATCTTATGAACTTTGACAAGAGTCTATACAGAATTTATATATTCCCATTAGTAGAAAAATCTTGAAATAGGGCAAACGCCCTTCGCTGAAACTGCAGAAAATGTTGGATGCAGCTCCAAGCTACACTGCTCATGATGGGTGATGGCCACGAAGACAACTCCACTCTATTGAATGAAGTACGCAAGCATATGCACAAGAGTGGAGAAAGAAGTCTTCAAATAGAATGGTTAAGTACTGAAATCATTGCACCAATCGGCATCCTCTTCAACTTTGTGTTTCTCTTCACAGTCTTTCGAGTGAAGTCCATGCGTACAATCATCAACATCTACTTATCCAATCTGGCTGTGGCTGACTCACTCTTCCTCACAAGTGACTTTATTTTTGCATTGTGTTCACCCATCAAGTACAACTTCCTTGCTCAAAAAGTATATAGAAGTGTCAGATACACGCTTCTTGCTGTTTCTAATTTCTTTGTGGTTACCATAGCAGCTGAGAGATTCTCTGCAGTGCGTAATCCTCTGACACACAAAGAAAAAGCCTCTAAATCTCGAGCAGCAAAGATATCAGCAGGAGTCTGGGTGCCTAGAATCATTGTTGGTGTGATTCTGATGTTCTTACCACAGACTATCTTTAATTATATACTTTTTGGGATTAATTTCATTATTGCCATTGTTTGCTTGATAGCAACTCTTGCTTTGTACATCTATGTGGTAGTGAAAGTGCGCAGACAATCAGCCCTGTTGCCAAACCGTCCCAAGCGAGCAGGCAAGGTCCTCTGTATGGTGATCATCAATACTGCTGTTTTCTTCATTTTGAAGTCAATACGCACTGCAGAGTCAATTTTTGCAATTGTGCTAAACAAATATTACATACATACCTCTTTACAGGCTTTTGAATTTATACAACTTGCAGAAAAAATGTATATTCTGAGTATATCCCATCACATTTTTGAGCTTATCAATAGTTCAATCAATTCCCTGGTCTACAGTGCCACAAACGCAGACTATCGTACAGCTGTAATCGAGGCTTTCTCATTCCTCAAACTGTGCTGTCGTTGCAGCCCAAGACTGAATCCCAGCCGATCATCGCAGCCTGGGAAGCAGATTGAGCTTCGTGTGATTCCACAAGTAGAAAATGACCAAGAGCAGCGTGCTGCCCGGCCAAGCAGCGACAAGCCACTAAGCCAAGTTAATGCACAACACCCAGAGAGTCAGCAGTCACTGGACAGCTGTCAAGAACAATGTTCTAGAAAAAGCAGCAGCAAGCTTAAGGACTCCACTCACAGTCAGCAGCATGTTCAAGTGCATGTTGAAGTACATGCAGAACCAGCGGAGACCCCAGCGCTTGCAAGTTCTCCCCAGAAACAATGCCCTAGTCTGACTGACTGCAAGCCACCCATACAAGGAGAACAGTGTGTACATCCAGAACCAACAGAGAGCCAGCAGTCACTTGCAAGTACTCAGGGGCAATGTCCTGGGTTGACTGGCACCGAGCCATCATCACAAGGGCAGCAGTATATGCTCATCCAGAACCAGAAGGGAGTCAATCAGTGGAAAGTTGTCAAGAACAATGTTCTCTGGTAACTGATGAGTGCAAGCCATTCATGTAAGGGCAGCAGTGTGCAGAGACAGCAGATAGTCAACAATCACTTTGTATATTTGTAAGTATCTCTCAAACAATGTTCCAGGCACAACAGCCAAGTGCCATAGGAGTAGCATTATGCGCATCAAGAACCAGCAGGGAGTCACTCCAAAACTGTCAAGAACAATGTTCCAGGGTGACTGACTTCCAACCCATCCCTGCAAAAGGGACAGCGGTCTCAAGAATGCCAGCAACACTTGCAAGTTTTCAGTAACAATGATTCAAGATAAAGTAGTAAGGAGACACCAAGTGGATCCAGGATTGTGGATCCAGGATTGACTGATGCTGACATTTCAATGCAAGGAAGCATGCATTCAGATCTTAATGATATATTCACCTCTCAAATCAACGTAGAAACATTATTTGAGGTCTGGTACTGATTAATATTAAAAGTTGTTTTGATTAGGCTTGGGTGATATTCAAGTTAAACATTATGTATTTGTGATACCAAACCATACCAAATGCTGTGATAATACATATTGATACTGAACAAAATGTTGGCAAAATACTGAAAAGCTCCGTATAAAATGTCAATACAATGTTTTCTCTTTTTAGGGATACTCTTATAGCAGTGACTATCATTACAGCAGTTGATCAACTGATTCCCTGACATTGACAATACTCTGAAACCTTTTACTCTTGGAAACGGACTATCAAATAGTCTGGTTCCAAGAGCAATATCCAGATATTTTTGTCAATGCCGGGCTGGGTAAGTCGGGGAATTAGATCGTCAACTGCCGTATTCTTATTACTACAATTTTTACTACAATAATACTACAATGTTTTAGTGATGATATATTGCCGAATCTCAAAAGTGTAAATTTCAGACATTTCAGGACCACATTTTTTTTTCTAAAACAATTAATATTTATTTTTACCTATATTTCATTTCTGTTCAACAAGAACTTGTGAGTTTAAATAGAGTAACAGTAATGCTCGAGTGATTACCAATACTGAAGTTGTAAATAAGTGAGTAAATGTACAGAGGCATACTTCTTACATTGTATATACTTGTAATTTGTAATTGTTCAGCTGAAATAAGCACCAATCATATTGTCTATCACCGACAGAGATTACCTTTCAGAATGAAATCTACCTTTGTGCTTTTTAACCAGTTCGTGCCAGGATTATTTTGACATTGACCGGGCCCAGGCGCAAGACTATTTTCCATGAACCTTGATCCGAGACGGGTTCGGGCCAGCATTCTTGGGAACCGGTACACGCCATACGACGCGAACTGGTTAAAGATACTCAGTCAATACTTTTTGAGTTTCACTCAACAATAGATTTATATTTAAGTTGTAATTTTTGTTAACATCTATGACAAACCAAAAAGTTGTTCATGCTTCATTATTACAAAATGTTTCATTGATTTCAACTTAAATGTGGTCTGCAGATTACCGGGATTCATATGACTGAAATAACCACCTAAAGTTATTTTTTGTTGTCAAAATAAAACAAGGTTGAAAATCCATGAGTTTTTTGGTCAAGGCAGGCAGACTTCAAAGGCAATTGTATTTGAAAGGGAACTTATAGGGGAGTTTAGGTTTACGTATACAGTGTAAACTGTGAGAAAAAATTGCAAAGTGTGATCGATGCAAAAGACCGATCGGTGGAAGGACTAATCAATATATGTAAAAGACCGATCGATCGATGTAAAAGAACGACTGATCAATGTTGATTGGACTTTATGCCTCTTTGGTGTTCCATACCCTACTGCATTTTAAGTACACAGGACCAAATCCACCCAAATCCACTCAAGTAATGTTTGATATTGATGAACAACAGCTCAGTACTGAACGATAGACAAAATCAGTCCCATTCGTCCAGCAGTGCCAACGACCATCATAATCCAAATATATTCACCCCAGGCTTGCAGGACCAAGTCTCCCCCCCCCCCCTCCCCCTGTACCCTAACAAAACCAACAAAACCAACAACAAAAACAACAAGGGTATGGATTTTGATGGATTTGGGAGGGTTAGTGTTAAAGAAGCTTTAGTTTTGTCACTTTTCATTATCGGTAACATCAACCAATTTCAATCAAAGAAATACGCATTGTACATACATTGTGTAATGATAAAAACTGAAACAACTTTAATTCTAAATGGCAGAAGCGAAACTGAATTGTATGCGTTGGTAACTGATGTCATGAGATACATGCATATCACGTGCATTACAATACAATTGTGGGAAAATATGGAGGAAATGTCAACCAAACTTTCTGTTTCAACTACACACTTTTAGAAGATCTCAATGTGTTATATTCCCCATTAGAATAAAAACTGGAGCAATCTTGAAACAGGGTAAACGCGCTTTGCTGTATCTGCAGAAAATGTTGGATGCAGCTCTAAACTACACTGCACATGATGGGTGATGGCTATGAAGACAACTCCACTCTATCGAATGAAGTATTAAACAAGCATCTTCAGAACTTTTACAAGAGTGTAGACATTTTTGATCAAATCAAATGGTTAAGTAATGAAATCATTGCACCAATCGGCATCCTCTTAAACTTTGTGTTTCTCTTCACAGTCATTCGAGTGAAGTCCATGCGTACAATCATCAACATCTACTTATCCAATCTGGCTGTGGCTGACTCGCTCTTCCTTACGAGTACCTTTATATTTGCATTGTGTTCACCAATCGAGTACAACTTCCTTAGGCAAAAAGCATATTTAAGTGTCAGATGCACGCTTCTTGCTGTTTCTAGTTTCTTTGTGGTTACCATAGCAGCTGAAAGATTCTCTGCAGTGCGTAATCCTCTGACACACAAAGAAAAAGCCTCTAAATCTCGAGCAGCAAAGATATCCGCAGGACTCTGGGTGCCTACAATCATTGTTGCTGTGATTCTGATGTTCTTACCAGAAACTGTCTTTGCCAACCTCATCTTTTGGATTCCTTCCATTATCAACATTGTATGTTTAATAGCAACTTTTGCTTTGTACATCTATGTGGTAGTGAAAGTGCGCAGACAATCAGCCCTGTTGCCAAACTGTCCTAATCGAGCAGGCAAGGTCCTCTGTATGGTGATCATCAATACTGCTGTTTTCTTCATTTTGTACTTAGTAGACCTATCCGCCATAATTATTACCACTGTTTTAAACCTGTATCCCCGTTTCGATGCGACTTCCCCGATTGTTGAATATTTTAAACTTGGAGAAAAGGCATTCATAGTGGAAATATGCTCAGAAATCCTGCGATATATCAACAGCTCAATCAATTCCCTGGTCTACAGTGCCACAAACGCAGACTATCGTGCAGCTGTAGTCGAGGCTTTTTCATTCCCCAAACTGTGCTGTCGTTGCTGCCCAAGACTGAATTCCAGCCGACCATCGCAGCTAGGGAAGCAGATTGAGCTTTGTGTGATTCCACAGGCAGAAAATGACAAAGAGCAGCGTGCTGCCAGACCAAGCAGCAGCAAGCCACCAAGCCAAGTGCGTGCAAATCTCCTAGATAGTCAGCAGTCACTAGACAGATGCCAAGAACAATGTTCCAGGCAAGGCAGAAGCAAGTTGTCCACGCACAATCAGCGGCATGTTCAAGTGCATGTTGAGGTACATGCAGAACCAGCGGGGACCACAGCGCTTGCAAGTTCTCACCAGAAACAATGCTCTAGTCTGACTGACTGCAAGCCATCCATGCAAGGAGAACAGTGTGTACATCCAGAACCAGCAGAGAGCCAGCAGTCACTTGCAATTACTGGGGAGCAATGTCCTGGGTTGACTGGCACCAAGCCATCATCACAAGGGCAGCAGTATGCACATCCAGAACCAGAAGGGAGTCAATGGTCGGAAAGTTGTTAAGAACAATGTTCTCTGGTAACTGATGAGTGCAAGCCATCTATATAAAGGCCAGTTCATACATGAATTTGTGACGTCACTGTGAATTGTCGCAACGCAAATTAACAAAACTTGAAAACATTTCAACTCCGGCAAATAATCAAATTTGACGTCATATTCATATCGCATTCGAAGTATGATGACTGACTGCAAGCCGGCCTTTAGGGCAGCAGTGTGCAAAGTTAATGTACAGCTATACAGGGTTTGGTGCGAAAATCTTTACCCTCTGGAGACGTGAACACAATGGGGACAATGGGAGTAAAAAGGTCTCCAAAGGGTAATTTCTATAGATGAATAGGTCTCCACTAGCAATTTCTCATATATTACTTAAAAACTAGGGTTAGTATGTGGGTTAGTGTTTGGGTTAGGGTATAATATAGGGTATATTTGGTCAAAATTTCAACCCAGGAAAATAATTGGGGGTAAAATGGGAGCATTTTGAAAAACATGCTTGACTTTCCAACTATTTTGTACACGAGAACAAAGCCATGTCTCCACAGTGATAAAAAAATGCGAATTGATGTACATACATGTATAAAGCGTAATTTTTTAACTCTAGAATAGTTTCACAGACTGTTCATATAGCTTTGGTGTGAAAAAAAAACTTTGGCAGTGTTGACACGAGTCTAGGTCCAATCTCAGCTCCTACCGGGATAAGTTCTGGACCAGTTGAGGACATTCTGAAACAACTCAGGGTTAAACAAATTTAAAACCGACCCAGGGCGGCAGCGGGTTTACCGAGGGTCAAGCTCACCCCGAGTTGAGAGGCTTTAGTGTGAAAAGGACTCTGGATAAATTCCACGCATAGAGCGCAATATGAACTCTTGAAAAAGTACAAGGAGCAAACTCACCGCAAATCCAAAATGTCTTGGGAGATTCTGGATCTCAATCTTGAAGATCTCAGACGTAAAGTGCTGTCGTGTCAGATAGTGATAAGGGTCCGTTATGGCAGCGTCAGTCGCCGGTGCGTCAGAGGTGCTGGCAGAAAGGTTATCTTGTGGCTCGAGACCTGGTAGACAAATGAATAGATTAAAAAGGGACAGTATACCTTTTGTAGCTATCCAAAAAAATTACCAACCAAATTACTGTTGAAAAGCTAACTTGTTGAAAAGATATTAATCATTCTCAACTCCCTTTTAAATTATTCTGTCTGGCACGCTGTCATTTTGAGAAAAAAAATAACAAAAGAATGCTATTTCCAAATTTGCGTCTCGGAGACACACTTTTGGAAATTTCAACAAATAGATCGCGCAACTGTTTGAAAGTTGCGCAGCGCACGCATCGGGCACATCGGCGCAACTATTGGTCAGTTCAATGCACGCGAGTAGCTGCAATCTGCTGGCTGAAAATGCGCCATTACACCGATTGTGGTCGCAATTCAAATTGTGACTCAGCAAATTTTGAATGGAAATCAAAATCTAAGAATATTTTTCTCAAAAAAATGCGCCATTCACAGAGCTAAACATTTCATCAGGTTTTTGTCAAGCACCTTTTCTAATATTTTTAGCCCTTTTTGCTGATTTAAACGACAAATGGTCTATTTTTCCTTTAACCCTGACCTTTCAAACTCCATCAAAACCATTTGAAATGTTGGAGACATGGGATATGATGGGGTGTGATAGACTTGGGCCAGGAGGCCTGAAGCTACTTCCAAAACAGTTTTTATTATTAATTTGTATACCTATTTGTTTTTAGGTTAGTTTAGGTTTTATTTTCATTTTGAGTATGTTTGTCTTGTTTCTACCTTGTATATTCCATATTATTGGATCGAAAAAATAATAATAATAATAATAAAAAGTAACTAGGGAGTACAGGGTTAAAATACTAATATACGAATGTATAATTACCATATTAAGGCCAGTTAAAATTAATGTTAAAGGTAGTACACCATTTGCAGATTTCGAAAATATTTACTACCGAATTATTAAGAAATATCTTACTCATTTGAAAGTAAATAATGATTCTAGGCATCCAGCAAAATGATTGCGCTAGATATTCTGTAATTATTCCGAAAAATATAAGATAACATAAGAATAACTGCCTAATTTTGATTAAAAACAAACGCTGTTTTTCGTGCTTTTCTCGGCATTCATTATTGTAAAACTTCGGACAGGTCAGTTAAATGATATTTACTATGAAATACAACCCCCAAATCTACCCATTTATGATAATTCAAGCAATTACCAATGGTGTATCCTACCTTTAAATGGCTAGTAAGACAAGGTTGTAAATATAACCCAATTTGTACCATTTTCTAGAAACATCTAGTACTTTGCTTTTATAATCTTGTGTAATTAAACACTTATTACCTTTGGATTTGTCTTCAACCTTATTTGAAATAGCATCAACATCCGTTGGCATCTTGCCAACCTCACCCTCTGTCATCTTGGTTGAGGGCGCTATATCTCCGCCAGTTGGGGCATCTTCAGAAGCTGGTCCCTGCTTTTGATCCATTTCGGTGTTTATTTCATCCAACGTTGGTGTTGCACTGAAAAGTCACGCTGGAAAAAAGATTAAACAAATATTTATTATTATTATTATTATTTCTTTTTGGTAATGAAACCGAGGATTCCTCAAAATCGCCCAAGGCACTGTAGCTCGTAAGGGCAAACCCCTTCTCTTAGCGATAAGCGTAACTGGGTTCTTTTACGTGCGTGTCCTGGTTCAATATATAAACAATACACACACACGGGACCAACGGCTTTACGTCCCATCCGAAGGACGAAGCAATAGTGGTTTAATTGCCTTGCTTAAGGACACACGTGTCGACGGCCGGGATTCGAACTCACGCTCTGTGGAACAGAAAACACACGCTCTTAACCACTCGGCCACGACACTCATCTACAGCATAATTAAAAAATAAAATCCCACAAATGAAATTGCTGTGTATGCTGTGTAGATGTTCTCCTAGAACACCCTATAGACTTAAGTCTCTGGCCTATTGCCTCTAAAGGTAGGATACACCATTTGCAGATATCGAATTACTACCAAATTATTAAGAAATATCTTACTCATTTGAAAGTAAATAATGATTCTAGGTATCTAGCAAAATAATTGTGCTAGATATCCTCTAATTATTCCGAAAAATAAAATTTTATAAAGAAAAATTCGCGATCGCCGAACGGCGATCGCAAAAAAACAAAGATAACATAAGAATAACTGCTCGACGCCAGTTGAAAACAATCGCTGTTTTTCGTGCTTTTCTCTGCATCCATGATTGTAAAACTTTGGACAGGTCAGTTAAACGATATTTATTATAAGATACAACCCCCGAAATCTACCCATTCATGATAATTCAAGCAATTACCCACAAAGTCACTCATTGCCATTGGCATTGGCTCGTGACGACAGGCTTTATCTTACTCAACAAGCTAAGCAGATTAAATCAAAATCTAATCAAAATGACTAAGTTAATGTCACAAATACTATTAAAACAAATCTCTCCAGTGATACTGAAGTATAAAACAGTTATCAATATAAAACAAAAGTAAATCCTGTTTCACCGTAAAATACCTGAGCTGCACGCGCTGCCCGTCAGTCACCGCATGTTTGTTGTTGAATGCTGCCCTCATGAGTTGTTCAATAATATGTGCGAACTTTTAAATTCTCGGCCTTGTTTCAGCTTTTGCTTCATCTCTAAAACGACCATTTTCATGTTTTTTTCTGGTCGTGTATGCTGTATAACCAATTGCTCCATGCTGTAACGGCCGCCATTTTCACCAACTAGCAAAACCACAGAATAGGAACTGTACTTTTATCGAACAAAATAAACATTGGATTTTTGTTAAGCTGTAGGGCTAGGGGTCGATGTGTCAATTGAGGTGAATTATCTTCGAATTCACATTCGCTATTATATGTACTTGTACATAGTGATCGTACAGTACCCCTCCCCCAGCATACAGTAGGCCTACCATTCCTTATTTTATTAAAACATTAAAAGAAATATGGACATGTAAACATGTTCTGCAAATTTCGGCAGAGTCTGACCTCCACACATAAATAAAGATAGGTTGTTTTACACCCGAATAGACTGTATGCTGTGCGGTGTGGCTATAAGTGTTTTTGGATAATGTGTTGTGGGTTTTCAATTTTGTACTTGTAAATGTACAATTGTATGTGTCACTGTTTGAATAACACGGAGGCTATAGAATTTAATATTTTTATTCATGATGACAATAATGGCGGCAACCGAATTACTTCGCTACCCCCCCCCCCCCCCCCCCCCCCCCCCGGTTGCGAAATTTGTTTCCCCAAACGACATCGCCATAGAACTGGTCTGGTTGGCTGGTAGTAAATTTTACTCTCAATTTATTGACTCTAGGATTCTCACTTTATTGACCCTAACCCTAACCCTAACCCTAGCTCTTTTTTTGAACATAGGACTCTGGGCTTTTTTGACCCTATATACCCGGAAGAAAAAAGAATGCGTAAAATAACGGGTTTTTCCACCTGTAAAAAAACTAACAATCGCCGTATTTTTATTTTAACTGATTTTGGACGTACAATTACGGTGTTGTGCCTTAAAAATATCACGTCCAAAATCCGTTAAAATAAAAATACGGCGATTGTTTGTTTTTGTACAGGTAGAAAACCCCGTTTTGTACGGTTATTTTTTACACTGTACAGTCATGCAATGGATGAATGGATGACGTAGATGTTAAACAACCAATCAGATGCGCTAAAAACCAGTTCTATGGCGAAGGTCGTGCCCAGTGATGTGGTTGCAATAAGTGGCCACGATATAAAGCTTTAATGGCTTTACCATCTATACTGGAGTTTGTACCTTTAAGTATACAATTTTGCATTGCCATTTTTAACCTTACCTGAAAAGAAAAATAAGTTAAATGTTCCAAATTTACTTTATTCAATTTCACCTAACTTAATCGGCATCTTTTTTTATACACATTTTTTGCCGTGTAAGATGTTTTCATTATTTTGAAGAAAAAAAACAGTAATTAAAACAAATTCCACAAATATTTTGGTAGCAAAGCCAGACTGCAAATACTTGTTAACACAAACCATTAAACAATGAGATAAATTGAGAGAAATTAAATGTTTAACGATCCTGTTGATTGAAATACAATTATGCTGGTAGCGTACTCCGTTCTGGTGTAACAATATTGACATTTGAGGATTTTTTTCTTCTTCAGATCTAATTAAAAGTAGAAAATACCTTCCGTCAACCGCGCGGCATCTTTCCTACACTATAATTAAACGCTCAGCGATCGTTCTTCGTATTATTAACTTAGACTCGAGTTCCAGCCATTTCAGCACACGACTTACGGATCATGCCGGGAACAGTATATTATACGAAATACTGGCTGGTACATGCGCAAAGTTCAGACCGGATGTGACGTCTATAGCAAGAAACTATAGGTGGTATATACTCCTGGTATTGCAGTTAATAGTGTCCGTTATCTCGCGTTGTTTTGCGAACATTAACACCATCATCTTCAACTGCAGCTCTGTTATAACTTGCCACTGTAGCGGACTCGGGTGGGGAAAAGGTGTGATTTTATGATGTTGAAATTGGCCGTTTTGGTCCTAGTTTTGGATTTTGTGGCCAAGTTCAACTGCGACCCGGCGCGATATGATGGGTAAGTCCGTTCATTGATTTGATATTGTGATAAGCAGTTGTTAGGCGGGTTAGTAAACCAAACATATGTTTGATGGTGAATTCTATATGCACTAATTTTGTCCGGTAATGAAATATGCGAAACTTCTAATTTCTAAATATGAATTTGAATAAGAAAACAAAATAGTGTATAGGTTTTCCCGGCAATTTTTTTTTTAAATCATTAAAATTCACAAACTCTCACGTTCAATTTCGTCACTGAAAACAATTCGCACGCTTTAACCAAATCATTTTTGTCATTTATCATTCAATTTCAATGTTTGGTCATCCGACTTTAAACAGCTTGGACAAATTTGATCTGTAAATGACAAATAAGTGAATAAAATTTGAACTTACTTAATTGGTTTGGTGAATGCGTGTAAAAAAATATTATCTGACAGAATTGAATGTGGTACATGTAGTTGGTGAATTTGAATTAACAAAAATGTTTTCAAACGGCCGGGGAAACCTATTATTATAACCCTAATAGAAATTGTGAAGTAGCATCATTGTTTCATAAGGTGGGATTTGTTTTCGTCGGGGTGAATCAATATTGGGTTTTTATATACCTTTCGTCGGCGTGTTTTATATACACCGTATATTCAGTGTTGTCTATCAGAACAAAATCACTTGGGTTTGACTCCAACTTACGACCTACCCCATGAAGTAGATATAAATTGGACATCGCACACAGTCCGGAAGCAAACAAAGTGAAACAAATAATTTCCTTAAAATATATTGGATTAGGGACCACAATAACACTATCACAATATCATTTATAAAAATTGTTTTAAAAACTACTGTAGACCGGGGCCAAAGTAGTTTTTTTTCCTACATATAGTTGTTTTAAAGGTATAGGATACACCATTTACAGATTTCAAAAATGTTTACTACCGAATTATAAAGGAATATTTTACTTATTTGAAAGTTAATAATGATTGTAAGCCATCAGCAAAATGATTGCGCTAGATATTATGTAAATGTTCCGAAAAAATACCTGCTGGCTGGTACATGCTGGCCAGACGGCGATTGCGAAAAAAACAAGAACATCATAAGATGTTGTGGTCAGGGGCAAATTTCATAGAGCTGCTAACCACCAAAATTTGCTCAGCACAAAAAAGTCTTGCTCAGTAAAAACAGGTTATCAGCCTAAACTCCATGTGATTTTCATTCTAAGCAAAAAACAGCTGAATACCAATCACAAACAATATACATCACCTGAAAATTTGGTTTGTCACCCTGTTTTTGCCGAGAAAATAAATGTCATGTTCGGCAAATTTTTTGGGCTTACATGTTTTATACAATTAGCTCAAGTATACGGCAGTAAGCCAATGGGCGAACTTTAAATGTAGGATAAACCATTTGCAGATATCGAAAATATTTACTACCGAATTATTAATAAATATTTTACTTATCTGAAAGTAAATTATGATTCTAGGCATCCAGCAAAATGATTGCGCTAGATATCCTGTAATTATTCTAAAAAATAGAGGCGATCGCGAAAAAAGCACAAATAACATAAGAATAACTGCCCGACGCCGGTTGAAAACGAACGCTGTTTTTCTTGCTTTTCTCAGCATCCATGGTTGTAAAACTAGGTCAGTTAAACGATATTTACTATAAAATACAACCACCCAAATCCACCCATTAATAATAATTCAAGCAATTCCCAATAGTGTATCCTACCTTTAAACGCCCATTAATGAAATCATACGTGGTGATATGATCCCAAAAGGAACCAATATCAGAATTATTTCAATTATAGGTTTATTTTCTGTGATAGTTGTTATTTTTACAGATAATTTGTTTGCTTATTGTGGCCATGTATTTTCGTCGCCAGCAATTTTAATAACAGTACCTCATTTATGACAGATATTCTCATTGGAATAAAAAAAATATCAGTTTTTGAATTGGTATGGGACAACCGATTATTTACACTTTGTTGGAGAACAATCGAAACATTTTATATTAAAGGTGGATACACCTTTGGCAATTGCTTGAATTACCACTGACCGTACCTTGGTGTAGAAAACAGACGTAAAAAAAGAGCGGGAAGCAATTTTATGCTGTATATTCGCAACAAGGAATAATAACACGGACTCATGGGTGGGAAGTTTGGGGGGAAGGGGTGTATTTTATAGTAAATATCGTGTCACTGCCCTCTCCGTTACAATCATTGATGCTGAGAAAAGCAAAAAAACCGCGTTCGTTTTCACTGACCGGCGTCAGGCATTGGTTTTTATTTTCTTGAGGGTTTTTTCGCGATCGCCGTCTGGCGATCGTAATTTTTTTTAATAAAATTATATTTTCCGGAACAATTGCAGGATATCTATAGCGCAATAATTTTGCTGGATGCCTTGCCTACAAACATTATTTACTTTTAAATAAGTAAGATATTTCGGTAGTTAAGATTTTCGATATCTGAAAATGGTGTATCCTACCTTTAACACTGAATTAGTTTCTGAAAAACAAATTGGTCACAAAAACCAACATTATAGACAATTTTTTTCTACCATTTTAAGGGTAGATTTTATTGTGTCTAACTAAGTTTTGGGTAAAAATTCCCAATAGACCTTTGGTTTGCTATAATAATAAATGGTATTGATATAAATTCAACCAATTCACGGGTCTGCTGGTTCACAAGGGCCAAAGAAATGGATAGTCAAAGTGACCAATAATGTCGCAAACCATAAACATGTTAACCAGTTGACCAACCGATGGGTTTCAAGGGCCAATTTCATAAAACATGTAAGCACAAACATTTGCTTAGCATGAAAATTCTTCCTTGGGAAAAAAACAGGGTTACAAACCAACATTTCTGTTGATGTTTATTGTTTGTGACTGGTATTCAGCTGGTTTTTTGCTTTGAATGAAAAGCATGTGGAGTTTTTGCCGATAACCTGTTTTACCTGAGCAATATGTTTTTGTGCTAAGCACATTTTTGTGCTTACACACTCTGGTTAAATTTCACCAGAGTCTGGTTGACATTTCACCAGATTTCTGGTCCGTAAACCAACCACCCACTTTTTCCTGGTTTAATTTTACCAGGATTTTTTGGTGAATGTACGTCAACCAGAAACCTGGTAAAACTACCAGGACACACTGGTGAAATTTCCTGGTTATTTTCTACCACATTCCTACCACAAAAAACGCCAGACACTTCCACTTTAAATTCAGTAGAATGTACACATACATGTACTATACGATAAGCCTGAATGCTATACGATAACTATAACTTATACTACATCAATGACCACTACAACTAACAACTACTCTACATATCAATAACGTGTCGCAGTTTAAATTTACAATACGCTTATTCCCGCAACGAGTGAGTGAGTGAGTGAGTTTTTAGGGTTTAACGCCGTACCAGCATCAATGGCCATATTCACGGCGGGAACAAATTTCATTCAACAATTTTTTATTTCATTCAACAATTAATGTGAAGAAGTTACAGTTTTAGAGGTGGGAGGAAAACCCCAGAAGAATATCCTGGGGAAAAACCCACGGAGTCAGGCAGGGACTGAAAACCCAATCCACATATTGGCCCAGGCCGGATTCGAACCCGGGTCATAGTGGTGGAAGGCGAGGAAAGAACCGCTACACCAACCCGACTCCCCCTTCCCGCAACGAAGAAGTCACGGTTTCACCACGAATAATTCGTGTTAAAATACAAAAAAGAGATTTCCTATACAATTTATTTTTACTTATGTTTGCAAAAATCTAAATGTTATCATTGATTCGTTAGAATAATTACATATTTCGGTCAAAGAAAGTGCATTTTTAGACAAAACGCCACAACTTAACATGACTTTTGTGAACACATCTTTCGTGAGTTCTGTCAGTTGAAAACGGCCACGTCACAGGATTTCACCAGATTGATTACCTAAAGTCATTTACCTAAAACCAGGATGATAATACACATGGTTTGATTATAACCAGTATCATGTTGATATGTTTGGTGATAACCAGTATAATGCTAATATTATGGTTTACCAGGAAATTTTCATTAGATATTTTTTAGAGTGCATGTTTTATGAAATTGGCTTCTGGTCTTACCAAAATACGGGTTAAACCAAAAGTAAAGCGACCGAATACAATTGGCTGTTTTGTTTTGAGAGTGTATTATAGGTTTTCCCGATTAAGTTTGTAAGAAAAGCATCGTTGGCAAGAACATAATGAATCTCATACATTGGACAGAGAACATTCTACCTTTTCCACAGATATTTGGGTTTATTCCTGAAATATTTCTCCAGTAGTTTTGCAATAATATGACTTTTAAAATAGATATATTTTTATATAGACACCCTCTATATAGATTCTGACATTCACGCTTAAAAATATTGACTTCCCTGTCCCATTACTTGATCAATTTATCGCACCCTACCCCACCTCACCCCACCCCGCTCCCACCCCATCCCCTGTTCCATCAGCTACAAGCTTCTCAGAGTTAACACCCGTCATAGGAGGGACCTTGAGGCCGTGAAGAGGATCTACGATATGGCGGATGAGAGAGTGCGTATATATAATACCGTTCAGCTTTAGTCCATGCATGGTGATCGCTACAAATGTTCATATTTCCGGAATTCCGTAACCCCGCTAATTAATGCACCACATGTTTGTTTTAACATAGAAGGTAGGGTGTAGATTCCCCCCAAAAGGATTGATGAACTGTAAAACTATCAACTACCAGCTTTCACTGATTGTAATGTTTTGTATTTATGCAACACGTTTTTTAAAGAAACAAGCAACACTTCATGTTGTTTTCTAATAAGATCCATGAATAAGGATAAAATTGCTGCAAACTGCTTACTGGCTAAAATGACCTGAAATATACAAATCAAATAAGTTAAGAGGGCCTAATATTTCGATCTTAACAAGATCTTCTTCAGAGACTAAATGGCTGTGTACAAGAAACAAACATATGGATTTGATTGATTGATTTGGTTCTACAAGAATATAGATATCGTGGTTCCCGTGCTCAATAGATATATATATATACTTGAACCGACTTTCTTTTTGATGGCGTATACAGTTGGACTTTTGGCGGGAGCCGAGGTCGGTACACGGGGACGTTGACATCATGGTCGGCGCCGAGCATCAAGAGTACCTCAACGACCTCCTCCAAGGCGCAGGCCTGGAAGCCAGCACGATCATAGACGACATACAGGTAGCCTTCGAGGAGCAGAGCGCCATCAACTTACAGGAGGAGGAAAAGGAGTTCTTCAAGAGTTACCAAAACCTTTCTACGGTCAGTTTTGGCGTACAGCTGGATTGGATTTTCAGCCCCTGTCTGAATGATATTACGTGGTTTCCCCTTAGACTAGAATTCGGGGGTTTTCCTCTTGTACTTAAAGCATTCCTTCCACATCTTCCAAGGAGCCCCAAGTAACCGCTACGCAAGCCCGTAGTAATACGCAAGGATAGCATCACTTTTTGTGTAAGTTTTCACGAAATATAGGCATTGCGTTACTTCGTACAAACGCAGGTATTGGGTACGTCATATAGACATCAGTTCTAATGGTTGTATTTAGATGTATATGGCGTATGTAAACAAAGCTGTGACGCCATTAGGTCTCAAGTCTATTCGTTTCTGGGTCTTTTATCGCCATTAATTTTTGGAATCGATCATTCTGTGGTTTATCAGATCAACGAGTGGATGTTCACACTGGGCACCGATTACCCAGACATCGTCAGTGTGGATCAGATAGCTACATCGTACGAAGGGCGACCCATACACTGTCTTAAGGTAAGTAACGTTATCATCATTCGATGATTCGAACACCTAGGGGCGTAAGATATTGCTCGAGCTGGTGTATTGTGTGATGTGGACTCTATGCAATATGGAATGCGCATGCGGCAGAACTTGAAAGGGAACCAGGGAATTAAGCTTGTTTTGCAAACATAAAAAACACAAACACCATCTTCCTATAGGCCTATGGGTGCCGACCGGTAAATCAGTCGAAAATTACCCACGCGGCCAAATCACGATTTGTATGCCATCATTTTCCTCGCTACTTTGTTTGGTCATAAACTTGAAGGTGTAAAGAAGGTTGAAAGCCGTGCACAGGACTTTATTACAATGAAATTTAGATGAAATTGGGTCTTAAAAGTGCTTTATTTTGTATTGGAGTGTAGGCACTGTTTTTCATAGATGGCGATGGGTCACAGGACAACTTGTACGGTAGCATGGTCTGCACTGCTCTCACACTGTGGCGAATATGCTAGCGAATGTGCTTACGAATGGAAATATTTGACAATCGCTCAAACTTCGTAACATTCGCCGTGTCTTCGTAAGCGTTGGTAACAAATTCGGAACGTTCACAAGTTATTCTCCACCTCCTTACGAAGATCGGTCAATTTAGGAAGCGCTTCGTAAATTTCAGCGAATGTTGTGAAGATGGTCATTCACCGTCGATTTTCGTAAGCATTGGTAAGCCATTGGTAACGTTGGTAAAGCGTGCGTAAGCATTGGCAACGTTTGTTAGTTATTCGTAAGGCATTGGAAAGCATTGGCAAGCGTTGGTATAAGCATTCATAATATATTCGTAAGATATTTAAGGAGAGGTCGAGGGACGACCGAGGACGACCAACGGGTGACCGAGATGAAAATATCCACTATCCAATCGCAATTTTTGGGCGAATTCACCGCAAAATTCAAATATTCATATTCGCAAGGATATTCGCCACTGTGTGAGAGCAGCATCATCGGATGGGAAACAAGCTTTAATTTGATGTTTGTTTCAAACACCTTGCCATAATACACTGTGTTAGAGTGACCAGCTGCATTGTTTCAGTTTACTTCGCACTATGTGTTTTCAGAGCTAACATAATTGCGTGTGCATATGGGCATAATCCCATGACGTTATTATAAGGAAGTTAATAAACCATAACCCTGTCATTCTCAACCTTACAGTTATAGTGCAAGGTTTATAATGCCATGCTGGCTAAATTTGTGTTAAATGTATTTACCAAACGCAATATTAACTTCGGACGAACTACACGGCCCGCTGTGAATGAAACAGGGCAGTCGCACCCGATTGGTTAATTCGTTACCGATGTGTGACGTGGAAGGTGAACGCGACGCATGATTGGCCGGCTTATTAGACTTGCCACGTGTGTTAAAACAAGCGTAACACGTTGTAGGTTTTTTAAAACACATTGGAAAACACCTGATATTTACCTTACAAAGATATACTTTGTAAACAAATAAGGATTAAGTAAGCGTGCTTCGGGAAATGTTTGTTTGCACCTGGACCTGTATCATAGTTTTACAATGATTTTTCAATTAATATTTTTTTTTTTTTAATAATTCACAACTGAAGTTAAATGGCAATGGGCTTTATTCACGAGTCGGCAATATTAAATTGAAATTAAGGTAAAATCTTCATTTTGAAACTCGCAGATAGAAATGACTTAAAGTTAATTACAAATTAATACATGTAGGCCTATTAGTCTTCTCTGATGATTAAATTAAATGGGTGAATAGGCCTAAACATAACTTAATGTTTTAAGCCATATTAAAACAAAAATTGAAAGTAAAGCTAGAATGCAAAATAGTCTGGCACCATATAATACAACAGTTCACAATTTATAAAATACATTCAGGGAACCAAAATAGCTTCCTCGTGATTAAGGCCCACGTACACCACTGACAACTATTATTCAACTGGAGTCCACTAAATTGTAGAAATCTACGGCCCAGGATCATGAAAGGAATAATACTTGAGAGTACATTACGAGTCCAAATTCAAACTTGTTACGTATTTTTATAAACGTGTTTAGTTTACAAACTGATGCGAAGACAAAGTTTATCAGACAAGACGAGTGTTTAATTACAGTTTGTTTGCAGTGTAGGCCTACACCATAATCTGTCATGATATTCAGCCATAATTGGGATGGACGTCATAAAATAAACCCAATCAATCATCCATGACGTTTACAAACGCAACGCCTGAAATGAGAGCATGCTTGGATGCATTTTGTATGCATAAACCATGCATGCAAACAAGTTTATATCACGGCTCCCATGCACCGACACAGAATAGCCGCGTATCACTATCTACGATATTCGTGCAGGTATAGATTCGGCGAATAGACATCTTTAACACTGACCACTCTGAGATTCTGACCATTCAGCGGGCGCCTTATAAGCGCGGCAACCCACTGACCAATCAACAGCTTAGGCGGATTTAGAAAACCGACCTCAATTGGCTGGCGCGCAGTGTCTCGTACACCACACGTTAACGTTGTTGCAGAGCTTTTTTGGCTTCTTTGAACAACCAATGATACTCCGACTATAGTAAACACATATTTCGTCTACCAAATTGTGCTTCCAGTACCATTATAATTATATCATAATTGATAATAATAATACATTAATTTTATATTGCGCAAATTCCATACGTGCGCATTACAATAACATTATAAGGCATACAGCCATTACTACTTACATCAAACATATATAATACATTAAAAAATGTAATCATCGAACACACAAAAATGGACACCAATAAAAATAAAATTAAAAAAACAGCCATCAAATGTAGTTCATTCACAAAACAAACAAAATATCAACCTCACATCAATTAATCCTTAAAATACATATGGAAAATGCGAACAAACATTAAAGTATCATTATAGTATCATTATAATATTTGTCTAGATCCAGGTGGTTGGAGTACATGTATGTTGCATATGTTAATAACAAGCGTTCCACTTTGGGGTAAACACATTAACCATGGCCAATACCACGTAGCCGCTGTCAGCACCAACATAATATTCTCATGGTCACCACCGAGGCATACCTTTGAATTGTGCTGATTACATAGCTTGGCTATTATTCCAACTTAGCTGTTACATGAAATCAGGCTAGGTATAACAACATTTTGCATGATGCGCCGTATTCCTGGTCGCATGAGGGCGCTGTAAGACGCCATTTTCTGGGTACCCAACACAGGCAAACTTGCGTCTAATGAAATAGTTTAGTAACTTTACTTTTATATAATAATGGAATATTGAGAAATTTAAATGTTGGAGCTGTAAGGAAAGGTAAACTGATGTGAATTATCTTATAATCAATTTTAATTATACCCACAATGCCGTGAGCACAGCGCCCTCAACGTTAAAAAAATTATTGCCCGAAACATTTTCTAACGATTCAAGAACAGAAACTTTGTTAAAAGTGAAGACAGGAATGGCATCGCATACCTTTTAAACTTATCTCGTCTAAAATTGTACTGCTTTTGCAAGAAAACTAACATTAAAGCCCCACTTTTATTCAAATTTTAAAACGTTTAAAGTATTTTTTAATATTCTCGCAGGAACACTTGTTACGTGCGTTACCGTAATCCAGTTACTGAAAACTTATATCTACTAAGCTGAAACTTCTACAGAATAGTTGTAACACACCCTGATTTTGAACAATTTTGTTGCTCAACGGAAACAAAATCACACAAAGAAAGTTTGCTATTCGTCTGTCTCAATTCCCTAACCCTGCCAGATCCAGCACAGTGCATCTGTGGTGACTACTCAACCTTGCTGCACTCTGCACACAAGTCAATGGGACAAAGTATGCAATATGTTGCGTCTGGCAGGGTTTCTAGCCAAAATACCCTGGAGGGTTAGGAATAATTTATTAACAGGGATAAATGTAAGGAGAGAGTAATTAATATATTTACCTCAAGTAAGCTTTTGAACAATAAATAAGTTGAATTTTAAGGTGAACAAAGAAATCAGCAAGGCGTTACCGGAACCTGCAACCTCCAGAATACCGGACCGGCGCTCTACCAACTGAGCTAGTATCCATAATGTTGGGGGCCTCCCAAATTGTCAGTATCTTTGTTTGAGGGCGCTAGTCAGGAGTCATAAACACCGGAAGTTCTGTGTGGCCAGGGATCACGCCCGATATTACGATACAACCTGGGAAGCAACATTGTGAGGATCACTCAATGAGGATACGACTTGTTATCTTATAATACACAAAATAAACTACAAGGGAAACTGACTAGGTTAATTTGCATAAATGTCTAAGTGAACTTTGTTTCTGTTGACACTAAAGCTATCGGATCCCTACCAAATTGCCGACAGCAAGAAACCAGCTATCTTCATCATGGGAGGGATCCATTCCAGAGAATGGCTGTCACCGGCTACCGTCATGTTCATAACCAATGAGGTAACGGTAACATTACGTCATGGTGTCATTGGCTGATTAGCCGTATCCGAATTGCATGGCTGCGTGCGG
The DNA here is from genome assembly GCA_037893245.1 of Crossaster papposus. NCBI lineage: Eukaryota > Metazoa > Echinodermata > Asteroidea > Velatida > Solasteridae > Crossaster > Crossaster papposus. The sequence goes on from JBAIAA010000717.1 coordinate 746,936, forward strand.
CTCAACTGCACACAAGACAATGGGAAGTAGCTGTAGCTGCTACTGAAGTCTCGTTTGTAAGTCGGACACGGTCTTGAATTCAGGGTTGTAGTCGAGTCCCTGCAAGTCCTTTCACAAGTCCTTTTGTGAAGCCAGTCACAAGTCCCTTCATAAAGGCAGTCACAAGTAACTGGATGAACAATGGCAAAGGAATGCTTTTGTCAAAGCTGATTTGAATAGCTTGCGATTTGAATTGGAACGAGAGGACTTGTGATGGACATGCAGGGACTTACAGGGACTTACAGGGACTTACAGGGACTTACAGGGACTTGTGATGGACTCGACTACATCCCTGGAAATGATGAAGTCACAATGACAGCATCACAGAAGGAATAATTTCACAGAAAGATATAGAGCCATTCATAATTATATTCACATCTTGCTTTTGAACAATAATTTTGTTGGTTACTTTTTGGATAGCTGCAAAATGATGTGCGGCATAATGTGCAAGCGTGCTGTGTGGTGCCACGCCACCTTAATATGAAACCAGAAACAGCATAAGCGATTAGGATATTTGTTTGGTTGATCTTTGTTTCTGGAAGCCAAGATTTCTTCGTATCAAATCTCGATGTCCACAAGGGGTTCACTAGATAGTCCGTATCTTCGGATAGTTCGAAGGTTTATTGATCCGAAGGTTCGATAGTCCGAACACCCAGTCGTGAACCACATAACGGTCGAGGCTCGATATTGTGTTTTCCTTTATTCCTACGTTATACCCAATCCCCATTGCTTTGCGCTTGCACCGTCGATCGAGGACCGAATGTTTCCATTCATACCGCCGACCGAGGTTTTTTTGTTTCCTTTGTTCTCCTTTGTGTCTCGCCCCTCGGTCGTTATGTGGTGCCGGAACACACACACTTCTCAAAAGCGGGGGTTCATTTAGTCCGAAAACAAAATAAGGTTTGTTAATCCGAACATTTTGATGCGATTGTCCGAAGGTTCGTTAGACCGAGGGTTCGATAATCCGAAGGTTCGTTTGTCCAAAGGTTCGATAGTCCAAATTGAAATTGAGGTTAATTAGTCCGAAGGTTCAATAGTCCGAAATGAAAATAAGGTTCAATATAGTCCGAATTAGGACAATCACTGTCGATTTGGACCATCGAACCTTATCGTCGATTCGGACTATCGAACATTCAGATTATTTAAGCTTATAATATTTTCGGAATAATGAACCCTTCGGACTATCAAATATTCGGACTATCGAACCTTTGAACTATGGAATCTTCGAACTATCGAACCTTCGGACTAACGAGCCTTTGGACTATTGAACCTTCGGACTATCAAACTTACGGACTATCGAGCGACCCCCGTTCAAAAGCTCTCCTATACTATTATGTATACACAGTTAGTAAAAAACTACGGCGTTGATTCCGAGATCAAAGGACTTCTGCAAGGACTGGATTGGTACATCGTGCCCCTGTTTAACGTGGATGGATACATCTTCACCTGGGAGAGGGTGAGCATTTTCATTTGTTAAAAGTCCCGTTGTGATTATTTTTCAAAATGCCCGCTTTTCAGCTTGACAAACTTGTCTATTCTCTGTTGACGACTGATGACGGTGCCCGGTAGAGACTGAACATGGTCGACCTCAGCTCATCCCCACGTGACGGCTTACTTTAATTTCAACCTCGTTTCCAATATTAAGACAGCAGGTAGTGTACTGCTTGACACATTGGAATGAGGATGCGTGGCTTCCATGTAGACTGGTTCCCAGTTTATCCATTGCCCTCGGACTAGTATAATCAATGGGGCAGTGTAAGCCTACAACTGAGCGGCTAGTCTTGGCCCAAGACTGGATTTGGTTTTGGCGCACCTTTTAGGTTGCTTTTGAGTTTTGACACTCCTATTAAGTATTATGAGCCCTGTCACTAAGTATTCCAGAACAATTCAATTTAGGAAGATTTTGGCGGCAGTTTGATTCGTTTTTAAATTTTACCATTTTAATATTTTCGACTTTTTCTGAATAAGCATTACTTATACACTTGACATTAACACAAAACTAACCGGTTTAAAGGTACAGTGTATAATAAAGCGAATTTCCTTTCTTGTTATATCAAACATTGTTTTCATGCCCATGCAGTACAGATTTTGGCGGAAGACCCGATCAGAGTACGGTGACAATCGATGCAAAGGGGCGGACCCAAACAGAAACTGGGACTTCAACTGGGGAGGTCGGTACCCCCCCCCCCCCTCCCCCCCCAAAAAAAAAAAAAATAATAATAATAATAATAATAATAAAATGTTACAAACTTTGTCCTAACTTTATAGAATGGTCCATATTGATTGTGGTTACTGACCAAAAAGTTTAGGTTATTTAAATTTCAAGCAAAATTTAAAACCTTGAAAACGCCATGTGGACCGTACCTGCAAACAAAATATCCTGTTCACACAATACACACATCGAAACATGTATGACTTTTTTTATGTGGACTTCACATCAGGGCCGTTTTCAAAACCCCTGACTTCGGTCTGGCTCTAGCATATTGCTAAACTCCTTGAATGAAGCCTGCGGCGCAGACAAAGCTGGAGTTTAGAAAACGGCCAAGGTTTTCTTCCTTTTTGAAAAAAAGAGCTCTAGATGTAAAAAAATAAATATTTTATAAGGGTTATTCTTTGGAAAAGCGAACTTCGGGGAGCACAAAATGTGGGTTGAAAATTTAGTGAAATTTGGTCAAGGATTCTTAACTACGAATTCAAAGAAATGTCCACACATGTTATTGGAGGCCCAGTGTGTTTTGTTCCGTTTATCGCCCCACATCCAGTCAGCGGTGTGAGCCACATGAGTTGCGACGACACGTACGCGGGACCGTTCGCCTTCTCCGAGACCGAGGTCCGCCAGCTAGCCGACTACCTGACCGAGCTGAACGCCCGGCAGCCCATCCGAGGCTTCATCGACTTCCACGCCTACAGTCAGTTGTGGATGACACCCTACGGGTACGACACCGTGCTTCCAGGCAACTATATAGACCAGGTGAATGTAAATAAAAAGTATAATATGCCCGAAGATGTTCTACATAGATTTTTTAATTATACCAAAAAACAAATATTACACCAAAAGCAAATATTGGCATTACCTTAAAGCAAATTTAGTTCTACGCTTAATATCCTGCGCTCGAGATTAAAATCAAGGGCGTCAATCGCTTCTAAAAAGTAGAAGTTTTTTTTGTGTTTTTTTTTTTGTGGGGGAGGGACATACCTTGATCCGAAGTAATGCGAGCGCGAAACGCGAAGCCCTAACGGCGTCGAGTCCGTGGCCTGTTAAAGGGATCAGAAATGTTTGGGTCTAAACGCTCTGTGGTTCGATCTGAGAAAATTTCTGATCACTTCATCCCATTTTGTTTTTGAAAATTCTTTTGCAAAATGATGTTTGTTAATCATCTTTTTAGAGTTTGGAGTAATTGAATTTGTCATTGGTTATTCTGAGCATTGAGGAAGGTGTTCTGAGGTATAAAATCAAATGTAGGGCTACATTTATTTTTGGGGGGTCAACCAAAAAATGTGGGGGACTCGATATAATACACCCCCCCCCCCCCCCCCCCCACTTTAAAAAGTGGGGCAGGGGAGACATGCCCCCCCCCCCCCCCCCTCGTTCCCCACCGATTGACGCCCATGTTGAAATTGTATTTGCCCTGCGACGTGCGGCCATTTTGTTTTTACACGAACGCGCGTCCGTACTTTTTTTCAAAGTCGGTTGTATTTCGTGTATAACCCCAATGCTGTTTGGTTTTATGGCTTTATATGTCAACACAGTATTTCCCATAGTGTCTGAATATATTCGATCCAAGCTGGTGTTGTTGAATGGGGCAAGGCAACAATAGCATGTTTAATTTCTTGGGTAGGTCTGGTAAACCCAGACTTGAACAGCCCCTTTATGTACACAAAGTAATGAGATACTCGTGGGGCAGCACTTTCCTTTGCAAAAAGCTGTGTCGCCGGTTCAACCAGGGTTCAAGCGGCACTTACCATGCTATTCGGCATGCTTTGAACTAGGAATACATGTAATATGAGATTTTTTTTAACAAATGATGAAAAGTCAATTGTTTTTTTACGGCGAAGCGATTTCGAAAAAAAGTGCGGTGGCACATCGCAGGGTTGATTGTTCATTATTTTCGCTTCATTTCGCTGTTTTATGCTATTGACAGTATGACTTGGCGGTGAACGCAACTGATGCGTTAAAGAAAATCAACGGAACAGACTACATCGTCGGCAACATCGCAGACGTTATCTGTGAGCCCATCAACATTATTTTAATACAATTCTACCAAAATGTTATATTTCTATTATGGCATTCGTAACGAATCTTTTCTATATAATAATCCTCAAGAGCGAACAATTTGTCTTTTTATACCATAATGTTTTGTTTTTTTAACTAAATGTACCAAAAAGTCCAGTATATATGGGTTAAGAGGAACGAGGTGATCTGTACATGCACGTACTTTCGTCAGGTGTTTTTTAATATTTTGAAACAATAACTTTTAATCCATGGTTTATACCTAAACATAAATTCAAATAAACATTAAAGTACATGTAAATCTATATCTTTCAAAAAACCCTTTATATACAGACAAAGCATCTGGAAACAGCGTAGACTGGGCCTACGGAAAACTCCACATCCCTTACGCCTACGCAGTCGAGCTACCAGACAGGGGAGAGTATGGCTTCTTGATGCCTCCCCGCTACATCATCCCGACTGGAGTGGAGACTATGGAGGCCATTAGGGTCATAGGTCAAGGGGTCATGGCGTATAAGGGGTCGGCGTCTGAGTTGGCCGCTGGTTTACCGACGGCTTGATTTGCCTACGTGTACTACAGAGTGCTTCGCGAAGTGATTATTGTGTGACGTCATCTGGCTGCCCCAATGCTGCTGATTGTTTAGCCAAATTACTAAAATAACGATTTACATCCCGACCGCACAAAATGTACTTAAAATATCAACCAATGAAAACCCAGAAGATGCAAGGATTTTCGCCTCTTATCATAATAAATTAGTAGGTGTACATGTATGATGTATAGTGCAATCATGGAGGAATAAGAGCAGGTGCAATTCACCAAACAAAATTAGAAGGCATTTTTGTAGAGGTGACACGCCACCAGCCGCGTGTTAGTCTTTGCCAGCGCCAAATGCTGGGTTCCAATGTTTATCGTGTTCACAAGTTCACGAGTCGCATAATGGCGTTCTAATCGCCTGGTAACTCGTGTTCACCAGTGGTGAACCTGTGGTGAACTCGAGGTGGATTTTTTTTTCTCCATGTTCACGACTTCATAAACGAATGAAATACTCGATACTTGATACTTGATACTGTAATCCTTAAACAGCTCCTCTTGAGCTAAACTAGGATGTTGGTTGGTGGAAAAATGGCGTCTCCAGCCGTGCGGTGCAAGTAAAGAAAAACAGTAACACAAACAACAAATGAAGACTGGCAACAGCCAAACAAACAGAGGAAAAAGTTCACTCCAACAACTGACTGAGGGTGCACTATATACAGGGACTGGTAGGTGGATTACAGGAGATTGCTACCAGGTGGAGGAAGCATCTCCCTAATGGAATGGAGAGCAGCTTCCTTGAAGGCTGGTACAGTTGGTATGGTGACAGTAGACAGCGGTAGTTTATTCCAGATGCGTATAGATCTTGGGTAGAATGAATACTTGTATGCTTCTGTGGTGGGTAATGGAATCTGGTACTTGAGATAATGGTCATGACGAGAGAAATAAGTAGCCGGGATGACAATTGCTGGGAAATGGATATTTACTAGCTGGTAATGAATCTTAAAGAACATTACATTCTGTGCCAGAAGACGTCGGACATGCAGGGAGTCCCAGCCTAGGTTGTTAATCAGCGGTGTTACATGGGTCGTCCTGCGATAGTCAGCATACACAAATCGTGCAGCTGCTCTCTGGACCTGCTCTAGCTTGTCCACTAATGATGTTGTGTATGGGCACCAAGCTGCAGAGGCGTATTCAAGTCTATAGGACGAACCAGGGATTCATATGCTTTTGTCTTGACTTCCCTTGAACAGGGTGCTAATGTTCGACGTAGCAGGCCAAGGGTTTTACTTGCTTTCTTGATGGTTGTGTTACAATGAGCATTCCAACGTAGATCACTGGCGATGGTAATGCCTAGGTAGTCATGTTGATCCACATTGGAGAGTGGTTGGCCAAAGATGGTATATTGGTATTGGCTGGGTTTCCTTTTACGAGTAATCGACAGGACTGCACATTTCTGGATGTTAAATTCCATCAGCCATTTGGTAGCCCACTCTGCTAGAACCTGGAGGTCTTGTTGGAGTATTTTATGGTCTTGATGGTCTTTGATTTCTCTGTAGACAATGCTGTCATCCGCAAATAGCCTTATTCTGGAATGGATGTTGTCCTGGATGTCATTGATGTACAAAAGAAATAGGGCTGGTCCTAGGACTGAGCCCTGGGGTACTCCAGATGTTACTTTCCCCCAGGACGAATGCCTGCCATTTACGGACACTGCTTGCTGGCGACCTGATAGAAATGCATTGATCCAATGCAGAGTTGTCCCTCTAATGCCATAGAAATCAAGTTTGACGGAAAGATGATGATGTGCGACCTTGTCGAAGGCCTTACTGAAGTCCAAGAGAATGACATCAGTCTGGCCTCGATGCTCCAATGTAGTTGCCCAGTCATGTACAGATGTTAGGAGTTGCGTGACTGTAGATAACCGCTCTCTAAACCCATGTTGGGAGTCCAGTAGGATGTTATGTTGGCTGAGGTGTTTTGCCATGTGGCTCAAAACAATATGTTCTAACATCTTACAGCATATGCAAGTCAGGGAGATTGGCCTATAGTTTGAAGGATCCGATTTTACGCCTTTCTTGTATATAGCGGTCACTATGGCTTGTCTCCATTGCGCTGGTACTTTGCCTGTGTCGACAGATTGTTGATAGAGAACTTTTAAGGCGGGAGCAAGTTCCACAGCAACAGACTTTAATAGTCTCGGCGGAACTTCGTCAGGGCCACTTGCTTTTGTTGGATTTAAATTCTGCAATTGCTGGGCAACGCCTTCTTCATGAATATTGAGATGAGAGATGCTTGAGTGATGTGATGGTCCTTTATCCGGGATATTATCTGATGAGCTTGAGGAGAATACAGATTTAAACTGTTCATTTAAAGCCTGGGCTTTGTCCTCGTCGGTGGTACATAATTTAGTCTGGGTACGTAGAGCTGGGATGCCAAGGTTCTCAGTCTTCATCAACTTGACGTAGGACCAGAATGTTTTTGGTCTGTCTGTCAGGCTACCACCGACAACTTCATTGATATAGTTTGCATGGGCTTGCTTGATGTGCTTGGCTAGGCTGTTTCTGTATTGTTTAAAGCACTTCCATTTGGCTGATGAGTTGGTCTTTCTAGCAAGACAGAACAATCTGTCACGCTTCCTCATTTTCCTCTTGATGGCTGGTGTTATCCATGGCAGATGTCTTTTGCCACTTTTCATTTTTGATGGGACATGTGTGTCCAACATGTTTTGCAACTTGTCACTGATGGTTTGCCAGTTTGTGTCCACAGAATTTTGCAAGGGATTGCTTGCAACAAACTGGTCACTAAACTGCCGAGTGTCGAATTTCAGCTGATCCATGTTGCCCTTTTTATAGTTGTAGATCTTGTGAGGCAATTTAGTTTGATGTTTGGGTTTCATGTTGACATCAAATAGGACTGCATTGTGGTCAGAAATGCCAGGAATTGTTCTGACATTATTGATGAGATGTGGGCATGTTGTTATCACAAGGTCCAAGATACTGTTTGAGACAGGGCGTGTGATTTCCGTAACCAGTTGGGCGAGTGAATTTTCCAAGAGAAAATTGAGGAATCTTGTATGCACCGATGCTGTCTTGGAGTTTGTGGTAGACCAGGAGGACCAATCAACATCAGGCATGTTGAAATCACCTCCTATTACTATGTTTGGACACTGACGGTTGCGTTTATTCAGAAGCTTGATGAGTGAGTTTGACAGCTCATCGACAGCCTTGCTCTTCTTTGAATGTGGACCATAATAGCTGGCAACATAGAGTGGTTTGGAGCCTGCGAACTGTAGACTGGCCCAGATGATTTCGCATTCAGAGTCAAGGTCGGGCATGTCGACTGTTATAAACTTGTCTTTGGTTGCAACAAAAACTCCACCCCCATGCTGATCTCTATCCTTTCGGTACACTGTATAGTTGTCAGGGAACAGTGAGTATGATGGCATTGTGCTATCTATTTTAGATTCGCATCCAAGGATAATGTCAGGCTCGTATTGTTCCACGTGAGCACGGAAGGCAGCTTGTTTAGTAGCGCTCTTTATACTGTTGCAGTTAATAACCATGGTTTTCAGGCCAGAAACACGATTTTTAGGTGGAACGAAACTGGACCTGTTTGACTGGTGAGTTGGCGTAGAAGCTTGAGGTTGAGTAGACGAATCCAAATCATGACTTTCCAAGGCATCTAGTGCTGAGAAGGAATTTGATAATTCGATGGATGCAGTTGCAAACAAGGAACTGTTAAAATTTGGACAGCCACACTGATAACAGATCCAAGAGAATGAATTTGAGCTGTTACATAAGGCTTGATAATTTCCATGTGACATTCCACAGCAATCTATATGGCACCAGTAGTTGCACATGTCACAGCAGATTGCATTTGCGTTGTCGTTGACTTCATTCTTACAAATTCCACAGGGGAACTCGTTGGATGTGGGGCCTGGGTTGATTTCTACTTGACCACTCAACAATATCATAAGGAGAAGGTGATGCGTGTTATTTGATGCAAAATTCCACACACTAGTGTGCCAAGACAATTTTTGAGTTGACATGATGTGGATTGCCAAACTCCAGTCTTTAGCAGAGAGTGCAAGTTCATCGCCACCCTGCCGTATAGTGATGGTACTTTTGCAGTTCATTGGGTTCTTGAGGCAATCACCTTGGGTATCATGCACGTATTGCATTTGCTGGGGTTCAAACATTTTGTGGAGTTGAACCATTATTGAGATAAAAATGACGAGTTTGTGATTGATACCAGTTCTACGTGTAGGTCTGAGGGGAGCCATTTTGCACAAACAGCCAGCAAGACAATTAAGGTTTAATCCTACCGTAATATCCTGTATAATGTGCTGCTTCCGTGTTTATATGTATATGTACATACACATGTACGCCATAGGAAGATTTCACCCGAGCTGTATACGTAATATCCTTCAGCACCGTGTCACAAGCAGAATCAGGTTGGAGAATAAAAAGACCCCAAATTTCCTCTGGAGGTCTGGAAGTTGCACAAAAACCAGTTCAGATGAATCATGAAGTTTCAACAGACCCAAATTATCACCAAAGAAGAGTGGATGGGGAAAACATATGCGAAAATCAAGACGATTTTGATAGCAAAATCGGAGAGCCGAAAAAGATTGCACCCGGCGGCTGCGACGCCATCACCACCACCACCTCGAGCATGCGTGTTAGTTGGTTCACGTACGAGACTTGCGCGATAAAGAATGTCCTTACCACACGACTAACTGGACTGTGCGCGTGCGTCTTGGTGAGTATAGCGTTTGAGATGCAACCCACTTGTAAACATGGAGAAATTTACGGTGAACACGATAAACACGACGCGATTGGAACGCAGCAAAAGACCACTGCATTCGACAGTGCGCCCGCTAACGACACGATTTATACACAAAGTCATGTACACGATCGATCAAACGCATTATCCATTATCATCATCATCATCATCATCATCATCATCATTTACGCACGAAGTGCGTATGCACATGGCGCCCTAAATCGCCACACCACCTTCCCGCCAAAGACTAGCCGCATGTACGTTATTAGACGATGAAGCGCGCGCTAAGTTTGGTAACCTAAGCTTATTGGTCGAAGGGTGCGCGCGCGCGCCGTAATAACAGGTGCAGCGTGGGCGGTGGTGCCACTTGTAGTTCTGGTAGCCGGCTTGGTCTAGTCTACTTGTTACCAGTGGTATGTCATGGCTGCCACACTGCAGCCGAAACAATAGTGAGCTGCTTGGAGCAGATGAAAGACGACTACATCTTGCCAAAATACTGGTATGGTTTCTATTCTATTATTCGAGCCGCAATCTCGAGTCTTGCGCAATTAGTGTTGTACTCCCTTCTGAGTTCATATTCCTATGAATTGATGTAATTCAAAGCAAAGAGAGGGTACAACAGATTAATTGCGCCCGACACCCTCAACTTATGATAAACTCCTTGCAATAAGGTATATTGCTGATCGCGATCCCAAAGTATAGCGCAAAGCATGATGGGTAGACAAAGGGAGCTGTTTTGCAACTAAACCAAGCTTTTCGGCCCGGTATGCCTTCTCGGCAAGCTCTTTGTGCTTTTCATTATTTACTACAACACCTGTGGCCCTCAAATACGATGAGAGTTGGTCTTCTTTTTAGATTTAGGAATTTTGTTGACGCCATATTTTTGAGTGGTTCGCCGTGCGCGCGATGCTCCCTTTCTTGCGTAGCGCAGGGCGCCACCTGTTGAAATCAACCGATCGACAATAGACCTTATAAACAAAATTAGAGACGATAATCACTTGACATTATTTAATATGGCTATCTACATGCATACCGTGCAACTGCAAATTTGTTTCTTGATATTTTTTTATTTTTATTGACCGGCCAAACTTCCGAGGCCAAAAAAACCGAAAAGAGAATCGTTGAAACACAAAGAGACGTCCTAAATATTAGGCAGGGTCTACACTGGTTGATATTCAAATCATTAATGTGCTTTCCATGTGGTTTGTACAGGATTTGCTGAGCTTTTGGGCAATTGTTTTAGAAAAGCCATATACCGTTAATTTGTTTTTCCCCTCTGTTCTTGCCAAATTTCTGCAAATAAGGTTTTAATCGGAATTTAATTTACCGATTAAATTAAAACGTTTAGCCAGACTCGCATCTCTCCAGCTAGTCTCGATGAACATCCTATCCCAGATGACGTCACACACACATTCACTTCCAAATAAATTAGACTTGTTTCTTTCCTTCTAATACTAAAAGGCTCATACATAATTATACAGTAAATGTTAGGGGGACTTGAACAAGTTGAATTTGAAGCACTTCAGTGAGCGTGGCGGCAAATAACGCAGCCGATAAACGAATACAAGTCGTAGTTTTGTGGACGACTGAAAAACGAAATATGCTTCGACCACAGAAATACGACTGACAACGCCGCTGCACCCGGGCCGCATAAACCTACCGCAGTTATTAAATAATTTAAATTGAAAACCAAAACAAACTTTTCTTTTAGGGTAGCAACTACCACTGCAATGGTAGTTGGTGATATAATCGTCTGCTACTTATTTTAATAATTCTTATGTAGTAATACTAATTGTTATCTTCTGTATCAATTATTCTCGTTAAAGGACCGTTTTCACTTAAACAATTTGTTTGTACAACTGCGGTGCGACAACAAAAATTGTACAGCCGTGCGATTTCCGTACGAATTTCCCTGGTTTTTTTCCCCCGGGCAGTCTCACTTGTACAACTGGCGTTCAACTCCCGTGCGACTGGCGTTCAACTCCCGTGCGACTTTTCCTCTCGAAACATCTGATAACGGTTCGAGTTACGTGCGACTGCCGTGCGACTGTCATAACGTGTACGAGTCCAGCGCACAACCGCCGGGCGATTTTGTTAAACTCGCGTGCGACCTATGCACATGCGGTACCGAACCGCCGTACATGTACAATCAATTAGATCTCCGTGCGACCGCCGTACAGCGCATTCTGATGGATGTCGCACGGGGTCTGCTGAGAGTCGCCGGCCGCCGGAGCCGAGCGACCCTCTCCAGAATACCGTGGGACATTTTCAACATTTGAAAAAAAACCTCACACGGGCGTACGAATCATCAACAGACGGCTCCGTGCGACTCCCGTCCGCCCTGTGCGAGTTGGTGTAGTCGCACAGTATTCGCGTAGAAAATCGTTCAAATGAGAACGGGCCGTATTTAACAGAAGAATCTTTCTAGAAGACAAAATTATACCATTATAATATCTTGATTCGAGTTAGTAGTTTTAGCTCTCAGACCCTATTTTGTGAAGTGAAGTCAGTGGTCCTTTCGCACCCAAAAAATAACTAAACCGCGGTTTAGTTATTTTCTTCACAAAACACGATCTAGTCTGCCGGAGCTAAAACTACTACTAGCCCAAATCGAGATATCTTGGTATCAACTATCATTGTCCTTCTAGAAAAGATTTCCACCCATTGTATAGGTAGTTTTGGTCTCAGGGTGGTACAATTTTGCTTGTCTGTTCAGTTCAGTTCATGGGCCACCCTGTATATAGGTTACCCCTATAAACCCAAAACCCTAACCCAAAACCCTAACCCTAAACATTACTGTAGCAGGGGTTTGGATGAGCACATCTTTTGATGTCATTTTGTATAACTTTGTTCGTTCCGTGACAGGCGCGCCCGGGCTTATTATAGGGACCTTATTCTATTTCATTTTATTTGTATATTGGTTTCTTAGTTTCATTCTATTTGTTCTTTCTTTAATGTCTAAAGTCTAAAATAAATAAAAAAATATATTACCTTGAAATACTATAATTATACTATACTCTAAATACAATCTTGTTGTTTCTCTTATATATATATATATATATATATATACAATCTGTATATTAAATCTGTATACAATCTGTATATTAAATCTATAATATTTTATTCTACAGCCAGCACAAATTCATAGAGCCGAACGCATTTGCAATTAAACTTAATTGTGAAACGAAACTGTTCCGTGGATGTTATTCTGTTAATTCCCAAGATCCTGGAAATGTTGGTTCGAAACTACTTATTCCGGTGCTTGTAATTGTGTACACTGTTTTCCTTTGCCTTGAGAATTCTTGGGGATTTTAGTGGATGATTCTTACGGACTTTTCAAATTTGATGAGCAGCCACGCGTTTGTCACTAGCCTGAAGTTTGTAGTCCTTGAGTAAAAAAACTACCGACAATAATTGTGGTCCCATACTAAAGAGGTCTACTCTAACCCTATCACATTGTGCCACATGCATGATGGTTGAGAGATTTAAATTGTTAAAACAACATGATCATGTAAATGTAATGTCTAGGATCGGAGCGCACAATTAATTGCGCGCGCTCAGTTTATTTAGGGCATCGTCACCACGTGGAAATGGGAAGTAATTTCAGTCATCCACAATTGAGGGCGTCCTAAACTAAGGCCATTCATCTTTAAATCTGTTTACTTTCGCAAGTTCCGGGGTATGAACGAGTCACCATGCCATTTCCGGCAACAATGCAGCCTAGTTTCACGTTTAGGATTTAAATAAAAAACACAATGGGAGCTAAGGAATCCTATCACAGACCTGAACAGGCTGAAGGAGGAGGGAATTCATCTAAAGGATCGCGGGAGAACAACAGTCAATTGAACCACTTCTTTTCGGTAAGTGAAGTGTTTGTAAATTTGGCGGGTGCAACTAAACTAGTGACTGTTTGATTACTTTACACTTTAGTGACTTACTGTCTTACAGAACTGTACCACCGGTACCTGGATCAACATGAACATGGCTGCAATGTAAGGGGGGTAAAACCACCACAAATGGGAGAAACTCTGTAACCATTTGGACATTTCGAGAGAACATTTATGTAGTTTGTAGGGAATCACTAGTAAAGGCAAGCCTACAAAAGTACAAGGCCCTAGACTCACTCAGTATCAATCATAGGTATCCCTTTACATCTGATTAAATTCCACAATAAACAATATTTTTCAGACCAATTTCTTACCCACTACATAAGCCACTGGCCATTTCGCAGATGCTGCCATTTTGGATCTGTACGATAATAGTTCTATAGGGGTGTTGGTAAAAGTCGGAGGTGGTCGGAGGTGGTCGGAGGTGGTCGGAGGTGGCGGGAGCTGGCCGGAGCTGGCCGGAGCTGGCCGGAGCTAGCCGGAGCTAGCCGGAGGTAAATTAGTATAGGTTGTATATAGTTTCCCATACAGATTACTGATTACACTGAATACAATTATACCTCTGGGTTTCCACAGACCATCAAAATTACATTTTGTCTGTATTTTAAAATAATATTGTTCACTCCAAGATCCTCTCCTGGTTCGCGTCAGGTTTTCATTGTAACCGTTTAATGCGCGCGCCCTCCGGCTAGCTCCGACCACCTCCGACTTTTACCAACACCCGTTCTATAGCACCCTCTAGTGTCGAAAATGGGGCGACGTCATCAAGGCCACTTTTAAAACCACAGCGTTTGAGCAGCTTTTGTTCAGTCAAACTGCATCGCAACTTGAGAAGCCTGGCAGCCAGATCTCTTTGCATAACACGACGTCACAGCCTTCGGGTGATATAACCTGACCTAGGTCATACGGCGGCTGGGTGATATAACCTGACCTAGGTCATACGGCGGCTCGGTGGTGCCTGGAAGTTCAATCGTGACCTTTGTGTGCGAGACTTACACAGTGTATTTATGCTTTTAAGTTTATTTGTCCCTCCAGGATGTTTCCCATGGTAACCGAGTAAACAGAGACGATTTCATTGTAAGTACTTTGTCCTATTATTAAGCAAACCATCAAGTTTGATAAAAAAAAATTAAAGAAGCGAGTTAAAAATATGGTAAATTGGGGGTAGTGTTTGAAAGAAGCCATTTTTTTCCAATGCAGGTTGGTAGTCCGAGTTACTGGACTCTAGTTATCACTTTTTTAACATTTGGACATGATCTGGCGCTACTATATCAATTAGATCTAGATAGATCTATTCTAGTAGCGCCAGATCATGTCCAAATGTTAAAAAAACGATAACTAGAGTCCAGTAACTTGGACTAGCAGGTTGGCTGGCCAGCGTTTGAAATTGATATGAAAATACCACTTTTCTTGAAAATAGTTTTACAGGATGCTTTCGACTGTCAAAGACTGTCAAACAGTCCAGTTTCTAAAAGTATAATAATTTGGTAGTTCTGTTTTTGTTTGATGTTTGCAAATGTTTTATATTCCTGGCATCCTTTGTTGTTAAAGGTTGGATCTCCTCAGGAAGATACCTAATACTAACCGGTGTAGCAGTTCGCAATACATGTATATATTTTTTAGGAGCTGGGTGGTGCGTGAATGTATATTCATGAGAAAGAGCAATGGCAACTCATATACATTAACCCTAACCCCCTAGGCCTTACTTTAGGCTAAAGAACTGCGTACTACAGAATACTACTTAGTATTTTGTAGCACTGGGTCTCTCCATGACTGATGATTGGGTGTGTACTGACAGAGTACAGATACTGCCAACTACACAATACTAATAGTGGTAATGCAGGTCAGCTACTGGATACTACCAAATACTAATAGGGTGTAGTAGTTTTTAGTATTTGGTACTTCAACCCCAATTGTATTGGTAGTATTTTTTAGCATTGGGTACTTCAACCCCAATTGTATTGGTAGTATTTTTTAGCATTGGTTTTTTTTGCTTGTTGAGTGTGTCCAGTTCATGTACATTATGTATGGGTAGGGTGTTCTGGGGTAGGGCAAGGTCAAGGTGGCACCACCACTGGTCCACATGGGACACATGCAGTAATGGGTTTGGGTGATTGATTTATTTCAATATGTACATGTACTACATACAGGGCTACATATTACTACATACACTATTTGGGGTGAAGTACCTAATACTAAAAATTACTACAGGCATTGCACACAAGTCAATGAGAGTACTGCATACTACTTTTTACTACTACAGTCAAACCTTGATATAGTGGCCATCGACGGTGCCGGTTTCCGTGGCCACTATACGCAAGTGGCCACTATAGCAAGTACATGTGTCGCGAGGACACGAACTATTTTAGTCTGTGCGCTTGGTACCGTTTGTATAAAACACGAGTATGAAGTCCAGGAACCAAACAACAGGGGAGATTTCAAAGTCAACAGAGGGCGCACTTCATTTCTGTGGCCGGAGTACACAGGTTTCACGGCAATGTAATTGTACACATTTTTGTTGCAGTGGGCTATTATGGGTTGGCCACTGGGCTATTATGGGTTGGCCACTGGCCCAATACGCAGTGGCCGCATTAGCAAGGAATGGTTATGGTATGTTTATGCAAGAATCAAACTGGGACCAAGCAAAGGTGGCCAGTTAAGCCAGGTGGCCACTGTATCAAGGTGGCCGCAGTGGCAGGTTTGACTGTAGTAGTAAAAAGTAGCATTAGGTAGGGTTAGGGTTAAAGAACTATAGAAAATTATAAAAACGGCTTTCTCAACAAACTCTCTAATAGCATAGTTGGTAGAGAGGAGAGCTATGGATCGAAAGGTCTGTGGTTCGAATCCGACTATCGTAAACATTTGTCTTTTTCTTCGACAAATTTTCTTTTAGGTTATTTTAAACATAAAAAAAGGTTGAAGGGAAAACCGGGTTAGAATACATAAATGCCTTGAAAAATACAACAAGAACCGTTTTTAAGTGACTTCCTTATATATCTAGTATATTTAAATCCCTAGAATTATTTTATTGAGTAATTTATTTTTTATGGATTGTTTTGTAAATTTGCAGAAATATTTCCCTGAGGTTGGCCAACCGCTAGCAGGTAGAATGTTCACCCGGATAAGTACAGCGGAATCGGAAAGCACAAAGCAGAAATGCACAGAACTGCTTTCGCAGATCCTATCAGTTGCGACAACCTCGGCTCAGAATTGTCTGTATATTGTCATTTTCAGCGGTATTAGTATTAAACTTCAAGGTGAGTTCAGTATTTTAACCTTAACCCCAGAGTTGTATTCGAGTCCCTGCAAGTCCTTTCACAAGTCGGACTTGTGAAAGGACTTAGTCCAGTCACAAGTCCAGTCACAAGTCCGGTCACAAGTCCGGTCACAAGTCCGGTCACAAGTCCGGTCACAAGTCCGGTCACAAGTCCGGTCACAAGTCCAGTCACAAGTCCAGTCACAAGTCCAGTCACAAGTCCAGTCACAAGTCCAGTCACAAGTCCAGTCACAAGTCCAGTCACAAGTCCAGTCACAAGTCCAGTCACAAGTCCAGTCACAAGTCCAGTCACAAGTCCAGTCACAAGTCCAGTCACAAGTCCAGTCACAAGTCACACAGTTAAAACCTTCGGAATCCACCCATTCCTGATAATTCAAGCAATTACCAATGGTGTATCCTACCTTTAACCAGTTGGCGCCGGATGGCGTATATAAACGCAAAGATTCAAAATGGATGACGCATAAACACGCCACGAGCAAGGCCAGAAATGTCTGTCAGCAGCAAGCAAGGCCGGAAATGCATGGGTGTGCTTCCTGGCACTATCGGCCTGAACCCGCTTCGGATTGAGTTTCAGTTTTGTTATAAATAATCCCGCCCCTCGGCTCGGTGATGTTAAAATAATCCTGGCGCGAACTGGTTAAAGGACGTCAGACTTTTCCACATGATACACTGTTTCGTGTCTGGCAGGGCTGAATTAGTACGTTAATGTCTTAAATGCTACCATTGTAGATGTGACCGATCTTCTGGAAACTGCCCTCGCGTTCTTCCTCAACAATGCTGGGGTTCCGGCGCGGCCAAGCGCCGCCGACGCCACAGCCATTAAGGCATTAGCGGAAGCGCTGGCTTCCAGACCTGTGGTAACGACGGCGGCCGAATGGATGGACACCAACAGCCCGGAGCTCTTCACCGAGATGCACCGGTGCCTTGTAGGATGGCTGCGGGGAGAAGGGGTATGACACTATTAATAGTATACTGTTATAATGTGTACATGTATCCACCAGTATTGGTGCTCAAGGCACTACATCATTATTACCCCTGCTCATTGAGCCACTGAAAGACTCTGGGGAGTATACAGCTCAATGCTGCCATGTTGGTGCAAAGCAGCTAGAATCAATCACAATAACCGTCTCTGCTCTCACAGGTACCCATTTACTCCTGGGTGGGCAAAAGCAAAGAGTGACACAGTGCCTTGCCCAAGGGCACACGCACCGTAAACCCAGGCTGGGCTCGGACCCACAACCTTCAAAATTAACCACAGACCGTGAATTCAGTGCTCCAGACCACGAGGTCACAGCACTCCACGGTTACTTGTGGTGGATCATAAGTAATCCTAAGGAAATCATAAGTAAATCACAATTCATCACAAGTCAATCACAAATCATCACAAGTCAATCATAAGTCAATAATAAGTCAATCACAAGTCCATCACAAATCATCACAAGTCAATCACAAGTCCATCACAAATCATCACAAATCATCACAAGTAAGGGTGTGCGTTTACGGGTAGTACGGGACCCGGGTACCCTATTCCCGTCACGGTCGGGTACCCGGGTACCCGTGACTATTATTAGAATCATAACAAAAACCCGGAAGTATACACCGCGTCGGCACGTGCATGTACATCCCCGCTCACTCCACTAGCAAGCTGCAGCGCGACTGCCGCGCTGGCATGGCGTGCTTACTTCCCCCTGCATTCCGCAACTAAACAAATGCACAGGCCTACTTTGCAACTCAGGGTTCGACGCAAACAAATTATAGTCACTCAAAACAGCGCGGTCTAGTCAAACATATGAAGCACGATATGTGGCAGAGAAACCCCCCCCCCTCTTTTGTGTTGACCATTGTGTTCCCGGAATTTCAGGAATTCCTTTTAGGTTTCAAGGGGGGATGGGTTAGGTTACAATAGTGTTGAGTGTGTATAAAGTATAGGGATAAGAGGGGGGGTACCCCTCTGCCACATATCGTGCTGGGTATATAGTCAAAACCCTTTTCTAAGTAGTCTGGCGGTCCAGTGAAGAAAAAAAACCAAGATAAGTTAAGTGCGCGGTTTTCAGAGCCAGATTGTCAACAGCGATCCCGTATTGCATGAAGTTTACTCTAGCTTGTAATAAATGTTTGTAAATAAATTGACTTGCCGCTCCCCAGACTTGCACGTCTACAGTGGCACATCTTTTTCCAAAATAAATAAGGTTCAATGAACTAAATCCTTTGAGTGAGCCGACACGAAATGTAGCAAAAAAGCCGACAGCAGATCAGCCCGGCTGGCCGCAGAGTTGATACAATAGAACCAAATACCTCTCCTGCAGTATCAGGTTTCAAAACCACATTCCAGGTACGGGTCCGTGGGATCGTGAATTAATTCAGCACATTTTCCAAAAAGTAAACCTCAGAAAAACTTACTCAAAGGACAACTGTAACAAAACACTGATACAATGTCAGCAAGTTATAGCAACTGTCAGAATTGTCGGTAAATAGACTTCAAAGGCATTTTGTTATCACAATGACTACAAAGAAAGCACAATCATCCGTTAGGCTGCTATCTAGACATCGGGAAATTGTCGGTAAAGACGTTTTACTCAGATGTTTTCTAACAATTTATCGGCACGCAATGAACATAAAAGACGCTTGCCTTTCTGAAATAATGTGTCAACATTTACAAAGGCAGTTTCGGGTAATAAAATCGATAAATTGGAGCCGGGTACCCGCAATCAGCAGTCGGGTTACGGGTACCCGGGTACCCGGCACGGCCTTAATCACAAGTCCATCACAAGTCAATCACAACCATGACAAACTGACTGGCGATCTCCTGCGTGCGCCGAAGTTATGTGAAAAGTACTGTTGTCTGTATAATGGTCACTAAGAGAAATCTTTTCCCGTGCAGAAGCATCCTGTGCCGAAGCCTTCCAATGTTTCCGGTATCGGGGATGAATTCTCAGGACGGCTGCTGTGCAAAGCCTGGTGGTGGATTCTCCAGTCATCTCTCTCAAGTGTCTTCACTAAAACTAGCAAAGCTAGGTCACCGCAGCAGTCTAAGGAGGCTGCAGAAGTAAGTTCATTTTAAATGCTTTGTCTCACCTGAACGAAGTTCAGAAAGAGACCATTTTTAAATCACTATTTCTGTACATAGCCCGTCTGTTTGTTTCGTTTTTGTTAAAGGTAGGATACACCATTGGTAATTGCTTGAATTATTATGAATCGGTAGATTTGGGGGGTTGTATTTTATAGTAAATATCGCTTAACTGACCTGTTCAAAGTTTTACAATCATGGATGCTAGGAAAAAACAACAAAACAGCGTTTATTTTCAACTGGTGTCTATTTATTTATTTATTATTTACCCTGGAGTAACCTCTCAGTGAAACACTGTTTTTCAGAGGGGCCCAGCAGTTATACAATTTGAATTGCGAAGGACGCGGCTACAACGTAGTCGAGCCGCTGGTATTTAGTGTTTTTTTTTGTTTGTTTTTTTCTTCTTGAATTTTATAAAAAGAAAATTACGCCTTTTTATAAAATTCAATTACAGAATATTTAGTGCAATTATTTTGCTGGATGCCTACAATCATTATTTATTTTCAAATAAGTAAGATATTGTGTAATAATCCAGTAGTAAAAATGCAGTGTATGCAATATGCAAATGGTGTATATTACCTTTAAAGAAAAAATAAATAATTGGCCTTCCATGCAAATTTGAAATCCAAATCCAATCAGACTTGGGCTAGGGATGCAATATTGTAACCGTCATATCATGGATATGTCAAAGATCAATTTCTGAGGTCAAAGGTCATTTGAGGTCAAGTTGTAAGAGGCTTGAATTATAAAATTTGGTCTCATTTGAAAACATGAAGTAGAATTGCAATCAAACTTAGGTCATTTAAGGAAACTTGCTTGTATTATTAAAGGTCACATAACTGAGGTCAAAAGTCATTTGCGGTCAAGTTGTAAAAAAGGGTAATTGTGAAAGTAGGCGAGACGCGTGGTTCGAGAACCATCCTTGTTGAATTACATCCTAACCAGTTCGAGTCGGAGGACGTATACACGCAAAGTTTTCTCCAGATTCAAAACGGATGACGCTTAAACACATCACGATCAAGGCCCGAAATGTTTGTCAGCAGCGAGCAAGGCCGAAAATGCTTGGTTGTGCTTCCTGGTACCATCGGCCTGAACCCGCCTCGGATCGAGTTTCGTTAAAACTAATCCCGCGCCTCGGCGAACACGGTCTCCATAATGCTGAACTGGTTTTGCAAGTTTCTTGTCTATTCTAAGAAGCCAGCTTCGGCCAGTGTGTGGGATCTCCTCTACAGCAGCTCTGATCACGGCCTGAGCACCAATCGTCTTCAGCATCACGTGTTCGGGTACCAGGGACCGACACTCATGATACTGAGCTGTGACCAAGGGGACGTGTACGCCGTGGCGGTGGACACGGAATGGAGGTACGCATATATATGACCTGGCACCACGAAATGAGCGGAAAGTCGCACATGGCCAAAACATCAATTTTTCAAGTGGAAGGTCGGTTTTGAGTTCTTAATGTTTTTACATACCAACAAATCTTCTTTATCATATCCCAAAATTGTATAGCTCAGTTAAAACTCTAAAAAAAAAAAAAAATTGTGGCTGAATTGCACTGAGTGATAGTATAGTTGGCACGTTTCACGGACTTCGAACTCCGTTTACTCAAAACAAGGAAGCATGACTTCAGCAACTTCAAAAGAGTATAGCGGCGGCTAGGAATAAGCTACAGCAACACACAATAGAACATTTAAAAGCTTAGGACTTCTTCTTTCTAAAAATGTAATAATGTCAATTTTGTTATTTTGCGGCTTTCAACCTATTTCGTGGTGCTAGGTCACATATATGGGAAGCGGTTTGATTCGGAACCAATGTGGCAAATTCTGAGTGTGACAGCTTTTGAGGAGCTCAGTGGTGCTATAACCAGTTTGTCCTGGGTAGTTTGAGCTTGTTAGACTTGGTTGTCAGTCAACCTAGGAGGACAACTCTAATTGCAAACCCCGGTGTGTAGAACTCGTTAGCCTAGGTTGGCAATCTGCCTTCCCACCTATGGGCAAATATTTAGGGAGTAAATCCGGTTATAAATCTGGAGTTGAGCCCCATAGATGGTCGGCTAGCTACCTCAACTGCCAATTTTCCGGCAGCTCCTGCATTCCTGTTCATCTTCCAGTTGTCTGGACCCTGTCCTGCCAATGGATCGGAATGAAACTGATTGCACAGAAAGGCAACTTAATATTCTTTTGCCTTTAACTAAAAATTGTGCCAAAGATAAATTTGACTAAGAAAAATGGGTACTGGTGGATTGGACCTTTCCAGGGACCTTTCGATCTATAGCTTATTCCACTATCGATTAGACAACCGTGACAGGTCAATGACAACCGATCTTTAGGTAAACGAGCTGTTGATTAAAGAATTAAAATATTGTGACATCATTTTTTTTTTGAAAGCTCTTTGAAGTGTGCTTTGAAGCCTGGGAGAAACCCTTCGCTGCGGTGTAAAAACAATTTCATCATTTAAAGTTTGTTTAGCTTTAAATGATGAAATCAAAATCTCACTTTTCATTTTTGCCGCAAAGTGTCTCATTTACTCGTGCTGGGTCACATATCGTTTGCCTTCGTGCTTTGTTGCTTTCCTATTTAGAGAAGGAACTCATTCTTGGGGAGGCAGTGGTTGCTGTGTGATGAGGCTAATGCCACCAGGATTTACGCCTATGCTTATGACTTGCTTAGATTGTTTGCCTTCGTGCTTTGTTGCTTTTCTATTTAGGGAAGGAACTCATTCTTTGGGAGGCAGTGGTTGCTGTGTAATGAGGCTGTTGCCACCAGGATTTACGCCCATGCTTATGACTTGCTCATATCGTTTGCCTTCGTGCTTTGTTGCTTTCCTATTTAGAGAAGGAACTCAGTCTTGGGGAGGCAGTGGTTGCTGTGTAATGAGGCTAATGCCACCAGGATTTACGCCCATGCTTATGACTCGCTCATATCGTTTGCCTTCGTGCTTTGTTGCTTTCCTATTTAGAGAAGGAACTCAGTCTTGGGGAGGCAGTGGTTGCTGTGTAATGAGGCTAATGCCACCAGGATTTACGCCCATGCTTATGACTCGCTCATATTGTTTGCCTTCGTGCTTTGTTGCTTTCCTATTTAGAGAAGGAACTCAGTCTTGGGGAGGCAGTGGTTGCTGTGTAATGAGGCTGATGCCACCAGGATTTACGCCCATGCTTATTACTCGCCAGATTGTTTGACTTCGTGCTTTGTTGCTTTCCTATTTAGAGAAGGAACTCAGTCTTGGGGAGGCAGTGGTTGCTGTGTAATGAGGCTGATGCCAGATGTATGCAAACTTGAAGGTAAGCACAGTTCAATTGAGATTTGTCAGCCACCAACAAAAATAACTTAACTAAAATCCTTTCTCTTCAGCCACTTTAACCTTTAAGCATAGGGACCAATGGTACGCATCGGGTTAGATAGTCCAGGCAAAACCGGCCTAAACCCTCCAAACCGACCTGAATCCCCGAAACCGACCTGAATCGACCCGATAAGCTCACA
Source organism: Crossaster papposus (assembly GCA_037893245.1). Lineage (NCBI taxonomy): Eukaryota > Metazoa > Echinodermata > Asteroidea > Velatida > Solasteridae > Crossaster > Crossaster papposus. Next base: position 770,239 of record JBAIAA010000717.1, read on the forward strand.
AAAATTCAAGGAAAACTGACTGAGACTGAACCCAAAACCCTAAATATCTGGCAAATATATATTTCACAATACACAAGTAAACCACAAGGGATACTGACTAGTTAAATTTGCATAAATTTAAAAATGAACTACAAAATTGGCAAGCTTAGGCGGGACTTGAACCTGTGACCTTCGGAATACCGGACAGGCGCTCTACCAACTGAGCTATCTTGCCCTATGTTGGCGGTCTCCCAAATTGTCAGTATCTTTGTTAGACAATTTGACAATTTGAAATTGTTCATGTGATACATAGATACCAGTAGGATTAGATAGTCTGTTTTGCTTCTAATGATAGAGGGGTGCACCAGCCTAATTCAAGTCCCATTGAAAACAGTGTAAAATCAACAAAGTTTAGGGCCAAGTTTCATGCAAACCAACATCACTGGGGTTTATCAAACAACAATCAGATTATTGTCTTGGCCTTTATCTTTCCATTTCTTTTCAATTTTGGGTGGGTTAGCCAATTACATTTTTTAATATTCACACCAAAAGAAACTCGCCTCCCGAAAAGTGATACTTTCCCAGCCTGCACGCAGCCATTTTACAAAAGGCATCCCTCCACATTCTAGGGCAATTAGGACCCATTTTTCAACCGTAATGTTGTAAAGTCTGCCCTCAGATTGAAGCTCAGAAACCAGGGAGTTGATCCCATGCTATATTTACACAATCCCACCGTTTATTTTACCAAATGGCCTCCTTTTTCAAAAAAAATTGTGGGGGCACATTTCATGCTAATGAGATCGCGGAGAAATTCTCCCTTCAATTAGGGTAGTGCACCCAGAGGTGGGAATCAGTCACTTCTCCAAAATCAATTGCAGTTGGAAAGGATGGCATCAAAGGAGGGGGTGGGGGTAGGGGGGTTACTTAGAGCCCATAGTGCTGAATCCATCAACTCAGAATCCATCAATTCCTAGCCAGGGGTTTAAAGCTTGATATATAAATTCTTGCTTTTCCTTTTTTCAACAATTATTCTCAGAGGGCGAAAACATGATTCTTTTCAACGATCGATCGCGCAACATGCCCCGCGGTATAAGCATCGGTCGTAATCCCAAGAAGAAGACCCTCACTTTCAAGGAAGGAATGGAAGTTGTTGAACACAGTCACAGGAGCGACTCAGTGCGTACGTTGGAGGTGTGTTAAATTTATGAATTAACAGAGCACGATAAAGTTAAGACCCCCATGCTTGTAAACACACACAAAACAATTTCTGTTAACCCTTTAAACTCAGGCCTGTTTTCGAAGATTTTGTAGGTGTTGCTAGTTTTGTATATACAAATATCATTTACAGTGTACAAATCCCATATAATTATGTATCATTGGAAAGCTTACAAATGGGGCTATATTTGGGGGGAATATTCGGACCCCCAGGAGCTTTTAAGGGACTTATAAGTCAGATGTAGCGCGGGGCTGAGTGCAAAGGGTTAATACATGTTTTATTTTAAAGGTAGTATACACCATTGGCAGATATCAAAAATTTGTATTAAGAAATTATTAAGAAATATTTTACTTATTTGAAAGTGAATAATGATTGTGAAAAAATGATTGCACTAAATATCCTATAGTATATAAAACATATTTTTATTTAAAAAAAAATCACGATCGCCAGATGGCGATCGCGAATAAAAAAAACAAAAACAAAAACAACATATGAACCATGCTTTCCTTGGCATCCGTGATTGTAAAACTTCGAACAGGTCAGTTAAACGATATTTACTATAAACTACAACCCCCCAAATCTACCCATTCATGATAATTCAAGCAATTACCAATGGTGTATCCTACCTTTAATTCCTTAATTTGCAACACTTTGGAAAAAAAAGGGTTTTGATTTGGGAACATTTAGACTGGCTCCCGTCTGTACATTATCAATACTGTTAAACTCATTATGCTTTTAATGGTCAGATATACTACCATAATCAGAGTCCAACAATTTGGGTACACGAGTTTCCATGTTGTGTTGGATTTTGCTAGATTAAGGAAGGTTTCTATAGTAAATCACTCAAAGGGATTAAGGGTTAATTTTAACCTCTCTATAAACTAACAGTTAATAGTAGGCATTCTTTACCCATTTGAGACACTAGCACCAAAATACCAAAGTATCTATGCAAAAACTGTACACATTAGTAGTTGTTTTATAAAATTACAATACCCGTGCCGAGAAATTGAACTTCTTTGCCATTTATGTTCCATGTGGTGTTTAGATATGGGGCTGCGGTGACTCTGGAACGAGAACAGCCCAAGCTAAAATGAAAAAGATGGAACTGAAAGATACAGAGAAGGCAGCAAAGGTCAGTTGTCCATATTTTACAAGATGAGATTTGTTTATTTTGTTGCCCAAACAAAGTTTTTGGGAGACACTAGCGAGACCTAAATTATTTAGGACCTTAGCTCCGTATGACTGCAAGACCGTATGTTAATGTGTTTAACATCCACATGATTTCATGGATTTTTGATAAAACTTGGATGCAGTGACCCTTGGGTGGGAATTAGACACCATTCTTCGTTAGATTACCGAGGTCAGAGGTCATGTAGGGGTCATTAGAGGTTATTGTTCAAATATGCTTCAAATGTTTGTCTACAGAATTTGTTGGCTTTTCCATGCAAATTGAATGGAGTGATCCTTGGTAGGGGTTCATCACAACTTTTTCAAAATAGGGGTCAAAGGTCATGTAGGGGTCATTTAGGGCCATAGTTTAAAAATGAAAAATATGTAACTTTTGTAAAAACAAAGCATAATAGAAATCAACTTCAGGAAAAGGTGACACTTGTGATCCACGGAACAATTGGTTTTGGTAAAAGAAGACGGACAGTTAGTCGTCAGAATTTACAGATTTTTGTGATTTTTGGGTGGGGTCTAAGGTCATCTAGGGGTCATCAAAATTTGACCTTTTTTAATGAACACAAAATATATTGGAATTGGCGACACGAAAAAAAAAAGCACTTTCTGGGTAAATAAAATTAAAATAATAATTTGTATTTGCCTAAAAGAAAATGTATTCAACTGTGGTATTTCCTTTTTTTTCTTAACACATAGGTGAAGTTGCCGGGCCAATGGGAGGATAATCCAGACAGGATGTTACTTGAAATGGGAGGTGTGAAAGTCAACCACGCTGAGCAGTATGCTAGGGATTGAGTACAGGGGCCAACTTCATGGAACTGCTTAGCACAGAAATCTGCTTAGCACAGACAGAATTTGCTTTAATAAGTAAAAATGGTGTACCAGCCAAAACTCATGTCACCTGTATTACTATTCACTGGTACTCTGTCATTTTTAGCTAAGCATGTATTTTCTGCTGAGCAGTATTTTCTGCTTAGCAACTCTGTAAATTGTCTTATTATGCAAAGCAGCGTGTGGTCTTGAGTGTTGTACACCTAGGGCTCGTTTGTTTTATACGCGATATAATCTTATCGAGGCCTTGGCCAAAATAAAACTGTACCAAAATCTAAACAAATCCAAACACACAAGACGAATGTCGTCTGCTTAGAATTATGTTGGCAGATGGCAGGGTATCTACGCGCTTGATAGATAAATTTAAGTCAAATTTACGACAAAATAAGCGCATAAGCAGTTTAAACAGCAAGAGCTTATGAAGTCCCTGGAACTATTAATTGTACCCCAAGCGTGTATTTTTTAAGAGTTTAAGCACCCATCACAATATTTCCCCCAAGATTGTTGCTAATATTAACAAACTTGAGAAAATATTTTGAAATTTATTTCAATAGGTTTATCTATATGTGCTTAGAGATATGCTGAGGATCAATTTTGATAAATTTGGGCTAAATTACACAATTTTGATATTTTTGTTTCCACTAAACCATAGTAATGTCTATATGCATAATGATTGAATATCACAAAATATTTACTGCAAGTAGCTCAGTAGAGTTATCTCAGGACTGCAATGCGGAAGGTTCAGGGTTCAAACCCAGGCAATGCCATCCCCTCCAGGTTGGCAGTAGAGAAATAAACCAAAAGGACTGTGCGGAAGGTCTGGTGTTGTTCAAGCACAGGTGGTGGCATCCTCAGGTTGCTCCCAAGATTGGAAATGGTCATATTTTTTTGAGATGGTCTATTTGTTTGCGATAGTCTTATGTTTTGAAGATGTCTTAATTTTTTGGGATGGTCTTTATTTTTTGAAGATGGTCGTATTTTTTTAGTCTATTTTTCAACCTGGGACCTTCCTATAATGAAAACCCTTAGGATGTTTGGACTTGGTCCCCAGAGAGGTTTATTAGTTGGATGGTTGATACCTTATTGCAAAAACGTGAACCTAAGGTTTATATACAACATCCGAGAATATTTTCTTCAAGAGCCAGTAGCTCAGTGAGATGAGTCTAGGACTGCAGCGCAAAAGGGTCCTGGGTTTGGTGAAGAACAAAGTGGATGGTTGATACTTATACTTTATTCTGAAATACATGAACCTAAGGTTTATATAGAACGTCCGGGAATATTTTCTTCAAGAGCCAGTAGCTCAGTGAGATGAGCCCAGGATTTCAGTTTGGAAGATCCTGGGTTCAAACCCAGGCAGAGCCAGTAGAGAAATAACAATGTGCGAAAAATCTGGGGTTGAATTGTAGGTGGCGGCATCCTCAGGATGCTCCCAGGACCTGGAAAGATCCAGGTCCTAGGAGGGTCCTGAGGGGAGGGGTTTTAGATTATTGTTGAAATATAGACTATCTCCAAACTTTTAAATTTAAAAAAAATTTGGGCATAGGTTCCCCTCCCGTGAGTGGGAATCCCATGAGTGATGGAAGGGTGGGTAGTCCTATAATCAATACATAATGAAAATAAAGTGGAATGCTGCTATGAATAATATTTATTTTAACAATGTTACTAATGAGTCGGTGCATCTTTGGCCAAGATAACTGAAGTGTGCAATTTGTTTTTGTAAACAATTTTATACAAGAAAAATGGTATTAAAGATGAATAGAACTGCCTAATTATAACATCACTTCTAGAGTAGTAATTATTTTAAAATGGTTCAAAGGCATGACTCTTATTGTGGGGCATCTTTGAAAGAAAGCATCCATCAAAATCCCCCACGCATTTGTCATGCACAAATAATGTTGGCGACTGCTTAATATGAAGGTATACAAAAAAATCAACTGAAATTTTTCAAAAACAGGGGGATAGATTTTGATGGATTCAGGGAGGTTAGGGTTTAAACAAAATGTAACGGCTATAAAGCAGCATTTCTATAAAGTATAAAGAACGTGCAAATCCTATTTTTGGTTATAGTTCGATTTTTAAGGTTGAAGGTAGGATACACCATTTTCAGGTATCGAAAATGTTTACTACTGAATTATTAAGAAAATTTTTATTTTAAAGTAAACAATGATTCTAGGCATCCAGCAAAATTATTCCGATAAATATCCTGTAATTGTTTGAACAAATTGAATGTTACGAACAAAAATAGCAATCGCCGGACGGTGATTGTAAACAAAAATAACGAACAAAAACAAACACCCGACGCCAGTTAAAAACGAACGCAGTTTTTCTTGCTTTTTTTTCTCGGCATCTATGATTGTAAAACTTCGTACAGATCAGTTAAATGATATTTACTATAAAATACTACCTCCAAATTTACCCATTCCTGATAATTCAAGCATTTACCAATGGTGTATCCTACCTTTAACAAAACTAGAACACCAATAGGCTAACAGTGTAGTTCAGGACATCCCTATTTTACCACAAGTTCAATTCAAAAACGCACCTTGCAAATTACTTTAAATAACCCCCCCCCCCCCAAAAAAAAATAACCAAACAAACAAAAACAACCAACAAACAAACTAGTACAATGTTTTGCAATGGCATAAGTGAAGTGAAAAACGAGATAAAGTTGCATTCCGAGTATCAGGTGATGTAGTATCGGGGCCCAATCCCACGGCGCTGCTTAACAGTTGGCGGAAAAGTTGTGCTAACTTTAGCAGAAAAATTTGCTAACCTTAAGCGCTATTTCACGGCTTTTTTGTGCTAACGTTTGCGCGCGCATGAAGATTTTACTGTTACGTCACTGATTCAAGCAAATTTTTCCGCTAGGTTAAGCGTGCCTTTTGCTGCGCTTACTGCTTACGGTCCCCATGAAATAGACGGAGGCTCGGTTAGGCATAAAAAAAAAATGTTATAATGTTGGCATAAAAAAAAAAATGTTATGTTGGCGTAACCCGACCGACCATAAAAATACGGCCGACCCTGGATATTTTTTTTTTCAAGGGACGAAATTTAATTATTAAAATCTATATAAATCTAGTTATAAATACGTTTGAAACCATTTCTGACCGTTTTTCATTGTGTGTGTGGATTGTGAAAATATTGAACCTGGACACGCTATCGTGTATCACTACCGGCTTAAACAAATCATTTTCATTGCTAAGAGAAAAAAAAAAAAAAAAAAAAAAGAATCCCTACCTACCTACCCTATTTTGTTGGGCCCGTTACGCCAACATAACATTTTTTTTTTTATGCCTTAGCAGAAAATATTGTGCTTAGCAGCGCCGTGAAATTGGGCCCGGATGATGCAGTATCAGGTGAGCGCCTATCGAGTGATACGAGATGCTGACATCATCAGGCGATGCGGTTTTAGGCTGCAGCCAAGCTTCTGATATCCATGATAAGCTTCTTGGATTGTTCCTTGACGTCGATGGGCTTGACATTCATGCAGGTGCACTTCAGTCTGGCCTCCTCCTGTGGGTAAGCACAAGCAAACCAAATCAATCAGTGGTTGGAATTATTGGCGGGAAAAAAATAATCAGAGAGGACTATCCGTTGAAATTTAAGGTAGGATACACAATTGGCAGATTGACAAATTTTACTACCAAATTATTAAGAAGTCACTTACTTATTTGAACATAAATAATTATTCTAAGTATCAAGCAAAATGATTGCGCTAGATATCTTGTAATTAAATTGTTTTCCAAAAATCGCTGGACGGGTATCGCGAAAAAAACACAAGAACAATCACAGTTAGCAAAAGGTTCATAAAAAACAATCCCACACCTAGGCTAGGAGTGTGCATTTACGGGTAGTTTTTGAACCGGGTACCCGAATAAAAACAACACGGGTACTGGGTATTCGTTGAAGAAACCCAACCCCAAAATTGATATATCTCTGCTGTTCAGCTGGTTCATAAAGGTCTGTACAGTTACATAACCACATCGGTGAGACAATACAGCAAGATACAGGCGTGAACAGTGAACTTTATAGCTTTAACCAGGTCGCGCCCAAGGACTTACATACACGTATAGTTTTTCCCAGATTTAATGCGGATAACACATAAACACATCACGAGGACGGAAATATCTGTCGGCAGCGAGCAAGGACGGAAATATCTGTCGGCAGCGAGCAAGGCCAGAAATGCGCGAGTTCGCTTCCCGGTACCATCGGCATGAACTCGCCTCGTTAAAAATAATCCCGCGCCTCGGCTCGGATATGATACAAAACAAATTCCCAGCGCGAACTGGTTAAAGTGTAAACTGCAAATTTCGCAAGCATCATAAACGTGAAAGTTTGTTTCCCATAAAGCCTGGTTTAATTTTGAAAAATCCCAACAAATGACATTCCAAACCTTTCTCTTTCATCGTCCGATAAGTTACTACATGTATATATTTGTAAAGTTGGTTACGGGTACTCGATTCCATAAAAACTAGTTCCTGACATCAACGATGCACACTCTTAACCTAGGGCGCAATGTTAAAAAAAATCCTGACGCGAACCGGTTAACCAGTTCGCGCCGGGAATATTTTAACATAACTGAGCCGAGGCGCGGGGTTATTTTTAACGATACTCGATGGTCCCTGGAAGCACACCCACGCATTTCCAGCCTTGCTCGCTGCTGACGTACATTTCCGGCCTTGCTCGTGACGTGTTTATGCAACATCCGTTTCGAATCTGGGGAAACTTTGCGTGTATATACTTTTGTACGTCCTCCGGCGCGAGCTGGTTAAACAATTTAACAATCTTTGCACAAATACTTCAAGTCTTCTCCATCTTCTTTTCTGTATTACTTACATTATAAGACTCCATCTTGATACGCATGCGGAAGATGTAGGTTTCAAAGCTGGCCTTCTCAAAGACATGATTGAAGGCTTGCTCGTCCTGATGGTGGCAAATCACAAGGTGAAGAAAATTAGTACCGCCAGCAAAAATGTGTTTATCTCAAGTATTTCTTTGAGCAAGGCCGTATACGAATTAGCTATGACGGTGACTTGGCTATGCTCGTTTCGGTGACTAGTTGACTCGACTTAACCATAGTCAAGCTAGATTTCACTAAACTGATGCGTAGTTTGAATAGCTAGTCCAACTGGATCAACCTAGCCCCGGAGCACGGTTTCGCTAGTCTAATTCGCGGAAAAAAATGTTGCAACCCGATGCTGTTTTTTCCTAATGATGATAATGTCGTATGCTATTTTCAATATCTAATTTCCAACGGCCATTCAATGGCCTTTTCCTCAGCTGAGCAGAGAACATTTTGGCATTACGATACTTATGAACGGCTGATGTTAGATTAACCATTTGTTGACCATTAAATGTGTCCCATCAAAAATAACCCTAGATCTTGATTTTGATTTCCATGACTCGACTTTCCAGGACAACTTTTTTTAAAGGATTTTCCAGGATTTTTCATGACCGTGGGAACCCTGTTTAAAACGCAAATTGACTAAAAAGACTAAGTCATCAGCACTGGCTCATTTATGCGCTCGTCTACAACTGACCTCCGTCTTGAGACGTCCCAGTTCGTCTGCCTTCAAGCCCAGAATGGTCTCTGCCGTCTCCTGGAAGCAAGTTGTCCACTGAGTGTCGGTGGCATCAGCTACGTTAGCCTGTACATGGAAAGGAAGTGATGAAACATTGAACAAAAAAGAGGGGAATTATGTTGAGGAGTAAGTGGCAGAGAGGTTCTTTCCTCGCCTTCCACCGCTGTGAGCGGGGTTCGAACTTGGCCTGGGCTGAGTGTTGATTGGGTTCTCAGTCCCTGCCAGATTCTGTGGGTTTCCCCTAGAATGTTCTTCTGGTCCCAAGCTCAAAAACAGAATGGATAAGTGTTGTGTGATCCTGTTCCGGGTGCAATGTTCCTGAAGAGAATGAGCTTTGCGTGCCAAGAACAGACCACGGCACCGAACTTTAATTTGAATTGTCAAACACAGAGGACTACTCACTTGAAGCAGGAGTCTGTATTGAAAGTCAGGATAATCCTTGCCACACTTCTCACAGTGGTATGATCCGTCCCCGTTATCGCTAACTTTCTTGTTGCACTCCGAAGAAGGGCAGGCCTGGGGGAAGAAACAAAATTATAAATTTTGACCAAAAAATTGGCTCAATTTAACATGATTTTTTTCAAGCGAGCCTCGCATTTAAAAAATTATATTTGGTGTGATGAAAGGCTTATATGAGTAACCCCCAGGACTGATAGTGTTGGTTTTTTAGTTTGTTAGTTTTTGAGATATGGCTCAACAAACTTTGGTCCGATTAGCATAACCTCTGAAAATTTAAACTTGCATCTCCAAGCCAAGTTCTACATCATTTTTAAGACTTCCATTTCATAATACGTGCAATAAAACCAAAATGTGGCTTATAGTAAAAATGTTCAAACATATAACGCACACCTAAATACATGTCAACATCTACATGATTACCTACCATATACATGCTGTTTTCCTTCCTCATGAAGATAATAGTTCCTTTGGTGGTAAAATAGTCGGGCTGCGAGAAAAAACCCAAAGTAACACCAAAACAGTTGAACGACTGACAACTAAATTTGGGAGTAGGGTTTCCAGGGTTCCCCTTTTTAATCAGGTACCCAGTTCGCAAAGTACCTGTAAATGCACACACATAATTCTGAGATAGTTTGGCCCGAGATAATTTTGACCTGTTAAATGTTTCACGAAGGGCAAGCTTATCGGACAAAATGTTTGTAATTACCCTGGAGGGTTAGGGTTCATTACATCCCCTCCTTGTACCCCTTTCTCATCCTTCCTACCTTCTCTCCCTGGCCAAGATTCTGGGAGTAAACCTCTTCCAGAGTCAGCCAGTTGGAGTTGGCCCCGGCCCCACCTCCCATTCTCTGCTCCGAGATAGACTGGGCATCTTGCGAGTGGCCAACCTTATCGTACCTTTAATACAAAATAAGTAATAAACAGCACATACTTGTACCAACACACACAGTCATGTATAGACCGGCAATCGTGGACGGGGCATCGTCCCACCGTCTTCCCTCTTTTGTTTGTACTTTTAACGCTTTCTGATGATCGCCATAGGATTTGTACACGAGTTGAGATCGTGAACGTTGTGTCAATCGTGGACCCATTGTTTGCCTCACAATTCTTTTGTCCAACGACCACGATTGCCGGTCAATACAAACGCACGACCTCCCAACTGCAAATGATTTTTTAAAAAGCACACATGATGATGATGATTTCAGGCTTTCAAGCAGAGACGGGGAGTTTTCAACACCCCTGCTTCGTCTTCGCTTCTAAATCCGGCTCCGACTTCCGAATTACGGAGAAGCAAACCCAAGGAAAATATTCAGACTTTGGGTTTATAATAACCGATTGAATGTTTCTGAAGAACAACAGGTTCCACAATGTGGCAAGAGTTCCTGCATTCGGGAGCCTAAAATCACCTTAAACTTAAGACTAAGATGAAGCCAGAGATTTGAAAAAAGGCCAAAGATGAAAAAAGGCCAAAGATGAAAAAAGGTCAAAGATGAAAAAAGGCCAAATATGAAAAAAGGCCAAAGATGAAAAAGCCCAAGATGGAATATTAAGAGAAAAGTAGGATCAACAATTTTTCAACAACAAAAAAGGAACAAAGTAGAATTTGGAGGACAAAAATGAAGATAACAGTAAGACTTTTGCGGACATTTCAAGTCTCTTACCAGCCTTTCAGGAGGTGGGCCCTGGGTATGTCAGGGTTTAGCAGCACGGTGCTAGACATGAGAACCGACAGTGAGCGGCCGCCAAAGTCTGACAGCCTGGCTCCCTTGACCGCAATGACCGGGTTGCCGGTCCCGTCAAACTTCTCAGCCTGCCGACGAAGTCAGAAGGTACAAATAACGTTAATAGCTCAGTCAACCATTTGGGAGTTGTTATTATTATTATTATTATTATTATTTGTTTCAATCCTATATAGTTATAGATATATACCATAAAACTAACCTGTACAAATATTATTTCAAAAGGTGGTAGCAATTTTGAGATATTGCCGAAAATCTGGAGCGGTTATGTCCACGCAGGAAGAATAATCTCTATTGGAATACACAATCTGAGAAACGTCACTGCAGTAACGCTTCTCAGATTCAAATTTTTGGGGATAAAAATCTTTTTCCATAACCGCAGTACTTCGAAGTGAAAAGTTTCTAAAAATGCATTATACTATTCAAAGCTGCTGTACTTCTTACCAAGTAAGTTTTCATTGCCATTAATTTTGAGTACATTGTAATTACAAAACGTATACGATCCTTTAGGCAGTGTTTAAAATCTGAAAGAAAAATGCTTGACAACTAACATGCAAATGCGATATATTCCGAGAAAACAATATTTAACAATTTCAATTTCAAATTTGCTGAGTCACAGTTTAAATCGAGGCACAAATGTAACTTAAAAAAAATTAAATACCAAAATGATTTTAAACAAAATACCTAGTCAGTTTCTCTTGCGGTTTGTTTAACTAATTATATAAGTTACAAAATTGTGTCCTCACTGAGTCAACCCCAATGTTGCTTCCCAGGTTATATTGTAAAATTGGGCATGATCCTAGGCTATACAGCATTAAGGGTTTATGAGTTCTGATTAGCGCCCCTTGAAAAAAAGACACTGGCAATTTGGAAGCCCGTCAACATAGTTAAGATAGTAGAGGCCGGTTAGTAGATAGTAGCGGTTGGTAGAGGTTGATACGGTGTTCCACAGGGCGGAGGCTTTAAACTTTAAACTTGTTGTGCGCACTGGGAGTGGAATGTCGTGGTCGGGCGGTCAAGAACCCGGTTTTCTGTTCCGCAGAGCGCGAGTTCGAGTCCCGGTGTCACCACTATTGCTTCGTCCTTCGGATGCGACGTAAAGCTGGAGGTCCCGTGTGTTGTGTAATGCACATAAAAGAACCCAGTATAACTCATCGCTAAGAGGAGGGGTTTTGCCCCGGTGTTCCTGGCAGCCTCGGAATAGGCAACTAGATTGATTGGCGCTTTACAAATGCAGATTGGATTGGATTGGATTGGATTGAATTGAGCAACTTGAATTTCAAAAATAAGCAAGTGAAAATGTTTACTAGTGTTTACCTCACTGCCCCAGAGCGTGAGGGTGACCACCTTATTGCTGTCATCAATGATATGCAGTTCTCTCTTTGTCAGCTCGCGGTTGGTCGTCTTTGTGGTGATCGTGGCCACGTCGCCAGTAGTCTTGACAACACCAATGACGTCTGAAATATCAATCCAAGAGTTTAAACGTCGAGAATAACCCAGTTCTGTATTTCACCTGTGCACGTGCACAACAATATACGACAACTTTTTCTCTCGGGAAAGATGCCCACAAAGCTCTGGGGGACGTGGTAACCGAATCTGCATTCTGTGCAATTTTTTGTGTATTAAAAGAAAATGGAAACTTTTGTTTGAACAAAAGTTTGGACACACAAAACGTCCAAAAACACTGCGCTGTCCAATTTATTTTGAAAAATGTTACTTCAGAACCCGACAATCTCTTTAACCAGTTCGCGCCGGGATTATTTTTACATCACCGAGCCGACGGGCAGGATTATTTCTAACGAAACTCGATCCGTTGCGGGTTTAGGCTGATAGTACCGGAAAGCACACCCACCCATTTCCAGCCTTGCTCGCTGCCGACAGACATTTCCAGCTTTGCTCGTGGCATTTTTATGCGTCATCCTCTTTGAATCTGGGGAAAACTTTGCATTTTTTTACGTCATCCGGCACGATACCCGCTATGCTTTTAAATGAATACGATAAAATTTTCGTCTCGAATGAAAAATCTTCATGTGCATATCCGCAGTTGTAAAACTAGATAATCGCAACAACTGAAGCAAATTCGCCAAAATGTCAGCACTCTGCTTTAGGGCTGTTAATTTTTTCAAATATTTTAGTATTCGAATACTGGAAAATGCAAGAAACAGAATATTGAAATATTCGGGGATCAAGTTTGACACACACTAGCTGCCACTGCCTTCCTCGCTGGTCAAAAGTTGCATAAAAAGGGCGCAATTGTTTTCCTGCGGCGGTGGACATTATGGGCTGCTGTAGTATTTACCTTCCTGCTTCATATGGGGACGTTACCAAAACACAAAGAATAGGACCAATAAACAAGTGACAACAAAAAAGTTAGTGTCTACCAAAAAGTAGAAAAACTCGGCATTAGGGTGAAAAAAAAAACGGACTAAAAACCAAGATATTTTCTGCTGACATGCTAATAACTTTATTTTTACAAATCAAATCACTTTTGCACTTTAGTGCACGCATACAAAGTCAAAATTAAAAAGAATTACCAATTTCTGGCTAAATGGGTGTATCTTGTTGAGAACTGATTGTTGTGGCGACAATGGCGACTTTCAATGACTAAAGCCGTGTTCGCATTGGACTTAATATTGTCAAATGTTACGGTATGTGATTGTCAAAGTTAACGGTGTTAAATCCTCCGCTAGAAGCTTGGGCCTGTAGATCTTACTGTTGCGGAGGGTAAAATGGACAATTTGACAATGTTACCCTCTGTCCGCATTGGATTTAATTTGGTTAAGTTCTCTGTAGGTTTTACCAAAAAAAGTCCAATGCGAACGCGGCTTATGACTATTATCTGTTCAGTCATGCAACTCTGCCACTTTGGGACTGCACAGTATGCAATAAATTTGTTTCTCTTAATTAATAAAAGTACATGCAATCAGACAAATCATTTACAAAGGCCACAGACTTTTGCCACATGAACAAAAATGTACCAGTTCTTATAGTGCCGACTTAAAGGTAGGATACACCATTTGCAGATATCGAAAATCTTTACTACAGATTTTTTTAAAAATATTTTACCTATTGGAAAAGTAAATAATGATTTTAGGCATCCAGCAAAATGATTTGGCTAGATATCCTGTAATTGTTGATGGTTGGAAATTACAAAAAAAACAATAACACAAGAACCACTGCCCGACGCCGGTTAAAAACAAACGTCATTTTTCTTGCTTTTCTCAGTATCCATGATTCTAAAACTTCGGACAGGTCAGTTAAACGATATTTACTATAAAATACAACCTCAATCTACCCATTCCTGATAATTCAAGCAATTACAAATGGTGTATCTTATCTTTAACTAGCAATACAATCACAAAAAAAAAGACACCCGAAAAAAGTCTTATTGCTTTCAGTTCAAGATTACATTTCTGTACATGAATAACATCAGTAAACATTACATAATTTTATTTTATAGGAACTGATTTTGATACATGTACAAACTCAACAACTGATCAATATTAACCAGTTCGCGCCGAGATTGTTTTAACATCACCGAGCCGAGGGGCGGGATTATTTTGAATGAAACACGATCTGAAGCGGGTTCAGGCCGATAGTGCCAGGAAGCACATCCACGCATTTCCGGCCTTGCTCGCTGCTGACAGACATTTCCTGGCGTGTTTATGCGTCATCCATTTTGAATCTGGGAAAAATTGTGCGTATATACATCATCCGGCGCGAACTGGTTACCCAGTTTGCGTCGGATTACGTGTATTCCTTCACTTTTTAGGATCAGTTTTGGGCTCATTTGGCCTATAATTCTTTCTGTCACGCCCTCTTCTACCATCTGGCCTTCCTTGCCTGTACTCCCTTCGATTTGGATTTGGCCTTATTCCCTGTCTCCCTTGTATGCTGCTCAGTCCTTGTACAGGTGACGGGCTTCGACCTTCACCCGACTTCTGCACAATGCCAGGCTTTTTACCCTTGAAGGTTTCGCTAGGTTCTTTTGAACTAGGTTCAGTTTTCGTCGAGTGCTGCACTTGCTGTGTTGAGGAATCGAGAGGCATTTCTGTAGTCGGTGCGGCCTGCTCAGGGACCCAACCACTTTGTACCAAGTGATCAACGGTTTCTTGAGATGCTGCAGAACCTTCCGGGGCAGACCAATCTTGGACTCCTAAATGTGCATTCTCGCGCTGACGCGACGATGCTCGAGTCCTACCAACAACTGTCCACTCGTCTCCCGAGTCTTCAGGAATTTCCTCCTCCAGGTTGAAGGTGCCTCCACCTACAGCACCTTCTCCTGGGTTGCTTGTCGCCTCAGGCCATGCCCCTTGCAGTTCGTCTTCCAAGAAGCTCTGCTGCTGCATGTACTCATCGGCACCTCCACCGTTCATCTCATATGGCATCGGAAAGCCGTACCCCTGGAGAGAGATATTAACAGACATCTGAAGAGTCTGACTGATCTCCTGCAAGCTCTGGAGAATCATCTTCGAGTCCTCACCGCGCTGCTCCTCTCCCTGAAGGCGATGGCGCTCGACTTGGAGACACTCTCGATTGACCCCGAGATGGTCCCGTTCCAGGTCAAGTCGATTTCTGTCCACCTCAAGTTGGTCTTGCTGTAGCCTCACTTGTTCCCGCAGGGTCGCCAGTCTCTCTCGCTCAGCTTGAAGACGATCTTGCTCGATCTGAAGTCTCTCTTCTTTCAGCAGGAGGTTCTGGCGTTCACAGTCCAGACGTTGGCGATCAAGGGCAAGCTGTTTGCGCTCCAACCTAAAATGATACTGTTGACTGTGCTGTTCTGAAGATGGAGGGGTCACTGATGACTCAACACATGGTTCTCCAGATGGTCTACGAGTCGAAGTCAAACCAACTGTGTCTGGTCGAGAGCTTCTATCTGCTTCTTTGGTGGAAGTGTTAGACAAAGCATTTGTAATTTTTCCTGGTCTAGGTTTAGGTTTTGAGCTCTTCTGTGAAACATCAACAGACTCTAAACTCTTTGTTTTCGAGGTTTCAACCGATGCTTGAGATTGTGCATCAAAAGATGATCTCACATTTTGAGCCTTGACAATGGTGTCAGATTCAGGACCAGGAACCCTTTCAGGGGGCTTCCGGTTTTCATAATCGTGGCCGTGATTCACGCTTGGCTCAGGCTGGATTTCTACACTGGAGTGTTCATCTTTAATGGTTTTCTGAACTGGCTCCATTTCAGCCGTTTCTTCATGGCCGTTTTCCGTTGGATGAGCAGCAACTGGATCAGATTGGGACCTGCTTCCAAACTTTTCCTCAGAATTGGTTGGTGGATCTGCTTGGGTTTCAGAAGCAAGTTTGGCTTCAAGACTTGAGTCGGGATCTGTGCCTTCCTGGTTTTCAGTAATGCTACTTGTCAGCTTATTGGTCGAGTGCGCACTTGACACAGGGTCCCCGCAAGCTTCTGTCGATGACTGTTCATTTGTTAGTTGTTCAGTGTTTGGAGCAGTGACATTGTCCATGACTACATTGCTAGGTTCGGAGCTAAGCTGGATATCATCTGTTATTTCTGACTTGTGATTTGCTTCAAGGATATCATCAGCTCCAGATGGCGAGACAGTCCTATTGACAATAGGACAGGTTGGTTCGGGGCTGGCCCTTATAAAACTGGGTTTGCTTTCTACATTTGTTGCCTCTTCACTGTCGGATTCAGAGCTAGTATCATCTGAATCATGTGCAGGATATTCTTCGTCATCAGGCTTGGAGCTGGGCAATGACTCGGTCTTAACTTCAGGCTGAATAGAGTCTTCCAGTACAGACTCTTCCTTTTCCGGATTGGAGTTGATCTCAGCATCTTTGATGACAGATTTTGAAATGCTGTTCTGCTGGGATTCAACAGGAGTTTGTGACTGTTGCTTGCCTCGCTTGCGTCGTTTACGTCGACGAATAGAATCATTGCTGCTGCTGCTGATCTCTGAAGCCTCAACATCACGAGCAGGTATGTTGTTGGATTCAGGGTCCTTGACATCCTGAGATTCCACTGCAGCATCCTCTGTATGAAAGGTCTTGGTCTTGGCCTTAATTTCCTTCCTCCTTTCACTGCTGGCCACGGCAGCCTCTCTCCGCTGCTTCTCCCTGGGATCCAGGGGAACTCCCCTGCTGCCCGGTTTGATGGTCTTGACATCGGCGGATATGTTTCGGATGCGTTGTGCCAATTCGGCCAGTTCAGGCTGGTCATCGGGGTTGTCGTCTTGTGGTCCAGGTTGCCTTTGGGGGAGGACTAAACTCTGACCTGAAGTAGGCTGTTGGGCTTCGGGAGCAGATGATGAAGCTGCTGCTGCTACTGCAGCCGATGCCGTCGATGCCGGAGCTGGTACAACAGGGCGACTTGGGGACTGCGTTGAGATGCAAGTTCTGGTGGGTGGAGCTGGTGTGGATTGGGCTGCAGTGGCTGGCGTTGGGGTTCTAAAAACTGGTTGTCCGTGATGGGCGTGGGTGCATCTATGGACCCCTGGTGGGGGAGCGGGAACATCCTGAACGAGACGGATCACAGGTTGCGGAGGGTATCCAGGACGATGATGAAAATGGATGTGAAACCCCTGACCCGGGGCAGCCACCGTAGAGGTGGTTGCTGTCCCTGGCGTTGTGCCAGTCACAGACGATGTTATCCTGGGTGGACCCAGGGGTGGGGGGGCCCTCGGGCCTGGCACGCTGTGATGATGGTGGACAAATCGTATCACCGGGGCAGCTCCTCTGAAGGTAAACGTCTGTTGGGTCACACCTGGTCCAGGAGCCCGTTGCGAGGTTAAAACTGGGTACCCAGGGAGCATTTGCTGATTTGGGCCA
The DNA here is from genome assembly GCA_037893245.1 of Crossaster papposus. Lineage (NCBI taxonomy): Eukaryota > Metazoa > Echinodermata > Asteroidea > Velatida > Solasteridae > Crossaster > Crossaster papposus. The sequence goes on from JBAIAA010000717.1 coordinate 788,022, forward strand.
ATTCCATCAGACATGGGTCGAATGAAAGCCACCTGGTGGGCTTGGACCAGCGGTTGTATCGGAGGACAGGGTGCCTGGCTTGAAGTCATTGGTGCTAGGACAGCGACAGGGGTTACCGTTGCAGTCGGTTTAGCCGCAGCAGTCGAGGAATTGGCAACTCTTTCCCCATCTGTGGTATCTGCAAGAATATGTTAATAAAATAAAATCTCATTTCCTCATTTAGGGAAGTTTTCTTTATGTAGACATTTTACGATTTGTATACACTTTAAGTTAATCATGATCAATTGTTTTTGCCTTTAAAAAATTAATCAGAAATCTTTCAATGTGAAAGGAATCCTTTTTGTCAACATAGGCATTTCTCAAAAGAAAATACATTAATAGAACAATAAAATAATTCTTTTATTTTCCGCATCAGGCAAATTCCAATATTGGGGATGGAATGCTAGAATTTACAGAACCACATGCCATACATCCCTCCATACAATTTATAAATAAAAAAACAAAAGATACCGTGAAGTTGACTGTTCAAGTCGAGTACATGTACCTTATTGCCAAAACACCTGATATTTCTAAATTAAATTTTTGTAAACTGGGTAATTTCTGACTGTTTTCGAGTATACAAGATCAAAACAGGAAAGGAAAAAACAAATCATACCTTGTCATCATGTTGAAAATCGTATCGGGAGAAACAATTTCTCCTTTTGAATTTGCGTAGCATCTGTTACAAACTTGATCCAAACGGTTTAAAATTGTGCCAACTACACAAGGCAAGCGAGTTTGGCAAGTTAGAAAGCTTTGCAGTTCTATCACGTGCCCTTTAATCAATTTTACATATGTGACCTGTTCCAACGAAACCCGGACAAAGTCGACTTTTTAGTTTTTCAGATTTTGCTTTTTTCAAATTCTCTAGGTTCTCAGCTTTAAAATGATGTATCATTTACATATGTACCCCCACCCTATCTTCCCTGGGGTCTGGATTTAGTGATAAAACCCCGACAACCTAATTATGAGATAAACAGCTTTGAAGTTTAGAAAAGCGTATTATTTCTATACACAAATGTTTCACAAAATTGACAACAAACACACTTCTGGTAGACGGATTTTGTTCAAATTTGAGGAGATTGTAGATTAATAGTGAGTGACTTAGGAAAACCTAAAACCTCAAAATGGTAAAATCCATCCAGAAATGACTTCAGGAGTAGATTGTGACAAAACACATTGTGCGACTTTGTCCGGGTTTCGTGGGAACAGGTCACATATGACGTCATTATGTGGTGCGCAGTTCTAATAAGCGATGCACATCAGTACTAAGGAAACCACATCGACACGAACATAGGGCGTTAGAATAGTCGTCACAATGCACATACATGTATTTACGAATTTCTGCCCAAACAATATTACCTCTCGTTCAAATTTTATGACGCACATGTACAAGCAATTTAAGAATTTAGATTAATTTTGCAAGATGAACTGCAATATTTTCATAATTTTCTTAAAATTTTCAGGGACGTTATTCAAGTGCTACATGTTCTAGGCTCGTCGGCAAAACGCGACTTTTAAAACTGGTAAAGCTTGCATAATTTACATGCACCATCGAGGTGACTTGCGCTGTTAATACATGTAATATTGTTAGAACAACGGAGGAATTAAACATTTGAAGTATCGATAAAAGTAGTAGTACGACAGAGATAGGTAATCGGATTGTTATTTTGATGATACAAGCATGGAATTTGGCACACAGTCCGAGTTAAACCTGCTGCAGTTAAACGGTTACACAGTTAACCGACTGTTCAAACGGTTACACGGTGACATTTTTCTGGTTCAGTTCACCTTAATCTAATTTTTAATATAATCGACCCTTCAATTTTTGGAGCATAGTACACGAAGAAGACATCAATCAAAACATTACAAAGCTTAGTTTGTCGGCAATGTATGGGGGCAGGAGAATATTGTTTACCTGTCCGGATACATGTATATCATTTTTGTTTGCGATTCCCATCTTTAAATTAGCGATGTTTGAAGAATTTCTGCCATTTACGTGGTAACAAATAAGACTATGAACAAACTTCCCAATCCTTTTTTTTTTACTTTGGACTGATAAGGTTACACAGATAATTTTAAAACCGCAAACTTGCAGGCTTCTAAGTATGCATGTCATTGGTCGAGATTGGTATTTTTAGGAAATAAAGGTAGAATAACCTCCGGCTAGTTCCAGCTACTTCTAACTTGGTTACATCCGACTTTTACCAAGTCTTGAAATTACGTAACATTTGTCCGTGCGCCAAAGTGTCGGATACCTTTCTTTTTACTTTTAACTTGTTGTACAGTGCCAGTATGGTATCCAGAGGTCGCAGTTTCAAACCCTGCTTTAATCAATTTTTTTGTTAAAATTTATGGAAATGTGCAAAATCTTTCTCAAAGGTTAAATCTTAATAATGCAATGTGAAGAAAAAAAACCATTTCCCTGTACATGTACATCTGGAAAATAATACACCAAATACATACTTCACTATTTTGAGAACGTGGGCAAATTTCACTATGAAACAGATACACAAGTATGAGTAAATAGACTTGAAATTGGGCAGTACGCACCGGAATTATTTAAACATCACTGAGCCGAGGCGCAGGATTATTTTTAACGAAACTCGATCCAAGCGGGTTCAGGCCGATGGTATCGGTAAGCACACTCATGCATTTCCGGCCTTGCTCGCTGCCGACAGACATTTCCAGCCTTGCTCGTGGCGTGTTTATGCTTCATCCGTTTTAAATGTGGAGAAAACTTTGCGTCTATAAACGTCCTTTGGAGCGAACCGGTTAATAACAGTTATTGGAGAAAGTTAGTATTTGTTATAATATAATATAATTTAAAAACCCAGCATTTCATCCCCTATATTGGTTGATTTGTTGGTTACCAATGCTTGCCAACTCACCCAAGATGGCGTCCTTGTTCATGTCTTCCAGCTGGCTGATGGCCCGGAAGTCAAACTGCATTGTGGGAATAGAGTCGTCTTCCTCCTCGCAGGGCACCACAGTTGTGTCGTTGTTGAAGGTCATCTCATAGTCGTTGGTGATGGAGGTGTACTGGCGATTGGCTGTCTTCAAGGTGCCGCGGGAGATGAAGTACACCTGTGAAGATGAAGACAAAAACAAGTCATCCTCTCATCGGGATTTGTAAATGACGACCCCAAATGACCCCTACATGACCTTTGACCTATTCCAAGTTGTGATGAACCCTCACCCAAGGATCACATCATCAAAGTTATATTAAAATCCAGCAAACTTCGTCGACAAAGAATCGGTTGAAGCATATATTTTAACAATGGCCTCTAGCGACCACTGTGATCCAATGAAGAAATGTCTTCCCACCCAAGGTTCACTGCACTCAATTTTCTTCAAAATTCATAAAAGCAGGTCGAAGTTAAACATGTTTTTTCAAAGACCTTAACCTGAAACTTTAACTTACATACGGGGCTACGGTCATACAGAATTTAGGACTGGTGTCTCCCAAAACCTTGTTTAGACGACACGAAAATGGCGAGAAATACAGTTTAAAAAAAGTTCATCCCCCTTCTGAACTTTCAATACTGAATTTGAATCCCCTCAACCACAACGAATTTCTGAAATTTAGCAGTAGAGCCAACACCACACCTTTCCGATTTCAATCAAGTCGTAGAACTTGTCGCACTGCTCCTTGAAGGCCGTGGCTCGGATCTCGCCAGACTGATCGCACAGGTCCATGGAGAACAGCTTGCCCTCGCCTCGCGAGTTACTCCAGGTGCGGATATTGGATTTGCTGGAAACGCGAGTCTTGATAGTCCATCTACCAAAATTATTTTGAAAAAAACAGAGGAGAAATTCTTGTTTTTAACTAGTTTGTGCCGGGATTATTTTGACATTGACCAGGCACACGCGGGATTGTTTTTCTCGAACCTCAAACCGAAAGGGGTTCAGGCCAGCATCTGCAGGTAGCACACCCTGATATTTTGGGCCTTGCTCACAGCGAGCCAGTTGCCGACAGATATATCCGGCCTTGCTTGTGATGTGTTTATCTGTCATTAGTTTTGAATTTCTTAAAAACATTGGTTGTATACGGCATCCGACGCGATCTAGCAAATTAATTTATAATTAAGATTACTATAGCGAGAACCAGACACTTAAATTGAAGTCGGCTATAGACGGCGTCGATATTACTCTCCAACTGTCCGTTCCTTTCCGTACTTGTTCACGAAGCCAATTGTTTTAAACAATGACGTGTAGCTGCTTTAAAGGTAAGATACACCATTTGCAGATATCAAAAATATTTACGACCAATATACTATCCAGCAAAATGATTGCGCTAGATATCCTGTAATTATTCCGAAAAACATAATTTTCTAAAGAAAAATTCGCCGAATGGCGATCGCGAAAAAACAAAGTTAACATAAGAATAACTGCTCGGCGCCGGTTGAAAACAAACGCTGTTTTTCGTGCTTTTCTCGGCATCCATGATTGTAAAACTTCGGACAGGTCAGTTAAACGATATTTACTATAAAATACAACCCCTCAAATCTACCCATTTATAATAATTTAAGCAATTACCAATGGTGTACACTACCTTTAAAAATAATAATACGTATCTTTTCCTCCATGCACTCACCACAAAGATTTATTCTCAGCTCAGGTATGACGAAGAATAGAATGCCAGCTCTCCCCCCCAAAAAAAACAAAAACCAAACAACAAAAAACACAAATGGGATGGAACTGACAAGTTTAATGTTTCTGTTTACGACCCAAAATATTTATGTATCTCTTGGAGAGCTAGCACCCACCTATTCTGGTACGGGGTCAAACTGCTGATTGGCTGAGCTTGTTTGGGGGGACTCATGCCGGACGAAGGCCCAGCTCCTCCGTAGTTACTTGGCTTGTTGAAACTCCCGCTGGCGCTGGGGAAACTGTTGGCCTTGGCAACGCCCATCGGTGAAGCTGCAAAACCATCGAACACAGAGGAAAAAAAACCACCACAGATGACAAATTAAATAAAGTGAACCCAATTTCATAGAGCTGCTAAGCACAAAAATTTGCTTAGCATGAACATTTGTCCGTGGCAAAAACAAGGTTACAGACCAAATTTTCACTTGATTTGTATTGCTTTTGATTGATAATCAGCTAGTTGTTTGCTTAGCATGAAAAACACGTAGAATTTTGGCTAGTAACCTGCTTTTAATGAGCAAGACTTTGTTGTGCTAAGCAAATTTTTGTGCTTAGCAGCTCTATGAAATTGGCCCCAGGTTAACCAAGGGGTTAGGGTTATACATTAAGCTGACTTTGTTACTCTACGTAGCCCTTACCTCCAGCTCTCATTGATGGTTGTTGTTGTGGGGTGTGCTGCGGGGCTTGTGCTTGCTGCCCGTTAGTGCCTCCCCCACCACTCAGGGGAAGGGCGACTGGATTGCCGATCTTCCCACCAACCTGACTCCCCGGCATGACGACCGTCAGCTCCAGGATAATCACCACACGTCTGATGGACGAAAAGTCGACATGGGTGTAAGCCACGTCTAAATGGCATCGGCTATGACTGGCAATTATACACGTGTCAATGGGAGGCAGCTGCAGCCGCTTCCATAGGCGCGTGTGTACTTTCTAGCCACAGGCAAGTAATTCTGACACGGCTTAAGAGTGATGTGGTCATTGTTAGATTGATTACAAGTTAGAAGTACAAGTACATCACAAGTAACAAGGAATGATCAAAGAGGATAGTTGCAAATAGATAGTTTCAAAAAGGATTACTATCTCTTTAAAACCATTAACCCTAACCCTCCATGGTATTTTGTCTAGAAACCATGCCAAGCGCAGCAACATGCAGCGACAAAGTTTGACAACCCTGCCAGGCGCAGCAGTATCCATCAGGTCACAAATGTCAAGGTCAAACTGCCTCAGAGTCTCCAGTCACCCAATGCAGGAGAATTCATCTCTGGCATTGTTTAATAGGGACTAGCTCTCAATAGTCTTAGACTGTGGTGTTCATGCACGGGTGTTGACATCCGAATGCATCAAAGCGCACTAGACTTTTTTCCAATGCACTGTGCTGCGTCTGGCAGGGTTAGGGTCTAAGATCCACTGGGCACTTTCTCTTTTTCTTTAGTTTGCTAATTAATCTTAGGAGCCAAAAAAAAGAAAGATTTTTAGAAAGAAAAGAATGCAATGATTTGCCCACCTGTTTCCGGGTAGTTTGTTGCAGACGTAGCGGTCCAGACGGATCACCGTGTTAGGTTCTAGCTGACCGGCGGCCACCATCTGATTTAGCTGTACGGCCAACATGGCTGCAGAAAAGAAACGATTTCAGTTTTAACTCGCATGGATGATCAGATCTGTTTATTTCCTTGTTTTATGTAATGTTTTTTTGTTTCTTTGCCCCCTTGTAATATTATGTATCAAGGCAGCACTTTTTCCATTTGATTTGTTGAATTCAAGAATGAGATAATTGAGCCATATCTGCCACCAGTCCAAAATCAGAAGGCTTTGTTCTTCGCCGACAGAAGAACGTACCCGTGTTATTGTGTACGCCATCAGACAGCATTATTCTGTAGCGGTCAACGGTAGTGTTGGTGGAAGCAGCGGGATTTAGCTTCTTTAATGCCTGGAGAGAAAACACAGTGGGTTACGAGTGCAGACCCAGGTGAAGAGGTAGACAAATAAAAGGATCACAAGTTTCAGGATAGAGGTAGGATAAGGCCAAGTTCGATCAAGGAACTATAGTTAACTAGTGGTTAGTTCGTGACGTCATTAGGGCATGCGCAAACTGGTCCTCTCTGTACTGTGCTATCAAAGCGGCTACTGGTTACCATCGATGCGACCAACCGCGGTAGGCTGGTCGTGGATAGTCAACTAGACTAGTCCAACCATCGTCGACTAGCTTGAGTTCGATCAGAGTTAGTCAAACTATAGTTAACTATAGTCCTTGATCGAACTTGGCCTCTAACTTCTAAAGGCTTTCTGGAGTAGTTTTCGTCAATAGTCAGTAGTCACCCTAGTCAACAGTTTCTTTCATCATGTTCTGTATTCACAACACATGTACCTCATTCTTCCACTAAGGTCTTGGAAGTACAGTTGCAATACTCCTGTGCACATTTTTTAGCGGTGTGGGACCACAAACAAATGTCGGAAATATAAGGCATTTCGGGGGGGGGGGGGGGGGGGGGGGGGGGGGGGGGGGGGGGGGGGTGTAGAAAAAGTAGGGGCAAGGTTTAAACAAGAAACATGCTTAGCATTTGCTAGTTGTCAATAAATATCTCTACTTTGGGGCAATGGCATAACTAGGGTTCAACTTCTGTGACAGAAGACACCTGGGTCAGGTTGAATATTATTATCGAAGAGGGACACAAAAGGCACATTTTAACTCAACAGTGTATATTTTATTTGATTAAAGATTTAGACCATAACTTATTTGATTAAAGATTTCGAACAGGGAAAAAAAGGGGGGGGGGGGGGGGGGCGATGGGCAAAATCATTTTGCATGATCAAATCTTCTATCATAAAGACTGCCCTATTTAAAGTATTTTTCAAAAAACCTGGCCAAACAAACGTGGTTGGAAACTTGCAATTTTCATTGCAATTTTCATTACAAAAATCATTACAAAAATCATTACAACATTACCAGAAGTTGAAAAACTGGCTTTTCTATCTGCTGTCCATCATTTATTGCCTGCAGGTGAAAAAACACAATAAGACAGTAAAGCATACATTTCCAGGTACCAATCAATGTTAATTGATACATTCAGGCGCACAAGTCTTGTAAGTGTGGTAGGGAGAACGGCAATTTTTGCATTTGTTTTAGATTTTACAGACAATTTGTGCATTATTGGAAAATCTATCCGAGGATTACAACGGTGCAACAATTATTTGTATAGTTTCTTCTGATGAAGGGTTATTTCTCCATTAATATTATTTAGTTGCCTAAAATCACAAAATCGTTACATTTTTTCACTAGATGTTTATTTTCTTACCTTAAGAATGCACTAAAACCGCTGAATTTGGTACTATCAGAAAGCATGATTCATTCTCTGTCCAAATCTCATGATAACAAAAATACATAACCCAACTCTTGCACGAAAAACGATTGTAAAAAAACAACACAGTCGCAGATCACGTGTTCAAAAAGCAAAATGGCCGCGTCCCAGTGTGATATGGATCACATAAGTTTCCCCAACTGCCCAAGTTCAAGTTGAACACAAGTAATATTATTAAATAACATCAATCAAAACGCACGTTTCCCTCTTCATTTTGGTGGATTTTCTTTGACTTTCGGGCAGTACTGATTACTAGAAATCAATTTTAGTGTGGTCACACTCAGTTTGTAACTAACTGGAACTTGGAAGGCGAAAATGACCCTATCGCTGGCCTCGCTAGGCTAGCGCCTTTAGCGGCTAGGCACCGGGGTCAACCTGGCTAAATACTACAGCCATAAATAACATTGTATCTTAAGAAAGAAAAGGTTTTCTTACCGTTAAGGCTCCAGACGATAGCTGGGCGCTCATGTTGTCACGGAGAAGTCTCAACAAGTAATGAAGAAAAGATCGGAACGGTATGCAGGGTGATCGTATGCAGTAGTACTCCGCTATATACTCGCTAGCGCTCCCGCCACATTTTTACTGACGTGACTAGACTTTGCGTTGCAATGGCGCGCTTTGGTTCAACCATTTGCGCATGGGCAAGAAAATCTCAAAAATTCCAGAAAATATCGCCACTACGACCATTTCATGTATGCATTTGTTCTGTGGTGTATTTGTTACAATAGTCACTATTTTTCAATAAAATTATGTTTTTGTTCACTGCCACCAAGTAAACATTTTCAGACAGTCGATCATACCCCAGTGGTGTATAGAATTTGTTTTCACAACAAACATTTCTTTAAAAAATAATATTCTTACAAAATTTAATAGCACCCATTACAAAATTATAATAATAACATTTTATAAATTCAAGGTCAAAGATCATTTTGTTTTGTATTTTCTGTATGCTTTACGCTACTATTTTGATTCGATTCTATAAAATGGGGACAATTCAAAGAGCTTTACAACTTGGCCTTCTAGGTACTATACTTAGAGATATAAGTATTTAACATTTGGAGGTCATGCTAATTAGTCCAAAGTTCACTGACCTGTATCTCAAAAACTAACGAGACAGATTCCTTCCCCCCCCCCCCCCCCCCCCCCCCCAACAAAAAAATAAAAAAATCAGTTCTTGGTGTTTTTTTCATATAGGCCAATCATGACACCAAATATCATTTCAATCTGCGAGGGTCTGGTACAAAAGTGTGTTGAATTGACACCGAATGATCCTTTTGTCAGTTTCTCGGCTGGGTGACATGCTCCTTTGACAAATCAAATAAACAAGATAGTTACTTAAAATGAACACGTAATAAAAACCAACTTTTACATGGACACTTGAACAACTCTCCTGTTTTCAGCTCATAATTATTCATTTTATTTTATTCAAATTGGCTTGTACAAGCATTTGGGTGCATTCGGGCATGATAACAGAACTATTTTTAAACAGATTCTATAAACTAGCCAAATTAACATTATTATATTCCCGAATAAATTAAAAGAAATTCATTAGTGTGCTTATTTTTTTCATCAATATTTCCGCAAAAAGCAATGGCACAAAAGTAAGAAAAACAATCAAATTGCCGAAAGTGCATACAAATAATTTTGTAATTGTAAAATTGCAAATATACTTCACATCTTTTGCCATAACATAAAACTAAAATTTGAAAATTAATAACCAATATTCTTATTCTTTTATCATCTAGACACAGTCTTTCAGGTTCATGAAACACCAACACCCAATATGGGTACAAAGACATAAAATTATCAAATTTGCAAAATAAATAACAAATGTACATTGTTGGGGCGATTGCTTGTAAGCTACACATATTCCTTACAGCCGACACATTCCCAAACTTGTATCTCTTAACAAAATCTATCTCTTACTAACTATTAATTGAAGGGACAGTATACTTTTGAAAATAACCAAGCAAATTAATATTCAAACGCTTATACTCGATGTAAAAATAATGACCACTCTAAACTCTCCGTGAAACTATTCCTTCTGACATGTCATTTTGAAAAAGAAGTCCAAAAATGCATCTCAGAGATGCATTTTTTTTTAATTTCCAATGAGTAATTCGTTTAAGATCGAAATCTGAGAATATTATTTTCTCAGAATATACAGCATTCACAGAGCAAAAACTTTGTTGGATTAATTGTCGAGCACCATTCTTTAAATTTTTCTAACTTTTGCTGTTTGAAACGATAAAAATGCAAAACTGACAAATGGTAAACTATAACTTGAAACTCGTTTCTTACCGAGTGCTTACGATAATAAAACCATTATTAACCAACATAATTGTTTATCACTGAAATATTTCATTTTGGAATTAAACTTTAGTAATTTTCACAAATTTTGTATCACCAACACTCTAGAGTACAGGTAAAGTATGTAAATAACCGTTAATTCTATAGACCACAAAAAAGCAATGGAGAAACAAACACTTATTTGTATTATTAAAGCAACCATTTTTTTTACTACTGAATTATTATGAAATATCTTACTTTACTGTAAGTGAATAATAGTCTCAAGCATCTTATGAAATAATGACACCTGTGTTCTGTCATTTTCAAGAAAAGTTGAATTTTGGCCCTAATTTTTTTTAAATTTACTTAGTCCACATTCGATTTGCTATCGGTAATACACACCAGTTAATGGATACAAGTCAGCCAGTGTGGTTCCCTAACATCTACATGTATAAACCCCCGTTTGTCTGAAGTAGGGTCAGGGAACCAGACTTTAAAAAAACTATCAAAAGAATGAATACACAACCTTAAAACAAAACTTATATTGATATTAAAACCACTACTGAAGCAACAAAGACAACTTAGTATTAAAACAGATACATTCAATGGAAATGTAATTTTAACAACACCAACCAATCACAAAATTAAATGCATGCCTTTGTCCCATTTAGAAAACTTTAAATGCTTAGCTACTACATAAAAGTAAAATAAGGAAATGAATTTAGAAACACTCGCTTAAGAAGTTATTATTTTTTTGCATGAATGGGTTTTTCTGTTAAATTGTTATATATTGTACCCATGACTTGGATACTGTGTTTTTATTGGTCTAGGACGATCAATTGTCCGGTCTATAAAACCAATTGTCACTCTTCTTGCATGAAATCGCCTGGGTGTTATGTATCCCTTGGGTGTTAAAAACATATCCCACATCACAGCAGTCAACAATTATTTATTATCTACCGATGTCACAAAGTCTAGTTAATATGGATGCATTAGCAATTTGTTTTAGTAAGTATTAGGAGTACTGTGGCGTGGTTGAACCTCTGGCTATTAAATTGAACACACAATTAGCCAGGATACCGAGTACCAAAGAAAACAACAATTCAACTGAGATAACTAAGAGTTTTAATGTGAACAAAGAAATTGACAAGGCGGGACTTGAACCTGCAACCTCCAGAATACCGGACCGGTGCTCTACCAACTGAGCTATCTTGCCCTATGTTGGCGGTCTCCTAAATTGTCAGTATCTTTGTTCAAGTGCGCTAGTCAGAAGTCATAAACACCAAAATGCCGTGTGGCCAGGGATCATGCCAAATTTTACGATACAACCTGGAAAGCGACATTGTGGGGACTTTTTATCTTATAATACACAAATAAACCACAAGGGAAACTGACGAGGTAATTTTGCATACATTTTAAAGTCAACCAAAAAATTGGCAAGGCAGGACTCGAACCTGTGACTTCCGGAACGGCATTCTACCAACTGAGCTAACTTGCCCTATGTTAGCGGTCTCTCAAATTGTCAGTATCTTTGTTCGAGGGTGAAAGTCAGTCAAAACATTCGTTATCCGGAAATTAAATCATGTAAACAGGCAGTTTAGCTAATGCAGAAGGTTCAGTCATTGAAAGAGTTCGCGCAGAGATTATTTTTACATTGACCAGGCCAAGGCGTGGGATTATTTTTCACGAAACCTCGATCCGAGATGGGTTCAGGCTAGCATCTGTGGGTAGCACACCCTTGATCGTAACTGTTTATCCATCTTCCGTTTTGAATTCTGGAAAAACTTTGTGTGTATACACATCATTCGATGCAAACTGGTTAAAATACACTGAACAAAAATATAAACGCCCACAAAAATATAAACGCCCCAAAAATTGTTATTTGTCTTGATTTGTAAACAACATTTGTGTCCATCTCTGCCAATGAGGAATTGCTCAGTAATGCACCGATTCCACCCACAACACAGATGTGGGTGGAATCACTGCATCACTTAGGCGTTTATATTTTTGTTGGCGTTTATATTTTGGTTCAGTGTAGATTTATCACTAAACTCCCTAGTGTATTTTACAAGGAAACATACCCATCCAACACTCATTCTGGAGGTATGCCTAACCCAGTGTGTAAACGACTGTCAGTTTTGGGGTCCAGTACCCATCCCAACAGATTCCAACTAAACCAGGCATTGTAGTTTGACTGGATAGGAAATGTTAGGGTTAATGTTATCTGCAGTTAAGGCGATTGCAAAACAAACTAAAAAACTACTTCTAACCAAAATACGCAATTTGGGTTATTTTTTTAAAGAATGAGCAGTCTCTACAGTATTATTATAAGCTAGTATTATTAGAAAATATATTATGTTGCGGCAACTTCCAACAGGATTGAAATGTGGTGATATCTACAGTTCAGTAATACTAACTTTTAAGATGAACCATTTTTATATTTTAGGAAATTATAAAACTTAATTACATATAATTTTCAAATTTATTTGTAAATATTTAACCCATAATTTATTTTAAAAAATACAGATGAAAAAAAAAAAAGTGCAATCTGTCTGAATTATTTTTAAAGACAGACGTGACAGTTTAATGTTGCAGAGGAAACCTAATTTCAAATTGTTATTATTACTTCAAATGCAAATATAATCAAGAACAAATATTAATACAATTTGCGAGACTAATCAGCTCAACAAGTTGTTGGGTAGTTTTCACCACCCACTTTACTTAGCACACTTCAACATTATTAGATGGCACCAGAGCTCGGCTGAATATCTCGACGAGATGGTGAAAACATCTGGGACGTTACTTTACATGTACTTGTATTTGCAAGATTTTATTGTTCGTCAAATGTCGCAGGCACATGCAAATCCCAATCGGTGGCCAAATTGGGCTGGGGCGCGGTCAGCGCCAAGCAAGAATATTCAAATACAAAATTTAGTAACTCGAAAATGCACAGCCCAATACAACACACAAAAAGCCAGTTTTCATTTTGTATACAAGAGCTGATATTTCCAAAGATGAAACCAAAAAAAAATCCAAGGAATTAGGCAGATTGCATACAACGCAAGACTCAAAGAAAGATAGTTTTGAAAGTAAAGCTTAATTGTGTTTCATATTATTTTAAGAGTCAATTTTTAATCAATTATTAGAATTCCACGTAGTTTAAAGCTTTTTTTTATCTTCTGCTATCATTTACAATTTACATATATTACGACAGCTGCGTATTAAACAAAAAAAAAAAAACTAAAGAGAAAAGAAACTGTTTACATATGGGTCATTTATATTTTTAATTTTTTTCACACATTTTGATATTTATCAAATGTACCTTACTGAAATGAAATCACTTATTTACAATTGGATGCTGTTCAACCAGTGTATGGTATTCTTTAAAAACAGTTTTGACAATATACTCAAAAGAAGGTGTTTTTTTCCCAAGCTGTGCCTATATGCAAACATGTCAAAGAATTACCATAAATGCCTTTTGCGAACAGATTTCTTTTGTCCTTTTTTTCAGGTAATTCTTCGATAGACTCGAATATCAATTTTTCCTTCTGGGCAATATCGCTTTGAGCCGATTTAATCAACACTGGGCACTGCTCAAGTTGAAGGGCAGAGTTTTACTCGAGTCCCTGCAAGTCCAGAGACAAGTCCAGAGACAAGTCCAGAGACAAGTCCAGAGACAAGTCCAGAGACAAGTCCAGAGACAAGTCCAGAGACAAGTCCAGAGACAAGTCCAGAGACAAGTCCAGAGACAAGTCCAGAGACAAGTCCAGAGACAAGTCCAGAGACAAGTCCAGAGACAAGTCCAGAGACAAGTCCAGAGACAAGTCCAGAGACAAGTCCAGAGACAAGTCCAGAGACAAGTCCAGAGACAAGTCCAGAGACAAGTCCAGAGACAAGTCCAGAGACAAGTCCAGAGACAAGTCCAGAGACAAGTCCAGAGACAAGTCCAGAGACAAGTCCAGAGACAAGTCCAGAGACAAGTCCAGAGACAAGTCCAGAGACAAGTCCAGAGACAAGTCCAGAGACAAGTCCAGAGACAAGTCATTAACCCTATTAATCCTCTAAGGTATTTTGTCTGGAAACCCTACCAGACGCAGCAACATGCACCATTTGTGAAAATGACAAGCTTGCCCAGTGCAGTCAGGTCAAAAATCTCAAAGCCAAATTGCATCAGAGTCGGTGGTCACCCAACAAAGTAGCATCCATCTCTGGCATTGTTTAATGGGACTAGCTCTCAAAAGTCTTGGACTTTATGCACCGATGTCAACTGCTTTTTACAAACTTTTTCCACCCGGTGCACTACATGTACATGTACATGTACATGTACCCACCCGGTGCACTACATGTACATGTACATGTATGTGCGGCGTCTAGCAATGTTAGGGTCAAGCCAGTCATAAGTAACTGGATGAACAATGAATGAATAGAGTGTCGTGGCCGGGCGGTTAAAAACCTGGTTTTTTTGTTTCGCAGAGCGTGAGTTCAAGTCCTGGTGTCGACACGTGTGTCCTTAAGCAAGGCAATTAAACCATTATTGCCTTGTCCTTCGAATGGGACGTAAAGCTGGAGGTCCCGTGTGTTGTGTAATGCACGCAAAAGAACCCAGTAACACTCATTGCTAAGAGGAGGGGTTTTGCCCCGGTGTTCCTGGCAGTGCCTCGGAATAGGCAACTAGATTGATTGGCGCTTTACAAATGCAAATTGGATTTGATTGAATGAATGGGACAGGCTCTCAGGGACTTGTGATGGACTCTAATACATCCCTGTTGAAGGACTGCAGCATGTACATGTACATGTATCTCAATGCATGGTTGGCTAATGGCGCTAGTTGAACACTTTGTGTGTACACCTATTTGCAAGCTCATATTGCCAAGAACACATCATTGCTGGGGTGAGATTAGGAGGGAACTGCTAAATCCACTCAATAATTGGCAGAGGTTGCAAGGGTCGCAGAGCAACGTAGGGTCCTTGGCCAAGTACATGTTCTTACCTAGTTCCCTAAATACATGTATACCCATTCCACGCTTTCAAGCAGACCAAGATGAAAACGAACGAGAAAAGTAAGATTCAAAGTCTCAACAAAAGCAGAACAAAGGTAGGACAAAATAAGGATAAAAGGAAGGCTTTCAGGAGTAGTTTCCATATCCACAGCATCATCAGCTTCATTTGGCATGTTCTGTACTCGCAACACTTGTGCTTCATTCTCAACTAAGCTCTTGCAAGTACAGTTGCAGTACTCCTGTGCCCAAATTGTTCACATGTACATGTATGATACGGTGTACAACTTATGACAAATATTCGATGAGATTTAATCTTTGTGGAACAAAAAAGGTAGGAAATTAGGAATTTAAAGAAAATAAAGTAGAAGAAAAAGTATTAATTAAAAAGCCTGCCATTCCTTTTGTTCTATATAAAGTTTTATATGTAAAAACACTTTTATGGGGGAAAAACTCGGGAAATCCAAATCAGGAAAAATCCTTGCTAAGATATCTTGATAAATCTCAACCCTGGATTTCCACAAAATGTCACACATATGAATGTCCATGAGCTTGGCGCCACGCTTACTGAAGAAATGAATTGAAGAGTTCCTGTCTCAATCTTTCTTTGTAACCAGGAGAGGGTACACATACTTGCACATGGTCTATTGCCAACCTCTTCCTAACATCAGGGCTGCGTTCCAGTTGCACAAACAGGTGCGAACATTCACTGAGTGTTCACCAACATGTGGGCAAAGTCAAACCAATTTGGGCAACAACAATTGTGGTGCCCAGTGACACCATGTGGCTAGCAGCCTTCAATTTCTCTCAAAAGGCGACGACAGTGTACATTGTGTCGGGATATTTTTTTGTCTGCTAAATATCAAAAGCACAGCGGCAAAACCTTTGAAAACTTCTTACCCGATAAAATCTCAACTGTTGTCGTTGTCAGTGCAAGTTCTAGTTATGACTGAAATGTAATAATTTGTTGTGCGCACGGCAGAGGGGCATATGAACGCAACTTCCAAAATGCCTCAATGCCCTTTTGCTGGACACTCAATGATTTATAGTTGCGTCGGCCATTTTAAAATTATTTTGGCTTTTGTTGGCAAACATTACCAAACATTCGCGGGAGTGAAACGCAGCCCAGATCTACCGAGATATGCCAGTATTTACCAGCTATTCTGTCAAACACTGCCCTGCTGGAGTACAAAATAGTGTGTTTGTTGGCAATGGCAAATGTTTGACAAAGGCACATCAAGTGATTGACAAGTAAAACACTGGCCTTGGGAATTAGACAATTTAGCGTCATTGCTGTGAATTTCAACACTTCACACAAGCATAATTTGTAATTGCTTTCGAGTTAAAAACACCATTCAAAGCAAGCACCAAATTTGAAGTGCCACAAAATAAACTTATAATGTATTATACAAAAGTATTGTTGGTAGGCTGGTTTTTTTGTATTATATTATTGTGTATGTTGAGTACATATTTTTATTTAAACAAAATATCATATTAAGTGGGGTTTTTTTTTAAACAAATTTTAGGGATTTCTTTAATAAACGTTAAATGAGCAGTTCCTGCTCTTCCTATTTATTTTATGAAATTTAATACTCGACAGAGATCCTCACCTTCCACCTAATTCCTCACCAGTCTTTAAGCCGCTGTTTTGTGTGGCCAAGGGTAGTCCGAATTGAGCTGGTAGACAATGCTGTTATCACAGTCTGTTGTGCAGACCGATCTACAGATGGTGGCGCATGAAACAGCCGCTGACTGGAACCGAGGTATCCTACTCTATGACAAGAACTTTATTCTGCCTGATCTCCATCTGTGTTTTGCACCATTCTGTGGATGTTTTTATTTAAAGGGAAAACAAATAATTAACTGGTCTTTAACCCTAACTACCGTGTACCTTGGGTGTGTGATCGCGGGAATGAGGGATTTCGCACGGTTTAATACGATTGAAAGTAATGTATAACCTTTGCGAACATCAACAAAAACAAATTGTTGAATTTGCAAAAGTTGTGAACGCATTTCAACTCCAGCAAATTTGGCAGCAAATTTGGCAGCAAATTTGGCAGCAAATTTGGCAGCAAATTTGGCAGCAAATGTTTCACGGCGTCAAATTCTCTTCGTATTCGCATGAAGTATGAGCTGGCTTGAAGCCTGTTGGACTCGGCCTGTTAAACATGAAAACCGAACAAAAATTACCTGCAAATAGCATTCCAGCCACCTCCAGGTGGTTGAAGTCTCCCGTGTCGTCATCCTTTCCCTCCAAGGCTGCTTTGATACCACAGGTACCGTCAAACTTTCCAAAGCTGACGCTCGATGTCACTGTAGAATTACCTCCTGCAGCATCATCATCCACCTCGACAGTGGCAGACTGACTGGAGTCTTGACTCATGAAGGATCGCTCCAGTTCAGCACAGCTTAGACCTGGCTGTGTTAGGAGCTGCCCCGATGCCGAGACTTTAGACAGGAGCTCTTTCACAGGACTTCTCCGTTTGGCAGCCAAGCTCTCCTCGCGCAAGATCTCATAACCAGCCTTGCGAACAATCACTGAACCAAAGGTGATGTCAAAGTTGTCTTGGGGTTCCAAGTCGAAGACAGGATGAGGTTTGGAAGTGGAAGAGCCAGCGGAAGGGGTAGGAGAGGTGGCGTTTCTCTCTAGAGTGGATGAAATGGCAGCCTGGGCTGCTTTCGCTGGTAAATTGGTGGGCTGATCAACAGGCTTAAAGTCTGCGGAAGATCTGAGATAGCTACTGGCTGGTTTGGTGACATTAGCAATTCCTCTACCGAGGTAGTTGTGGGTTGATGTCTTTTTGCTGAGTACAATACTAGCTTTGCTGGTAATAAGCACTTCCTTTTCATTTGGTTTGAGTCCCTGTGGTTGCGATTTCAGATCTTTGAGACCTGTAACTTGTACCAGCTTTGTATCATAGGTCAGCAGCCGCGGGTTTGTTAAAGCAGCTTTGGAGACAGCAGGGCGTTTGAATTTCAAACGGCCGGCATATGTCAAGTCTAAATATTGCACACTGGCCTCAAGGCCTTGTGGGGTTGTTGTACGTCTAATGGAGTTATCATCAAATGACACTTTCTTGATCACTCCACTGTTGTCTACAGAACTACTTCTCTGGAAACTTCTGGCTTGCCCTACCTTACTGCCACCTTCTAGTGGTTTCCCTGCCCGAGGGACACTGTAATAGTTCTCCGGTCTAATATTGTTTTTCGAAAATTGTTCTTTTGCAGAGTGTGCAACAATAAATTCATTTTTATCGGATCCACTCGCATCGTTCTTATTTAGTACTGATGTTCCTGAAGGCATGGCCTGGGATTCCATGGCCGCTGGATGATTTCCAGTCACAGAATCAGATGAGTTCTCGCTGCTGGCTGGGTTTTCCGAATGCTCATCATCTCCGTAGTCCAAAAGCACCTGCGGACTGAGCTTTGGCGGAAGTGAAGAAGTTTTCATGTTGGACTTCACTTTGCTTGCATAAGAAAATTCAGATCGCGGTGCTATGGTGGGTTCTGTCTGCACTGGGGATGTCACATTCACGTCTGTCTTGGTAGGATAGTCTGAAAGATATTTTGGCTTGTTTTTGTTTTCCCCATATTTGTCACCTAGCTCGGATATTCCGGTGGGCTCGCTACTTGATTTTCGCAAGCCGGTGGAAGGCATGTTCCTGTTCCGAAAATAATCTCTCTCCCTGTCCATGTACCTCCCCACAGGGCGAACGAACCGGTGATCATCCATTATGCCGACAGTTCGCTTCTTGGCAGTACGCAGGGAACGCTTGGACTCCACTTTGATGAAATCGCGGTTATCGTCATTGTCAGCACAGGCGTTTGCACGAGCCGTGGGCTCACTCAAGCTGTGCGGTTTGCCAGCAGAGAATGGTCGTTTGTAAGTCGCTTTCATTTTCAAGGGTAACTTGATATAATTCTTGTCACTGTCAGAATCGCTTGGATCGCTTTTGACAGTAAGACTTGGACTAAGTTGCAAGGCTCGCCCTTTTGAAAGAAACCGATTGTATGGCTGAATATCAGCTTTAATATGTACATCAGCCTCTGGGGTAGCGAAAGCAGGTCCAAGATCTTCCCGGACATCAATGTCTTTTGTGCTATTTACAACAGTTTTACCTGCGCCCTTGTTCCTTATGGCGTTGTTGTTGATTTGCAGAGTTTGATTGGTATTGTTGGCAAAGTCAACAGCGTCTTTTCTTGCCGAGGCTGAATGCTGTTGGTTGTTGATATCATTCGTGCCTCCGTCCGTCGACGATTCCCCACTAGAAGTCACGCTGTCTGATGACACCATCGGTGGGTGTCTAGAATTTTCACTGGCAGACGCGGTGGTTAGTTTGGAGGTGGTATGCAAGTCTTTTAGCTGGAGTTTCTTGCGTAGCTCCGGGGGCGACTGCTGTAAAGGAGATGCGCCGATGGGTAACTTCACACTGTTAAGGTTTGTGGTTTCAAAACCAGATCCTGTAGGGGGAACCAAACAAGTTTTCAATGACAAAATTACATCTAAATACCTTTCTCAAAAATCTTCAATGTTTGTTGAAGTACATGTATACATGATAGAGCTGTCCCAAATATTCGAATAGCTCTTTAGCAGTTTAAATATAAAAATAAAATAAAAAAAATAAGCATGTGCGCACAATTTAATCATAAAGTGGCATTTGTTATTGTCAGTATCTTTGTTGTTGACATTTATTGGTCCCATTCTTTAAATTGGGCCAAGTCCCTTGATAGTTATGCAGTACTTAGCTATGCAGGATTATTTTTAATGAAACTCGATCCGAGGAGGGTTTAGGCCGATGGTACCGGGAAGCACACCCACGCATTTCCCGGCTTGCTCGCTTACAGACATTTTGGGCCTTGCTCGTGACGTGTTTATGCGTCATCCGTTTTGAATTGGGGGAAAACTTTGTGTGTATATACTGTACGACTTCTGGCGCGAACTGATAAAAGTTCTCCCTGGTGGAAGAGCACCCTTCTTGTCACCTTCCCAATCAATTTCATTTTCTCCCATAGCTGTTTCAGGAGGTCAGCGTAGTAGGCCACAGTGACAGTGAGATTCGTTTTAAACTTTCTGTGTAATCATTCAACAAGTTGAACTGCACGCAAATTCAGTGAAGTCTGTACAGCTCATCTCCTACCTTAGGCTACTAACTTATCAATCAATTCATACATGTACAAAGAACAGCACATTAGATCACAAGCATTTATCAGAGACAACTTGGGATTAGTTAATACGGTATTGCTCATTCCCTAAAAAACTTATAATGCAAATTTGAATCATTTATCACTGTGTCATGAATTGCGAGTTATTAAAGCACTAATGACAACTGACCTGCTGTTTTCCTTTTCTTGTTTTTCTTCTTTTTCTTGGCAGCATTCCACTGGCACTCGATGCTTTTTGGCCGCTCCTCCAAGTTACTTTCAAATTCATCCTTGTCCAAAGGACTAGCATGTGTGGCTAATTTATTTACATGCAAAGGCACTTCTGGAGTACTGAAAGAATTAGTATTAACGTGAGTCAAGTCCTTCGTTGTGTAATCAGGCATTTGGTGATTGGCGAGTGTCTCTAATTTGGGTCGAGTTGTCTTTTGCTCTCGATGAATATCATTTGTGACGACACTGTTCAGACAGGTATCTAAGACCGGGATTGTGCCATATTTTGTATTAACCTTCGCAGCCATGCTGGCGTCAGATGAATTTGGATATACAAGCGTTGCCGTTGTGGTGGACAAAAAACGTGGCGGTGGACAAGTAGTGTTCTTTAGGTGGCTGTTTGTGAGGAGTTCTCCAACTGAATGACCGATAGCCTCCAGGGACTTAAATGGCGGGGAATCCGGAACTGGTTGTGAATTTGGTATCAGAGCAGCTCTCTGCTCCTTTGTGTAATCACAGTGGTTATCACAAAAAGAGCTTTCAAACTGCAACACTGAACAATTGGGAATTTTAGCAATTGGTTCGGGGTTACACTGTTCAATATTTGAAACTGTTTGAGGTGGTTTAGATTTTATACAGTGTTTATCCTTATCGGTGAATTTCGGAGTTCTGCCCTTCACACTCGCGGCGGCTCCATTCACAAGGACCTGCTGTTGGTCTTGGGGATTGGTTGTAGGGTTTCTTTGCAGAGACAGCTTTTTGTGCTGCTTAACACTGGCAGTCTGTGCCTTCTGCACTTTGTTATGTGCAGTGGCAGACTCCATGGCGCTCCATTGATTTGGGTCTTGGTTGAAATTCTTGTCCTTGGCTGCTGGTGGGTGGTCGGGGGTGCAATCAGCTCCAGGAATTGTCTCCTGGTTCAGTGAATGCTCGGTGTCTGGAAGGAGCCTGCGTTGCCCAATATAAGAAGCACCGACTTGGCTTTCGGCATCCACTCTTGAATGAGCTCCGGCTTCCTCCTGGTCACTTACTGGGTCCTGCTTCTGTAATATGCTGTCTTGGTCATTAAGATCAGTCTGACCAGTCTGTGCGTGGGCATTTAGGCGCCGATTCAACAAAGCTCCCGACTTGGACTGAAATTTCCTGTGAGGCACGTGGTCGAAATGTCTCGTCTCTACAGTCGACAGATGGAGACTGTCGGCGATGCACCTACTGGCAAAACATCCAAGAGATCTAACACCTGGAGATAGAGAGAGGGTTACTTCACTCTCCTCCTGTGCAGCTTTCAGTTCAAGCAGACTTTCTCCAGGCAGGTCAGACAATTCTCGAGCTCTGTCTTTGATACCTTCCACCTGAAATAAAAATAACATTTGTATCGAATTAAGATCATGCTTAAAGTTAAGTCTGATTTGATATTACAAACCTACTCCTAAAATATAATCCTGTAAATAAGTAGCAGAGTTGTATTCAAGTCCGGTCACAAGTCCGGACAAAAGTAGGATTTTTGCTGGCCTTTCAGTAGTTTTTTTGTGATACTCACCCAGCATCATAAACCTCATTTGGCATGTTCTGTACTCACAACACTTGTATCTAAACGTCTGTATCTAAACTATGGGAAGTACAGTTGCAGTACTGTATCTAAGCTCTTGGAAGTACCGGTACATTGTACAGTTGCAGTACTCCTGCACCCAATACCCTTCATTGTGTTATTTACAAGACAATACTAATGAAAAATATTCAATAAGATTTCATTTTTCAAAGTATTGGGTTCAAAAGACTAGGTAAAAGTGGGTAGGAATACTTGAAAGCCTGAATTACATGTACATGTACTGTACACCAACTGAAAAAACTGTAGAGAAATGTCCACACATCCCTTGCAATACATTTGCATGTACAAACATAAAATATTCAGTCACAACTGTTGCACCTCCACAGTTTATAAGGCTTCATCAATTGATATGTACGAGTATATCACATTACACATACATACATACATACATGTCTATACACATGCACATGTATGGTAATGGAGTTGGTGATATGCAGGTTTACAACTGTTTTGTAAAAAATTGGCACTTAAATTATTGCAGCGTGTAAAACTCAAGTATTTCTAAGGGTCTTATCACTATAGTACTAATCAAAGTTAGATACATGTATTTCTGGTGCCCTTATCCACAATGAAACCTGACACTTTTGGTCAAGGGCTTTGACCACAGACTACAGGGAGTAGTCCACATACATGTCTACAAACAATTATTAATTTACTTAAATTACAAAGCCATATGCCATTCTAGGTTTGGTGTGTACACAAACAACAGACTACTTTGCATTATGTATACATGTAAATGTTTATTGTAATGAATGAATAAACCTGCTGCAAACTGCTTTCTGACTGGAATGAACTAAAATATACAAATCAGATAATAAAGAGGGTCTGATATTTGTATCAATAAATACATGTAATAAGATTAGATGCAATATGACAGTGTACAAGAAACAAACAGAGGGGGGCGGACACAAAGCATACACGTTCTGTAGGCCCCTCCCCCTCCCCCCCCCCCCCCCCCCCCCCCCCCCCAACCCCTATCCAGGTTGTTTCTCGTACAGTGTGTATTTAATAATGTGTGACTGTGAAACAAATTTACATTTAAATAAATGTATTACATGCATAATACATGCAATGATATTAAAATGTGCATGATTGCCACACATGTACTGTACATGTACAATAGTACTGTACATACACACAACATATTGCAGTATTAAGTACATGTACACAAAATTACCGTCATGAACTGTTTGGCGTGCAAGTCAACAGGACAGTCTTCGTGGAATGCGTACAAAATTGGTCTAAAAAATACACCTTATTGTGGAATTCAATCAGATGTCATAGGGTACGCCAGACCAACTGATATAGTGATTCCAGAGTTCACAGAACGTGATCTTTTCTGTGTATTCTCTGTTTTCTTTACATGCATTTATTTAGAGATCTTACCGCTTGTACTGAAAGCGATACAGATCGCATGTTTTCCTGACATTTTGTGCCGTTGTATTGTGCGCGGTGCACGTGGCTGTTCTGCACTACCCTCCGTAAATAGGCGATATGATGCGAATGCGTTCGCTTGTGCCGAGTATTAAAATTACTCAGTTTAGTGCCGGGGAAATCTTTATGTTTTACTTTTGTTCAGACGATAGGGAGTCTCGAGTCCAGTAAGGCCAAATTAAACAAAAATCATGTTTGAGGCCGCATCCTATTTAATATTTGTTTCTTTTCTTTTTTTTAAAGAGAAAAAAATGATAAATGTTATTATCTTTTTGAATTTTTTTTTTCTTCAGATAAGATCGTATTTTTAGACTTTAGCATCACTGTGTACATGCTGTGAAATAGTCCATTAGTACGTACATCAGTTGGAGACCATCTTCAAAATTAGCCCGGCAGGTTGTCTTAAAAATGTGTCGACTGTCTGGCGGCCATTTAAAAAATAAATAAAGGGCCTTCTTTTGTTTTTTCAGAAAGGCAGGAAGCTAAACATGTTGTTTTTTTATTTGGCCTAAACTGCTTTGAACTATTAGTGGACAATGGGGAAATTCCGAGGGCGTTGAAAACTTTAGCAGGCGGTAAAAATGTTAGCGGGGCAGGAAAACTTTACTAGTGCCAGTATGGCCACAATAGCACCGGGACGGCTCGCAGTAAATCAAAAGAGCAACCGCATGCAAAATCCAATGATAATGAGTAGAACTGGAACCGGCTTGGATGAATACATTTTTGATGGGGCTTTGTGCTAGCCATGCTGCCTGCAAAAATTTTATTAAATTTACTGAGCGAGAGACACTAATTTTATGTTATACAAGTAAAAAGATTGAAAAAATAACGTTCTAAAATACAATATTAATATATACATTAATATTGTATTTTAGAACGTTATTTTTTCAATCTTTTTACTTGGCCTAAATTAAACCACTGCAAACACATTCAAATCTCTTGTCAAATAGATAGGTCTATCTTTCATTTTAGTGTTTTTGAAATTGTGGAAATGTTGTAAATTTAAAAAACAATAGCGGCCATCTTTTTAAAAAATATATAAAATGAAAGCCCCTCCCTTTTTTTCCAAAAACCCGGACGTTAAAATCTTTTGGGTTTACCTGCCCTAATAAATAATAAGGAGTGGTTGAATTATCCCCTTGGTCGAATATACACACTCTTAGACGCTTTCAAAGATATTTTTGCCAACTTTTGAGATGAACACTTGATGAATGATGTGCACAAACTAAAATCCAGTAACCGACTACTGGCACTGCCAATGCCATGACTGCCAAAAACAAAACATCCACAAAAAGGGTAAAATCGTTGCCAACAAAATCGTCTTTTCACATATTTTTATAGAATAAATGGCACTATTTTGAAGACAGTAAGATATATATTTTAATCCTGGTAAACCATTTATTGCTTGGTACATAAATGGACGCAAAACTAAGCCCATTGGCATTGCAGTGCTGTCGAGTGTCGTTCGACATCATTTCCTACAATTTTAATGTGCGCTGGGCAGCCAAAAACTCCCCGTCCTAAACTCCCATTTTCTCACCTCGAAACCCGAGAGTGATTTCGGAACAATGTGGTCATATACTTCTAGAAACCTTTCTGCATCTTCGTCTTGTAACGCAAGGGCCAAGAGTATAGCCAAAAGCTCAAAATTTGGATCCAACTTCAGCCTGTCGCCGTCTCGTTCAAGCCTACTCGCTGCCATTTTAGGCGAAACATTGCGATGTGTTGTTATGGCCGACTGCGCATGCTCAGACCAATATCGAAAGAGGTTCCGAGTGCATTGAACGAATGCAGCACATACAGGTTCACAGCAAAAAAACAACACGGACTACCACTTAAAAATCGATTTTCTCCCCTTCAAATTCGCCCAAACCTAAATTAAACCACGATGTCACAAAGGATTACTCACCTACTACAAGAAAATGTATTTTTGATGTGAATATCTGGGAATACCGGGTGTTGGGCGTGCCGCTGATTGTGTTGGGCGATAGTGTCCGTTACATGACAAACGAGGGTGTATGTGTGGAAGTCATGTGAAACTGAAAGAGCCTGTAGTGCTCTCGCAATATGGCGAGTGTACATCATGTACATGTACTACGCGATGATACAGCGCAGCGCCTGCCTGCTGCATGGGATCGCTGCATGCATGCAGAATGCATTACGTGTGAAGTGTGAGGGCGCTTTGGGGTTGACGGTCAAATGTTGCTTTGTTTTGCCCATGGTTTTGCCATAGAGCAAATAACAGGCCTTAAACAAAAACATTAATACCACAATTTGCAGGGGAAAATATTGTGCTTCCCTTTCCCGCCATATTGAAAAAACTTAATTCGAAGCTTGGTTGAACGCTGTGACTTTTATTTTAAAATAGAGCAGCGATCGGAGTTCATGCAGGGTAAAAGTAGACGGCTATTACAAGTATTATAAGGTGCAAATCGAACCACTTACGCGGGCCGCGCCCCAACGATTCTGCTCACGTGATGGCCGAAGCTGCGGCTTTATTTGACCATGGAGGAAGGAATGATTTTTTGACTACATGGACTAATTACTTTGAGATTTACTGCATTCTACCAATGAGTGACTTTGCTCCACGAGCAAGGTCTGTGACTGTGGACTATGGTGGGCCCACGGATCGAGCCCGGAGTATGATGACGTCCGACCTTTAATATAGACGACAAACTGACAGACCGTGCCAATTCTACCTTATTCACAACATCAATTAATATGCTTCATCTTTATGGACACCAATCACCCAAGCCGGCATTTCACAGCTGATGCATACAAAATCATTGAACTTATGCAGGACTGCCAAGTACCGGCAAAACTCCTTCCTTCCATAGATCCACTATAGAACAGAGTGCGTGATTGGAATAGACTGCCCCTCATGTTACCACGCAGCCAATAGCAAGTTTTAAAACATCCCTCTAGGCTCTAGTGTACGGCGGCGTCTTGAAGTTTTAGGAAAGTTATGTAGCTGTGCATTGTAGGTGAAGATAGGCCCGTAACTGACCAGGGTGAGCTAAAACTTAAGAAAGCACCTAAATTGACATCGAAAAAGATTAGCTCTTAGTATCGGCGCGGGGCCCTTGAAAATGATGGGAGGATAGGGTACAGCGATTTTCGCACTGGATCACTCAAGGGGGTCGGCCAACGGGGTCCAATCGCCGTTGAAACAAAATAAAGTTATTTTTCGGTGGGGCCAATTAAATTAGGGTGTGGTTATAGGTTGACAAATTGTTGTCTCGTAAAACTGCCGACCTAATTTATATTGTTTTAAGCCAGTGTGTATAATAATCTGATTAATTAATATCGATGTGGTGGAAAAGCTTCGAATCGAGTTTAAGCCTTTGATCTATCTATTGGAATTTGCTGGGCCAACCGTGACGCTATATGCCCTCATTAAGTTATACCGTGGATCGCGACGACCGGATAAATAATATAGCAGGTGGCGCTGTTACTGGTTTCGCAAGATAGTACCATGGAGGAATAAGATAGTACTAGATAGATCGAATGGCTAAACTGAAATCGATGCTTCTTTCTTCCAAAAACTCCCCACAAGAGCAACATCGATATATGATAACTTTGTGGATCCGCAGAACCACATTACTACTGCTAAAATAATTAAGTCACGCCCCATTCAAACATTCAAAAATTGGCAGGATACTTGCGTATCGGGAAACTTCAATGTTCGTGCCTTGTCAAAAGGTCGCCATCTCCTTCAGGTTTCTTAGCCTTTTGCCTTTGCTGTGTTATGTGATCATTGCCTGGTTATTTCTTAAAGGGGCATAATCACTTTATGGTGTTTCGACTGGTTATTTACGTGTGTCTAAGATTAGACCAAACTGGCGCTATGATCAGAAATGTAATAGTAATGAAGTTTGGATCGCATTATAGAACAGATTAACACATTTTGGTATAACTTCTACCATCGGAGAAACAAAGTAAAAGTGGCATGTGTGAAAACAACTTTCATGATGCTGTTATGTTACAAAAAATGTAAACACACTGAGAAAGAATGTATGAGCCCTTTAAGATAATCACGACCGTCCCAACTGCCTGCGGGGGAAAGGGGGAAGTATAACGACGCACATCCGCGTTTTCACTCAGCAGGCCATGACCTCCGGTCTCCTCTATATCCACGACGCATTGCGATGTGCATGGCGCGCGCGATCCTTGCCACAATTAATTTGTTCATGTTCTCCAAATCGAAGTCTGAGTTTGGACTGCGATTTCCAAGTTTGGTCGGTGTGGAAAGTCGGTCACGGGCCTGGGTACGTATCGTGCTAGCTGCTGAAGTTGCCCCCGCACATTCATGTCTGATCGACGGAGGAGTCGTATATCCACAACGACTGAACGGTGAGTGAAAGTTTTTGTCCTCATAACATAACGGTTCAGTGGTTATTGTTTAAACTCTTCGGCTACAGTCTGTGAAGACAATCGTGGGTAAACAAAATCCGCGTCTGGGACCCCTCTTAGTCTCATAAACTTTGGGACAAAGCTAAACATTTTTAGGCGGCAACTGTATGATGTTCAGAAGTTTATCATGGAGGTCCTTCTTATTCTTCCATGGTTTAATTGGCTTTAGCATCCTGAAGGATGCCTTGGACAAACTTGTTGTGCCAAAGGTTTTTAGAGTTTGGCCCAAAACTGAGCGCAAACTGTACCGACTGGGACTGTGAGCAAACTGGGCCGGACGTGCATTATTAATGTAGGAGGAAATGCACGCAGAGGGAAAAAGTGGTGCTATCGCCATACGCATGCACATACACGGTGCCATGTTTAAAACAAAAGGTCAACTGAAGATGTTGTGTATACCCGGCCCTATACCACAGCACGAAGATAGTCTAGTCTCACACGTGTGACATCCTTATCGAGTTGTGACATGAATGCGGAAACCGTATTGAACAACATAGATAGCGCATTCTGGCATTATTGGCGCGATATTTCCCTAACAATTTTAACTTTTAATGGTTTTTTTTAAATAAAGACTTCATGATCGCGTGCAAGGCAATCACACGTGTGCCTCAACAGCCATCATAAAAGTGTTATTTTTCAAGCTAGGAAGATCATTCCAAAATTGGTTACGACTTTTTTGGATAAATAATTTGTAAAAGTTGTAATCAAAATAGGTCAGGGCGGAATATTCCTCCATGGTTTTATTAATTCATGCCATTGAACAAGTTCATATTATATAGATTTTTCAGGTTCTATATTCTTCCTTTTTTTTCAGAACAAAAATGTGGCAAGATTTTTTCATCCAAAAATCCTACTGAGGAATTCGACAAGTATCGACAAAACTGCATCATAATATAAACCTACTAAGAAACTATAAACAAGATGTGAAAACCCCCACAAAACAAAACAGGCCTTGAACTCGAAGAAAATTTCAAAAAAAAAGAAGAAAAAAGTACGTTGGGGAAAACTGGAAAATGATATTTGTAATCGGCCCCAAATAAGAAAAAAATATCGGCAAGAGGAATTGGCCATGGGACCACATTGCTTGTACGTGTGCCGTGGAGGAAAACGAAAGGCCCGGGGAGTGTGGGCCGTGCATCCCATCGGATCAGGGGTGCGATTCGGGCCTCTACAAGGAAACATCGTCCCTCTAGACAGATGCACAGAAAATATGAGCCCGTGGCCGTTTACAAGTACTTGGGAGGTAAACATATATTTTGCATGACTTATTCTTTAAGAATAGTTACGTTCCTTTTCCGGCGCTTTGGGGCCATAATATTGTGCTTTGTGGCATCAAACTGCGAAAATAATAGTAGTTTTCCCAGTTACTTCATAATTCAACACTAACACACAGTTTATTTTAAAACGTCACTTTATTTTAGTTCCCGAACATCGTCGAGCTCAACTCTTAATAATGTTCAAAATTAGATGTTGAGGTTATGTACTTTAATTCGTTTTGTACCCAATAAATGTCCGAATTTGTTTACATTTTGGCTGCGAGATAGCCAATACATTACAAAGTGCGATATGCGACTTCATTTTATAGGTACGGTCCTCAACACGTATTTAAAGTATTTAAAGTTTGATTCTTTTCGCGAAAATACAGATATTTTGCGAAGGCAAGTTGTGCCATCTGCACAGCTGTAGCGAGGACTCGAGAACAGACTGGCTACGACACGTGACATCCACATATGCGTTGTGGTCAGAAGTCAACATGTCAGCCTACCAATGCAGGGGAAACATATATTACATCACCACCAAGGTCATAGGTCAGGGCGAGGAGTTGGTTCTGGGGTTGAATCGTACGGAGCCTCAACCGACTTGGATAGAGAAAGAGCAATCAAACGGTATAAATCTACTTTTTGTTTATACGTACAAAACATACGGTATACCAACATTAGACGGTTTTTCAATCAATTTGTAAAGATCAACATTTTCCAACACCTTTGGTTAGCTATGGTAACCAATATTTTATTTATAAGTTCAACCGACTCGTGGTTATTTGGTTTACAATAAATTGACCAAAGAAATGCATGGTTTTGACCGAATATTTGGTCGAGATATTAACCAATTCGTTTCAACCCATGAAAATGGTAACCACAATGGTCGACCAACCAATGAATTCAATTCTTATTACTGGTTATACGTCAAGATATTTTAACACCACGGCTTGCCATGTAAACAGTTCTGCCGTTATACAAAAAAATCATGCAACATTGAAGCACGAATGCTTCCATTTCCCCCCTCAGCATACATGTATTGGCTACATTTACAAATAGCGTTTGATTTGTTTGTTCTTTCTTTTCAGATCTTAGTCTTACTCCAACCAAAGCATGCATCGTGTGTAAACGCCAGCACGGGGAAACGCCTCTGGTAGCTCGGCGTTGTGATTGGCGGAGCCAAGTAGAAAACGTAGATGTTCAATTCGACGACCGTTTTCCTACCCTGCAACTCTCGCCTTCTGACGTTCGCAATTGGCAGTTAAAAAAAGATTCGCACTGCGTGACTCGCGGGAAAGATCCCTCCGCCAACAGCCGCAGAGGATTTAACAGTCGGGTTTTCTTCTGCCACTTGTGCGGTTGGTGGTTCAAGACGTTCAGGCGCTACGCATCACACAAACTCAATCACAAGATGCGGTATCTTCAGTTCAGACTCCAGTCTCGTGATGAAACGGGCACAGAGTCGCGGAAGGAAGGTGTGAATTCTTCCACAGAATCGGCGGCCAAGAATCGAGATGACTTTTCGTCAAGCAATGGATACGGTGAGAAAGAATTTACCCCACCGACGAAGAACAAGCTGGAAAAAACAGAAACGATCACTGTCGAGAATCGACAGAAAGCGGTTTCCACAAAGCTTCCTGGTGAAGAAACAGTCAATGGACAGAAAGATGAGGGTTTGACCTTGTCTGAAGAACAGCAAGTCACAAACTTTAACAATAATCACACCAGGGAAATTAAGGGCGCCGAAAAGAGAGCGAGGGAAAAGTTTAAAAAGCCGCCCGAAAAGACCAAGACCCGCGGTCGGCCTCGCCGGCTGCACCAGGGCAACTCGGTGGCTATGATTTCACACGTGAAAATAAAAGGCACACGTGAAGATAAAGGAAGAAAACAGAATAGGAAGTCCCGAAAACGAAACAACGATCGTTCAGCGACAGTTAACGACAACAGAAAATCTGGCAGATTTGCGTGCGGGAGGTGCGAAAAGATTTTCAACAGCAACGCCAACCTGGAGAAACACGTGCGCGTTCACACAGGAGAAAAACCTTACGCTTGCGATCACTGCGACAAGCGCTTCACCGAATCAAGCAATCTCAAAACGCATCTCCGCGTTCACACGAGCCACAACCCGTACAAATGCGAGGTTTGCAACAAGGAGTTCAAGTACTTGAAGGGGTTTAAAAATCACGTGAGTCGACACGAGAGGGCACCTGTTACGTACAAGTGCAATTTGTGCGAGCGCGAGTTCAGCCAGAACGGGCCGTGCAAAACGCACGAGAAAAGCCACCAGCGTGACAGGCCGTTCAAGTGCAAAGTGTGCAAGATGAGATTCAAAAGAGAGGGCGGGCTACAAATGCACATGGATAAAATGCACCCGAGCAAAAAGCGCGGGAAAGGGAGAGGCTGTAAACAGCAGATCGAGGGCGCCAACAAAGATGGCCACCGCCACCACTGCAAAAAGTGCGGGAAGGGGTTCAAGTTCAACTACACGCTCAAGCAGCACGAGCGCATCCACACCGGCGAGAAACCCTTTAAATGCGGCGAGTGCGACGCGGCGTTCTCGCAGAGCTCCAACCTGACCAGCCACCGGCGGATACACACGGGCGAGACGCCCTACAAATGCCGCCACTGCGAGAAGAAGTTCGCGTGCGCGCAGAACCTCCGCAGTCACCTGCGAGTCCACACCGGCGAGCGGCCGTACAAATGCCCGCAGTGCCCGGCGAGGTTTGCCTACAGCAGCTACCTCAAGACGCACTCCCTCGTTCATTCCGACAAGAAACCCCTGAAATGCAAGGTGTGCCTGAAAGAATACCGACACCCTACGAGTTTTAAGATTCACTGTCGGACGCATTTGGAAAATCAGAATTCAGGCGATTCTGCTATTCTGCTTGTCAATGAAAAAGCAAACGATCACTGTAAGACACTGTGCACTAAATAATATTGAGCCAAGACCCGAACCGCCTACACACGTAGTTGTGGATATTGTATTTGCCAAAAGTTGCTATTGTCTGCAATGTTATCTGCAAATTGACCTTCAGTCGTAAAGATTGTAAACAGTCAGCCAGCCTGTCGTTTGATGTCTGAAATATTCTATGAATGTCTGATACTCCTCGCGGCAATGGCGGCACACGGTAACTATTTTAACTCCGGTACGGCGCGTGAAAAAAGAGCGGGAAAAACTCCAGGTTTGCGCAAAAGCCACATAATTATGAAGAGCGACCTCTCACGGCTGCTCAATAATTATTATATAAATGTTCATCCATGAAGGGAATTAATTTCTTGTAAAATGTTCTGCATGCAAGAATACTCTAACAATTATATTACGTGCTGCAAAAATTACATAAAGGAAAAAATTGCATGCATTATTAAGTGAAATTTAACTGAAATGATATTAATAAAATGAACTTTGTTTCAATAATTATTGAAAAGATCAATTACACATTATTGGAAAGAATATGCATTAAAACCAACTGCCTTATTTTTATATATTTTTTTATTAACTCTCTTCAAATTGGGTTGCATCTAGAATATTATATATTTTCTTGTTATATTTTATACTACATGTACATGGAATTTGGCAAGACAAAATACCAGCATCTGAACTATAATACAGTACACATGATAAATTGCTGAATATTTTAAGGGGTACCTGCATCTTTGTGTGTGGAACATCCGTTTCAGATTTGACTGGTAGTCTACACACCCTTACAATAAACATAGGCTGATTAAATGTCTCCGTTCTATTTAAAGGTAGTATACACCATTGGTAATTGCTTCAATTATCATGAATGGGTGGATTTGGGGGGTTGTATTTCATAGTAAATATTATTTAACTGACTTTTCCAAAGTTTTACAATCATGGAAGCCGTGAAAATCACGAAAAACAGCGTTTGTTTTCAACCGGGGTCTAGCAGTTATGTTATCTTAGTTTTTTCGCGATCGCCGTCCGGCGATCGCAAATTTTTCTTTATAAAATTCAATTTTGTTGAATAATTACAGGATATATAGCGCAATCCTTTTGCTAAATGCCTAGAATCATTATTTACTTTAAATTGAGTAAGATATTTCTTAATAATTCGGTGGTAAATATTTGCGATATCTGCAAATTTAAGAGACCTTTAAGAGATCTGCAATTTGGCATTCACTAATACTAATGAATTTTAATTAATTCTCAACACAATCATGTCTTCCAGTCCCAATTCAAATCGCAAGCTATTCAAATGTGACACGATCTAGCGGAACGAGTCGGATGTCGGCCCCGTCAAAAAATGAGTTTTCATGTAGTTTTAAAGAGGGCATCTGTACAGTTTTAAACACTGAAAACCCCATGTCGATACGATGTTTTGTTGTCGAGTTATCTAAATTTGTTTAAATACCAACGAAGAACACAGTTCTGATTAAAACATTTTTGGGAGTCCCAGACATCCGACTCATTCCGCTTGATCGTGTCACAAATGAGCTTCGACAAAGCATTCCTTTGTCATCGTTCAGCCAATGTTAATTGTGACTGGACTGTGTTGGACTGGACTTATATATTAGACTACAACACACTGCAATGTGGAACAATTTGCATGCAATTAAATTGTGCATTCAATTTCATTCAGATGGCAATGTCATTTATATTGGGTCAAACTAATGGAGTACAATAACACATTATGTGACCTACTCAGCAAAAAGGTATTATGTCACAGTTATATACATGTACATGGTTGAAAGCCCACAACATAATCTTTCATTTGGTATATAATAGCCCCTCTCATTTAGAGATATGACGTGTTTGCATATTGATTACTTAATCATTGGAGTTCAAATTACACAACTGAGAAAACAGACTTTGAAATAGCCGTCTCTGTTGATGCACACAGAATTCACACAAAATGCACACTTTATTTATCAAAATCAACATTTCTTTGAATGAAACCTGAAATTGTAGATATTAAAGATGTAATTCATGACAAAAAATGAAAATCACATTTTGATGAAATGTTTACACTCAACTTTGAGCGGGCCAATACATGACAATGCACAGCCCGATAATACCCTTTTTTGTAGAACCGGTCACAAATAAGTAAAATACATACTATAAGAAAAAGGAAAATTCTGAAGTCATAAGAAAGTCTCCTAGTATTACAGTTGAAGCATGATATGTAAATAAATAATACATTTTCAATGATTTCAGTTATAGTGTTCACAACACAATAAACAGAAAGCTGGGAAAATACAGGGTTAAAGGTAGGATACACCATTTGCAGATATCAAAAATATTTATTACCAAATTATTAAGAAATATCTTACTCATTTGAAAGTAAATAATGATTCTAGGCATCCAGCAAAATGATTGTAATTATTCTTATACATGTACCTCCAAATAGGCACTTAGGGAGACAATTCCATAGAGATGTACACAAACTTAAAACAGTCCCAACTTGTTTACCCTAACCCTTTTCTCTAAGATCTTCGCGATTTATGCTATTTAGACCAAAATCTGTCCGTCTAGGGCAAAAATAACTCCCAAATATTGTTTTTTAGGGTAGCTAGACACTTAGGGAGACACTGAAATGTCTCCCTAAGTGCCACTGTCTCCTTATTACCTAAAAACTTACGCTAAGTTGTCTCCCCAAGTGCCTATTTGTATAAATTCCGAAAATATAATTATTCCGAAAAATATAATTTTATAAAAAAAAATTCTTAATCGCCGGACGACGATCGCGAAAAAACAAAAATAACATAAGAATAACTGCTCGACGCCAGTTGAAAACAAACGCTGTTTTTCATGCTTTTCTTGGCATCAATGACTGTAAAACTTCGGACAGGTCAGTTAAACGGCATTTACTATAAAATACAACCCCCAAAAGCCACTCATTCATGATAATTCAAACAATTACCAATGGTGTATCCTACCTTTAAATATAGGGAAAAATTTTAATTTAGCAAATATAACAACACAACTCTAAAGATAGTTTCATGCACTGTAAGTAGAGAATTTCCTGTGGTTGTATAACAAGCTATATTTTAAAGCAATATACTTATATGCTTGTGACATAAATATGTTTACCTTAATCCCAAGTTTGCTTTTTTTATTGGTAGTTATATGCCTGGTCTATTTTTTTTTTAAATCACCACAAAAGCAAATGGTGAATCGCTATCTTTAACAAAACACTTTAAGTTTCAATATTTTATTTTTTTCCTTCACCAACATAATTTACCAAAACTATACTCTGTAATCTTTGAGTGATTGTGTTAAAACAAAATTAAATTAACACACCTCTCATTTTGTTGTACATGTAGTATATGTACCTGCTGCTATATTGGACTCGAACCAGCAAGCTCGTTGGTCAAGTGGTGAGACGTCTGCACTAGTAAGCAGGAGGTTTCGGGTTCGAGTCCCACCCGAGTAGTTTGTCAATAGTTTTTCTCACTAACACTCGAACAACACCAAGTATACAGAGTTTTGAAGAAGAAAAAAAAAAAAAATATATATTTTTGTAATAGTTCAAGAACCTCTATTTTTTTGGGTAAATATAGAACAGCTGCAGAATAATTAAAATATCTGGAAAAAAAAAATATATATATTAAGAGTTATATTTCAGAAAAAACAAGAGCAAAATATGAAAACAACTTGGACTGAAAAGATAAAAGTAATTTCTCTAAAGTACACCGCATAAAAGTATTTTGAAATGGAAAACTGGACACTTAGAGGCAAGCGTGAACGTTACAACTTGGGGCATTTTTGATTTGTTTTGCGTTTCTTCTAAGAGATTTTTGTTAATAATATAGTAACTCAACAATCCATACCCAGCACACTTAGTTTAGGGTGTACAATGCACTCACTTAATATTTAATGGGGCTTAATTTTTTTTCTCAATTTGATGGGACAAACAATTAGAAAATAGTAGAAATTTCATGACTTGCAATGATTGTTATCACTCATCCTTTTTTTTCCTCTCTTTCTTAACTGTCCGTGGACGATGCGACAGTTAATTAAGATTCCCTCTCTTGCATTGGTCCTGCTCAATAGCCTCAAACAAGGATTTGAAATTCCCTGCTCCAAAGCCCTGCAAATCAATACAACAGTGATATTAGTATTACGGCGGAATTTAACCAACGACAAGAATCTTTTTTTGTTTTACCAATTTGCGCCGGGATTATTTCGAAATTGCCCAGGCCCAGGTTTTTTTTTTACAAACTTCATTCTGAGGCGGGTTCAGGCTGGCATCTGTGGATACCACACCCTTATATTTCTGGCCTTGCTTGCTAAAAGCCAGTTGTCGACAGATATTTCCGGCCTTGCTCGTGGCATGTTTATCCGTCACCTGTTTTGATTCCCAGGAAAAAAATGTGTGTGTACATACACACGGCATCCGACGCGAACTGGTCAAGCACAGGAGATGTGGACTTTAGCAACTTTAGGAGTTATGGGACTAAAGAGTCGTAAATAGTAGGAATTTCAAGAAAACAAATTAGACCAATTAGGAAAAGTAGGATAGGTAGGGGAAAAAAAACAAAAAAACAAGTAGGACAAAATAGAAAAAAAAAATTGAAAAGTATGGAAAAACTAGGAAAAGTATGGAAAAACTAGGAAAAGTATGGGAAAACTAGGAAAAGTATGGAAAAACTAGGAAAGGTAAGAAAAAACTTGAAAAAGTTGGAATACTGCAATGTTCTTACTTCGTGATTGTGACGTTGGATAATCTCCAGGAAGAGGGTGGGTCGATCCTGGATGGGCTTGCTAAAGATCTGCAGCAGGTAACCATTCTCGTCAAAATCAATCAGGATGTTCAACTTCTCAATCTGAACGTCACGCGAAAGAAGCAACGGGAAAGACGTATAAATATAACTTGGTTTGAGGGTGGGTAGTCGATATTAGCTACCCAAGTCCATAACCAGTCCCTGCAAGTCCCTGCAAGTCTCTGCAAGACCATCACAAGTCCTTCAGTTCCAATTCAAATCACAAGCTATTTAAATCAGCTTTGACAAAAGCATTCTTTTGTCATTGTTCATCCAGTTACTTGTGACTGCCTTTATGAAGGGACTTGTGACTGGCTTCACTAAAGGACTTGTGCACGGACTTGCAGGGACTCGACTACAACCCTGGTTTTAAAAGCTGACAAACTAGTTCCTAAGGCTGAAGTTTATCAACGCATAAATCGTCATATCCCACATCACATCAGTCAATAATTGTATCCCACATCACAGCAGTCAACTTTTTGTTAAAGGTAGTAAACACCATTTGCTTTTGCTGTAATTTTCAAAAAACTGAGTTTTATATTTATAGTAAATATTGTGATGCTGACATATTTTGTAAGTTTCGTGTTCGTAGATGCTGGAAAAACCCAGAACATTAATGCTGTTTTGTTTTAAGTTGTGGTTCCTTGACTAATTCCTTTTGACGAAACAGCAATTTATATATGTCAGGGAATTATCAGGTTTAGGAAACCAGACTAGTTGGCTGGTACCCACTCACGGATGTGTAACAGTATCACAAATAAAATGTGGACCAACTAAATTTAGTAAAGTGGGGACAGTGTTTGCAAATAGTCCGATATTTCCAAAGATTGCCAGCCGGCAATCGTTGGAATTTGATACAAAATTCTACGTTTCTTGAAAACCACAGAACACCTGATGCTGTAAATTCATAGGATGCTTGAGACTGTGATTCACTTACAGTCAAGTAAGGTATTTCATAATAAATCAGTAGTTTTGTTTTTTGAAAGTTTGCAAATGGTGTATACTACTTTTATATATTTACGACACCAGCTGGCGAGACATTACCAAATCCAGGTTCTCGGTCACACTAATCTTGGCGGTCTTGAGCCTCGCTCGTAGATTCTTGTAGTACGTGGCGGGGATCGTCAAGAAGTTCTGGCCCCTGGCCTTAAGGTTTCCCACCGCCTGGATGATATCGTCCGTATTCATGGCGATGTGCTGTACCCCAGCAGTGCCATAGTAGTCCACGTACTCCTGCAAGAGCAAATTAAATCATATTCTTAACCAGTTCGTGCCCAATTATTTTAACGTTACCGAACCGAGGCGTGATATTTTTGAACTTGCGAACCCACCTCGCGAGCGGGATCCGTTAACCAGTTCGCGCCGGGATTATTTTAACATCACCGAGCCGACGTGCGGGATTATTTTTTACAAAACTCAATCCGAGGCGGGTTCAGGCCGATGGTACCTGGAAAGCACACCCACGCATTTCCGGGCCTTGCTCGTGACGTGTTTATGAATCTGGGGGAAACTTTGCACGTATATACTTTGCACAGCCATAAGCCCATTTAATAACTACAGAAGTGCCCTTCAATGCACATGCACAGAATCCTTCAATGCGCTGCAGCTCGAGTGAATTAGCATGTGCCACTGCCATACAGTGAACTGCCCTCACAGACGGAGGGTTAAAACAGCCTTATTTTACAGTTGGTAGGTTGGATTGATATCAGCCTAAAAGTGAATCTGCACAGGGATTTGTCCAAGTTATCTTGGAACCTCATCAAACTACCTGTATCTGACTCTTCCGTTTGCCATTTGCTGGTTCATTGATAGGCATCTTGATTGTCTCTTCGAAATTGGTGACGACGATTGAACGCAGTGCGCTGTATTCTGTGTTAATCTGTTACAAAAACAAACCAACAAAAAAACTGCTCAAACTAATTCAGGGAAGAAAAAAAATGCCAGTTACTGTCGTGAAACGATCGATATAAAGTGGGTGTGTCGGTGCTTTTAGGGGGTTGCACCCTGACAATTTCAAATTGAATAATTTGATAATTTTCTAGCATTGTATTTGTTATGAGCTTTCGATTGAGACATCCTACCTAAAAGAATAAGAAATCGGCCATTGATTAGTAATTAATAAAATTCAGTATGCACAACTGAACTGAATAATGATAAAAACCACTTTTTAACACTGTGTAAAGGCCTGCCAATGAAAACAAATCTAATTTGTTTGTAGACAGTATTGATGGTCTTCCTTCAAAATTCGTTTGGAAAAAAAAAAATCAAAATCTTGAAAAAAAACCCAGATAACCTGACTTTAATAAAAGATTTTGTAGCTTAAAATCTCACCTGTTTATCGTCCACTGACCAGAAGCGATGAAACATCAGATTTTTCTCGTACCTGCAAAAAAAACACACAAAAAACACACCTGTTTACAGTGGTACAAAATGGGTGGTGATAAAAACATGTTCTTGAAAGTTATTTCGGCGGATTATTTTTTTTATTTGAAGCACATTTCGGATGACTCAGATAATCAATTTGACATTTTATATTACTATAATAATAATAATAATAATAATAATAATAATAATTGGGGAGGCTAATCATCCTTACTCGTAGCTGGTGTGCTGAATTGCGAAGGACGCGGCTACAACGTGGTCGAGCTGCTGGCACGTAAAGGTGCCTATGGCAGCCGGCCACATCGACTCATTATGACTACGGAGCACAGCCTGAGATCGAAAGTGTTCGATTTTTCAGGAGGAGGAAAACCGGATGACCTGGGAAAAAAACCTCGTGGCACAGGAGAGAAACAACGCACAACTCTACTCACATATGGTCCGGCCGGGAATCGAACCCGGGCCACATTGGTGAGAGGCAAGCACTTTACACACAAGCCACCCATGTCACACTTTGTTTTCCACTTTTATGGAATGATCCATTTAGCAGGATTTCTAGCCAGAATGCCCTAGACAGTTAGCGTTCAAACAACACATCCTGAAATAATAACTTTCTAAAACAATGTTCTTGGAAGGACTTACCAATCGGCAATTGTCTCCATTTCTTCATCGGGTTGGTTCCCGACGACGTGGTCCACAAAGTTTAGTCTACCGGAAGGCCTTTTAATAAAAGAACAAAAGAATCCAATTTAGGTGGAATGGGTTTATGGATTTGCTGAACACAATTCTTTAACTATTAACCAGTTCGCGCCGGGATTATTTTAACATCGCCGAGCCGACGGGCGGGATTATTTGTAACGAAACTCGATCCGAAGCGGGTTCAGGCTGATAGTGCCGGGAAGCACACCTACGCATTTCCGGCCTTGCACGCTGCTGACATACATTTCCGAACTTGAACTTGGCGTGTTTATGCGTCATCCGTTTTGAATTTGGGGAAATGTTTGCGTTTATATTTGTCATCCGGCGCGAACTGGTCAACAGCGGCTGAAACTGAGGAGCTGCTTAGCGCAGGGTGTTACTCAGCAAAACCTGGGGTCAATTTCATAAAACATGCAAGCACAAAATGGGGCTTAGCACAAAATGGCGCTTAGAACAAAAAGGTCTTGCTCAGTAAAAACAGATTATCGGCCAAAATTCCACGTGCTTTTTATTTCAAACAAAATCCAGCTGAATACCAGTCACAAACAATAAAAACATCAACTAAAAATTTGGTTTGTAACCCTGTTATTTTTAAAGGAAGAATTTTCATGCTAAGCAAATTTTGGTGCTTACATGTTTTATAAAATTGGCCCAGGTTACAAGCTAAAATGTAGTCTTGGTGCAAGACGTCCCTGCTATCACTTCACCAACCGCTATCACCCACGAACCGCTATCACAGGAACGTCTTGGGAATCTTGTGGTGAAAGAGGGCGTGGTCTTACTGAACAAGAAATGCATAATTCAACAAACGGCAATAAAATATGAGCGCAAGCGCACTAACAGCAATAAGTGCATTGGTAATAAGCTATACAGAATGGTACCGTTCCGCTGAAGTCTACGCATACAACGTGAACTAAATCATGCAGACGTGCAGGTACTAGACTCATGACTTGAATGATTCATCGCACGCGCTCATCGGTTATACAAGCTACGTCATATTGTATGCGTACGTACACTGAATTCTGCTCGGAATTTCCCGAGCAGAATTCACAAGATTCCCAAGACGTTCCTGTGATAGCGGTTCGTGATAGCGCCCTCTATTAGCGGAAATTTGTGGAAATACAAAACAGGGACGTCTTGCACCAAGACTAGCTAAAATGCCATGCTTTTTTTTTTTTTTACTTTTACTGGTTTTCTGCTGAATTTTCACAGAGTACACAAATGTACAACACGCTATCTTCATTGGGAAACATTTCACCTGAACTGACCCATAACATTTGGTTCATACTTAGTTCTGAGGAATTCAACTACAAATTTAATTGGTCTTCTGACTTGAATTATCATGAATAGGTGAATTTGGAGGATTTTCTAGTAAATAACGTTTAACTGACCTGTTTAAAGTTTTACAATCAAAGACGCTGGGAAAAGCAAGAAATACAGCATTCGGTTTTAACCGGCGTCAGGCAGTGGGACTTATGTTGTTATATCTTTTTTGTGATCGCCGTCCGGCGATTGTGATTTTTTAAAATAAAATTAATTTGTTTAAAACAATTACTGGACAATAAGCACAACTATTACAAAAATTACAAATTGTATCCGAGGTATATCGAGGATAACAAAAAAAAAAACTTATTTCCATTGTCAGGTGGTCCTCTAATTATTCGCTCATATAGTGCAATCATTTTGCTGGATGCCTATAACAATTATTTACTTTCAAATTTGCAAATGCTGTTTCCTACCTTCAAATTGTCTGTTGATATAATATTCAACTTCATAGCTTACCTCCTACCTTTAGCCAAGAACTTATCAATCACCCCTCAAAAAATATTTGTTTATGTAGTCCTGGGCCGCATCTTAAATACTTGGATGCGGCTTAAAGTGGCACACGGATCTATAGGAAGAGGCTAAAGCCGCTTCCTTTAATCCGTGTATAATTTGCAGCCGTTGCCAATTGATACGGACCCGGCCCAACTTACAGGAGTTTCGTGAGCGGGTCCTGAAACATGGGCGCTTTGTATCCCGGCAGGAACAGACCCTGGAAATCCCGCTTCTCCACAAAGGTGTGGGTGGTGTCCCCGTACTGTAAAGAACAGAAATTGTCAATCAAGACTGTTATTTACTTACAGTCAAGTAAGGTATTTCATTCAATAGTTTTTGGTTTGCAAATAGTGTACACTATACAATTGTTGCCTGCTGTGACATGGTCCATGGCGTTTTGTACACCCGAGGGGGCAAATGGCACCCGAGGCGGTCGTCAGTCGTTGCCGAAAGTGCTAACTTCACTGTTCCCTGTTTACATCGCACAGGAACATACATCAATTTACGTAGTACCAGCTAATATAACACAGCGCCATGTCAAAGGTTGCTAGACTCTAATATCAGTCGCTTCCATGGTATTTATCACAGAAATGGCCGGCCAGGCTATGCGCTAGCGTGTAAAAAAAAATTCCGCGGCCTGGAAAAAGAAAGTTCATGTACCCCGTGGGGTACATGAACTCATGTACCACGCGTACATCACTCATACCATGCTCATACATCGGCACACTCGGATACATGCGTTTTTGTGGCATGTCACGTGAACGCTTCTCGACCAATAAAAATTCACAATCTATTGCCGTGGTATAACAATACCTTTTGGTGGTTGCTGTACCTTATTGGTGATGTGATGCGACCATAAATTTGGATGTAGATCATTATTAAGGGAATAAATGTTTGTTCGAGAGGTTTTAATCACTCTGTTTAATACCGCTTGGAGTCTGGGGTGCTGATAATTACCCGAGTCGAAGGCGAGGGTAATTATCAGCACCCAGACTCCAAGCGGTATTAAACAGAGTGATTAATACCGACCGAACACACATTTATTTCCATTCATAAATACCTTTTTTGTAAAATTCAGCCAAAAAAGCACAGAAATTCTCGGAAAATTGTCGCAAGTAAATTTCGGTGTTTCGCCATTTTGTGTGTGTCAAATGACATGTTTCCGCCTCTGTCGCTCTACACAATACATGCAATAAAGCGTATTTACTATGAACCAGACTATTACTGCCATTGGAAACTTCGTTCCCAGGGTGTCGAGCTGTACGCGCCCAATACTACCCGCTCTTACTATTGGAGACGAGGTACGGTTGGAAATAAAGTGAGCCCTGGGGACAGGTATAATGCGACATCGCTTTGTTGCCAGCTGGTTTTAAACACTTCCAGCCATGTCTTTATCGTCCGTTTAATACCGGCCACGTGACGGGCTCTCGACCAATAGGAATGCCTAAACTGTCTTAGGTATTTATGAATTTGTGTTAACCTACTGTTTGGATCTGGGCGAACATGACGGAGCCGCCTTCGTCATCAAACTCCTCCCACGGTTCCTTGACAACAGTCGCGCCTCGCTCGCAAGCTTTCTGTTGTAGTAAGGGGGACAAAAATAAAAGGTTGTTCTCAATAAATAGGCCAACACTATGTACAGCATCCAATATGTTATGAACTGTGAAAGGTCCACGTGGACAAAAAATACCCAATTACTTTGTGTTGAGGACAAAACATATTTCAGGATTTGATGGTGTTATAATCATGATTTAGCTATTTTTCAGTTAAAAAAAATTGGCATTAACCCTAACTCCCTAGTGTAATTTACAAGGAACCATGCCCATCATTGCAAATTCCAACACCGTATGGCAAACTGTACACACAAACCTTTAGACTCTGATTTTAAAGGTATGCCTAATAACTCAGTGTAAAAGACAATCAGTTTTAGGGTCAAGTACCCACCATAACAGATTCCAACAAAACCTGGTGTTGGAGTTTTAATGGATGAGGGATTGTGAGAGTTAAATGTTGCTAAATCACCACTTTGTATGCAACTTTTGACCAGCGATAAAAAGCCAGCTGCAGCTGGGGTGTTTAAAACTTGATTGACAAGTTTTGAATAATTGAATATTAAGTGCATTTTCGAATAATCAAATACTTTTTTTTGTCGTAAATGAACAGCCCTAAACAAAATTACAAACTAATTTGTTACAATTTAAACAAAAATACCTTAAAAATGGACGTGAGGTCTTCCACAGTGAAAGCGATGTCTTTAACTCCATCGCCATGTAAAGTCTGGTGTTTACCCATCTCTGTCAACAATATGCAAGATCAATTGGCATTTTAAGGCATTACGAAAGTGCAATTGGACACACAA
Organism: Crossaster papposus; assembly: GCA_037893245.1. Taxonomy (NCBI): domain Eukaryota; kingdom Metazoa; phylum Echinodermata; class Asteroidea; order Velatida; family Solasteridae; genus Crossaster; species Crossaster papposus. The sequence continues at coordinate 832,421 of JBAIAA010000717.1, forward strand.
GTTTTAGCACAAGAGACAGGGAAAAAAAAATCTTGATGTTTTTTTTACCCTAACCGTCTCAAATCCTTTTAACACGTTGACTGCCAGGCAAAATTTAACAAGGCGCCCCCATTTGCCAAGCATTGTACGCATGCGCATACATAATGGTACTTTAAAAAAAAACACGGATAAAAATATAATTTGAACATAAACATGTGTGTCCTCACCACTGCCAGCAGCGGTTTTTTTTATCAGTGATGTCAGTGTATTCAATTTACAATAAAAACCTTTTTCTACGAGTATACTTGTAGTGGCAGATTCCGGTACACCTGTTACTACGACTCGTGTAAAAGGCCCAAGCGAGAAACTTTTACTTGGCCTTAGGAAAGGTAATTTACCTGTGTGTTATATCTTCGGGCAAAATAAAAAAAAATGGAATTCTCACCTTCTGTTATTTTGCCAGTTGGGGTCAACGGAGATTGGAAGACAAAAATAATCTGTTGGAATTAACCAAATTTCATGAATTCACATCCCGCAAACAATGTATCAAATTTGCATTAAGATTTGAGCATCAATATCTTTCTTATTTCTTCAAGTACATGCATCTCCAAGCCAGCGGATAATGAGCTGAAATATACGAATGCACACCTAACTTTTTAGTAGACAAGAATGCGCATCCCAGCGCCCACCACACCCACCACGAAAATGTGTACCAGCGGGCTTGAATGAGTATCTCCTATCATTCATTAACCAGTTCGCCCAGGGATTATTTTAACATCACCAAGCCGAGGCGCGAGATTATTTTTAACAAAACTTGATCTGAGGCGGGTTCAGGCTGATGGTACCGGGAAGCACACTAACGCATTTCCGGCCTTGCTCACTGCTGACAGACATTTCTGGCCTTGCTCCCTGCTGACAGACATTTCCGGCCTTGCTCGTGGCGTGTTTAGGTGTCAACCGTTTTGAATCTAGGAAAAACTTTGCGTTTATATTTGTCCTCCGGCGCGAACTGGTTTATTAACCCCAACAGGGCTGAATCCGTCAATTTATTATTTTGTTCCATTTATTTTTGGAATGATAAAACAAATCTTTTACTGTCATTTCCTGCAACTACACAATCACCATAATTATTTGATTGTGTTGGTTTTTTATACATGCACATGTATGTAGTTTGTCTGCAAAAAGCAGTTGTTTACTTAAACACACACAGCTGTTGTTACTGTAATTCATTATCATGGGGTTTATTTTTGGTGAATCCACGCATTCTAAACACAAAGACAGTCTACGTGCATCAATCGTCATTGTTAATGGTAGTATTAAACATTAATAACTGAAACAAATTGATATTTCCATGTAAAGTTTGTTAAAATTAGAAATTGTAATGGTATAGAGGTTAACACCGCTAACAAAAACAATGTAGGATCGTAGTCTCGTTAAGGAAGGGCAGGAAACGGTTTTAAATAATTGTTTAGAACTTTAAAAGATAATTAAAGGATTTGTTTAGTTAATTTTATCATTTTTTGTAGTTATTTTGGCCGCTGAAGTAGTGTCAGGATACTACATTCTTTCCAAAACGGTAATTTTTGTCCTATTGACTTCTCTACTGGGAGATCAGTTGATTCCACTGAATAAGCTACCCAAATAAAATTTGAATTTTAAACAAATAAAAAATTGTTCAATAAATTAAAAAACTTTGGAGCCCTTTGGCTAGGATAGGTGGAGGGTTAGCCTCCATTCAAGTCTGAAACTTCCTGCACCTACCTTGTTCTGCTTGACTGCATGTGACACCAACTCCCTGCTCCCCGTTTCCAAACCTTTATAGGCAAAAGGTTCGAAACCCATACGCGTACAAAAGTAGGAGGCTGCCTGAAAATACAAAAAAACAAACAGATGTGACTGTCTGTATTTGTGACCCGCTCCATCGTAATCAGTAATAAGTCGTTGGGGCCGTTTTACGCAATCGGTCGTTGAAGTGAACGCATGGGTGAAAATTGTGACCAAGTCGTTTTTTCTGAACATTGTATTTTTAGGAAGTGTAGTTATCACAGATTATTGTCATTAATGTCTTGTATGTAAAAACGATCAATAAAGATGAAAATGAAGAGGATTTGTGTGCACTGTCCATATGATTTTGGTCAATTTTGTTTATTTCAAAGCTGTTTTCCTCAGAATGTGGATTCGGCAAATAAATATACACCTGTCATTAAGCTAAGAATATACACACTTGTGGTGGGTATCATTAGAAAGCTTATAAAATTCCCTTTCTCATCATGTGCATATCTCAAAAAGTCATTTCGAGACATATTCCTGATTTCGATGGAGCGGGTCACATTTAAGGACTTGCTTACAAAATCATGAATTTGGATCCGAGGACTCTCAATTACCATGTATCATGACCCCAGAAGAATGCAGGGGCACCATTGATATTTTTAGTTTAACACGATAGTCGCAATGAGGATTTTCTCACGATTGCGTTGTGGAAATAGTAGGCCTACATGCAAGAAAGATGATGAAATTGCTCAATAAAAATGAAGGATACACTTGAAAATAGGTATGAGAGTTAGGACTCCGATATTTGTTTGGTGGATTTTGTTGGTTTTGGTTTTTTTGTTGTTTTTTTGTTTTGTTTTTTAAATAACAAATAACAACAAAATTGGTGCAGCATCCAAAATCGGAGTGGGCGGGGACGATCAACATGTAATTTTGTTTACTTGGCCTAACATCACCGTCATATCCAAGTTTTGAAATTGCAGCCGTAGTTGAAGTTTGATATTTGTTAATGGACTTCAAGTTTTCAAAGGATAGTCCTACCAGTTTTACATTGCCAGCCTATTTGTGACCTGTCACCACAAAATGAGAGTAAAGTCGGAAATATTGAAAATTGAGATATTGGTATTTTCAAATTCTTGAGAAAGAGAGCTTTCCAATGGTACATAACACTTGGGGGTTTTGCGATAAATACTTTTCACAGCGCTCTAGAATGTCATGGGTTTCAAAAAACGTGTTTGTGAGAAAACTTACTTTAGTTTAAACAAAACACACAAAGGATTACATAACAGGACAAGTAAGATTCGATTGAGCATAGCAACAACTATGTTCTAATCATTATTTCTTATTGAAACTGTCCACACATATACAAACTATTGTATCAACAACAACATATCAAATTTTCAAAAACGTAGGATACTTACGAGAACCTGATTTGCATATTTAATTACCGTGTTAATTAGACCACTAATGGACTTTAATCCAAACACCAACTACGCAAAATCGCGTAATTTAAGATGTTTTCGATCATCTGATCTCACCCAAAATATGGGAATATGTAGAGGAGGACTTTGGCTTTTCAAATTATGCAAAATCTTAAAATTTACCACCCCTTTATATTTTGACTTTGGATGGCCATATTTCTAATTCACATTGTGCGACTTTACTCTCATTTTGTGGTGACAGGTCACATTTTATTACAACTTGGCCTCAAATAAACCGCAAAAAATTATTGATTATTGAAAATAACTTATTATTTATTTCCTTACACATGACGTAAAAGTATATGTGAACATCATCAAGAAGAAATGTTGACACAAGAGCAGAAACCAGTAGTACAGACCGGCTCACAAAAACATGAATTTGAGACTGATAAAGTGATAGTAAACAATATTTCCATTTTGTGGAACGTTAAACAATCAAAGTCAAATATTTTTGTCTATTACATTTTTGTCTATTACATTTGTAAAAAGCATCATGTTTCCTTTCCCAAAGTGTTTATACCTACTGACCATCCAAGCCTTCAAACACACCTCCAGAATTGACCAATCAGAACACCGTATTGAGACCATCATGGCTGAATCGGTCGCTGAATCAATCTGAATCGGCACTTAATACGCGGCGCTGGTGGGAAATGTTTACAACACAACAGCAAACCGGTACATTATCTAAAATTTTATGACATACCTGCTTGGCATTTCCGACCCAGAACGTCAGGTGATCAAACGCGATAAAACGTCCTTTCTCGGGCTGAAAAAAAGGACCGAAATTAAAAGTAAATTCAATCACAATTTAATTTGTTTACCTTTAGTTTCACTGTTCAGAATTCTTTTTTTTAACGTACACATACCTTTGGGCCCTTGTCCGTGTATGTAGTCTGAAATAAAAGAAACAAAACATGTTCTTGGATTAATGTGAATACTAAATATATATTTAGATCATGTTTATATCAAGTGAAAGAAAAAAACCCAATTGTTTTAGGCATACCATTTTTAATTTCACTTCAGTTGTCGGTCGTCGATATGCAGACGCGCCGTGTGTTCCTCGCGTGAGTGCGTGACGTGGGACAGCGGCTCGCTGTTAATTCTTGGGCCGTTTTCTAAACCACAACTTAGTTTCCAGTAAACTTCGTTTGTGCAGTTTGAAAATGGTGATAGAGCCAGAGATGAAACCTTAAGCTGGAGTTTAAAAAACGGCCCGGCTTAATATACGTCATTAAAAAAGAAATAACATTATATTAAAACAATTGAGGGCGCTATTCAATATCAAAGTCATTTTTTGGCTTGGGGGTTGGGTTTATTTTTGTTTTTTCGGCAGTCCGTGTTTCGTTTCGAGCTGGATTTATTTGTGATGTTGACATAGAACTAGAAGGCAAAATACGACAGAGCCTTGGTATTGGTGAAGTATGGCGGAATTAAGGTAAGTATAAATTCGTAGGCCCAGGATTTTCTGTCAACTTTCCCCAGGCCCATGAATCAATTTAACTCACACTGTCACAGTGTCAGTGTCAATCTGTCAAAACAAGTGACTGTCATTAATGTTCTTTTCCTGATTTATCGCTCTGGGGATTTATTTAAAAGGAAAAAAATGTCAGAAATTGCACTTGGTCTGGTTCCCATCCCCGCATCTTGTAAATGTGTTGGGTAATTTGTCACAGTGAGTAGATCATCTGCACCACCTTCGACTTTTGCCAACACCCTCCTAAGTCCTATTAATATTAAATCAATCAGTCAGTAGTCCGTCCGAGTTACTGGGCCCTAGACTTGTTATCGCTTTTTTAAACATTTGGACATGATCTGGCGCTACTAGTACTACAGTAGATCTTGATCTATCTAGATCTATTTGATCTAGCGCCAGATCATGTCCAAATGTTAAAAAAAGCGATAACTAGGGCCCAGTAACCCGGACTAAGTCACCATGATCACTCGATCGCGCAGAAATGCCCTCGCACAATCGGTCGATCCGAGAGGAATCTCAGATCTCACTTATCTTTTACAATCCAGTAGGAGATTTCCTACTGGATTGACTAACACTAATTGCGCAAGTGCAATTTTGCGCAATCGAGTGATAAGCCTAGCGCAGATTTGCCGATCGCGCCCAACATACACAATGCAAATCATCCAATGCTTGGGGGTGCCAGGTGTTGTACATTTAATTTGTATTCAAGAAACCAGAATTATTGTCACGCTCGAGACCATTGTAAAATCATGACATATGTGACACGATCAAGCGGAATGAGTTGGATGTCAGCCCCATTCAAAAAAAATAATGTAGTTTTTAAGGAGGGCGTCTGTACATTTTAAAAACTGAAAACCCCATGTTGATACAATGTTTTGTTGTCGAGTTATGTAAATTTGTTTAAATACCAACGAAGAAAACAGAAAACATTTTTGGGATTCCCCGACATCCGATTCATTCCGCTTGATTGTGTCACATATGCATCTTCATAATGCCTAACAAGCGAGGACATTTTTAAAGGGTGTTCCTGGCAGTGTGCCGCAGCACTTTATAAAAAATCCTTACAAAGGTGACACATATAATGGGTCTCATAAACTTCATCAACCTGTCTTTGAAAACCACAGAGCGCCTTGAGTACCAGTCTTGGTAGATACGTGCGCTATATTATTATTTTTCTGGTATTATGAAACCAAGGATCCTTCAAAAGCGCTCAAGGCACTGTAGCTCGCAAGCCTGAAGAACCCCATAGACAGAGGCTGTGTCAGCCAGGAACACCGGGGCAAACCCCTTCTCTTAGCGTTAAGTGTTCTGGGTTCTTTTACGTGCATTATACAATTTTATAATGTTATAATGAGTAAGATATATACACACATTATAAATTATACAACACACAACTTTACATCCCATCCGAAGGACGAAGCAATAGTGGTTTAATTGCCTTCCTTAAGGACACACGTGTCGACTACGGGACTCGAACTCGCACTATGCGGAACAGAAAACCCAGCTCTTAACCGCTTGGCCACGACACTCCACAAGAACTGACTATTATTATTATTTATTAAAATCACCCTTGTTTATCCTTTGCAACTTCGCAGTATTGTGGTGTGCACCTACAACGTAGCCACATTGGATCCACCCAAAGAACTCTTGAGCGACCTGATCTGGCTGCACACTAGTGAGGCTCCGGACCTCTACGTCGTCGGGTTGCAAGAGGTCAGCTCCAAGCCTCACGAGGTCATCCAGAGCACACTCACCGACGACCCGTGGACCGAGGCCATCTCGACATGCGTTTGTGAGAAGGGATACGTCATGGTTGGTGTGCAATTCTGTTGGGCGCGATGTGCGGATGTGCGCCATCACTCGATCGCGCAGAAATGCCGTTGTGCGATAGGTCGATGCGGGGGGAAATCTCCGACTTTACTTTCCTTTTACAAATCACTCATCCAATCGATCGCGCAACACGACCAACCGATCCAGCTGATCTAACGCAGATCCAGGGGAAGTAAAGTCGGGGATTTCCTACCGAATTGACCAATCGCACAAGTGAATTTCTGCGCGATTGAGGGATAGCGCAGATCAGTGTGACCACTCGTTATTTTCATTTCTTACAAGATCAGCATTCAAAATCTTTCAAGATCTTTCAAGCCTATGTAAATTTGTACACAAATTAATAAAATACATGTAAATTCACTAAAAATTACATGTACTTTCACATATTTTCACATATAATCTTTCAAGATCTTGAAAGATCTTTCAAGCAGTGGCAACACTGGCGCAGATCCATCGATCGTGCCATCGATAGCTTCATCAATTCCATTCTACACTAGTTTGCCAAGTACATCACAAGTCGATCACAATCCAGATTTGTAATGACTCGATCTAAATTTGTAATGACTCAAGTCAATGACTCAATTTGAGTTCGACTCGTCACATTTGTTTGGTGACTCGAATCTCGGGTAAACGACTCAACTCAACTTAACCCTAACCCTCCAGGGTATTTTGGATAGAAACCCTGCCAGACGCATCAGATTGCATACTTTGTCACATTGACTTGTGTTCAGAGTCCAGCAAGGTCAAGCAGTCACCAGAGATGCACTGTGCTGGATTTGGCAGGGTTAGGCTTAAGTCACTGCAGGAAAATGACTCGACTCGAGCTCCTCATCAGAAGACTTGACTCGAGGCAGAAAATATTTGCAATGATTTACGGTGCAAACTTTATGCTCACATCACTTTGCAAATACAGCACACAGTACACTGGCTGCCTAAATATTGTATACCAACAGACACTGCCATGTCACGGATGAGTGATACCCACCTTGTGGTTCAGTAGCACACAAAGTACAATCCCAGAACCAACATTTTAAAAGTATTTTTCAAGGTCCTGGTTTCATCATTGTCTAAGGGTGATTTCCTGTTTAAAAATGCCAACAAATGACTTTCTTACTTGTGTTTATCTATAATGTAGTGTTTAAATATTTGCCTTGACTCGACTCGACTACACTTTGTGACTCGACTCGACATCTAGACCTAATGAGTTAGTCTTGCATACGCACTGTGGACCTCCGAACAATATAGGTCCACACGATGCGGGAAGAGGTTACGGTTTGTGGACTTAGCCAGATCCACAGTCCGTTTTTCAGTCTCCGAAAAAGAGCGCTAGAGGAAAAACGGGTTAGGGTTATATATAGAAAAGATAGGAGGAACAGCTGAGAGGCCCAGAATCAACATTTGAGGTTAAATTTGTTTTGGGGAAGCGAGAAAAATGAGTATTTAGTCAACGTTTTTTAACTACACGAAGACAAAGGAATGTCCACAGTCCGTATGTGAGGTAAACCTAATTGACTTTATCCAAGTCACTTTTTTTAACCCAAACCCCCTAGACCTTACTTTGGGCTAAAGAACTGCGTACTACAGAATACTACTTAGTATTTTGTAGCATTGGGTCTCTCCCTGACTGATGATTGGGTGTGTACTGACAGAGTACAGATACTGCCAACTACAAAATACTAATAGTGGCAATACAGGTCAGTAATACTTACCTGGCAAAAAATGCAGTAGTCCAGCCTTGACCCATTGTGTCCCAAGTGACAATTTTTGCTGTAAAGTGTTTAGAACACCTTACACAGCATACATGGGCCATGCACACTCAGCAAGCAGAGGGACCCAATGCTAAAAAGTACTACGAGTGCAATAAGGGGTGAAGTACCAAATACTAAAAATTACTACAGGCATTGCACACACGTCAGTGAGAGTACTGCATACTACTTTTTACTACTAGTAGTAAAAAGTAGCATTAGGTAGGGTTAGGGTTAACAAATGTGGTTGAGAAATCTGTTTTCCTGGCCTAAACCTTTCACTTGCTGACAGTTACACTTGATACCATGAATATTCATCAGGTGAGTTCCATCCGACTTCAAGGTATCGTCCAACTCTTGTTCGCCCGCATGCTTCACCTGCCATTCCTACGGGACATACAGACAGACTTCACACGGACGGGCATGGGAGGGACTTGGGTAAGAATTGCCAACACTCCAATTAAGTTAGTAAAAGGAATCGTATACGTTTGGTAATTGGAACCCACTGTTTGTTTCAATCCTATATAGTTATAGATATATACCATATAACTAACCTGTACAAATTTCATTTCAAAAGGTTGTAGCGATTTTGACATATTGCCGAAAATCGGGAGCGGTTATGTCCACGCAGGAAGAATAATCTGCATTGGAATACACATTTTGAGAAACGTCACTGCAGTAACGCTTCTCAGATTCAAATTTTTGGGAATAAAAAGTGATATCTTTTTCCATAACCGCAGTACTTCGAAGTGAAAAGTTTCTAAAAATGCATTATACTATCCAAAGCTGCTGTACTTTTTTAATGCCATTAATTGTTGGAGTAATAACCAAACGTATTTGATCCCTTTAACCCTAACCCTGCCAAATTAACCCTAACCCTGCCAAATTAACCCTAACCCTGCCAAATCCAGCACAGTCCCTCTATGGTGACTGCTTGACCTTGCTGGACTCTGCACACAAGTCAATGTGACAAAGTATGCAATCTGTTGCGTCTGGCAGGGTTTCTAGCCAAAATACCCTAGAGGGTTAGGGTTAATGTCTGAAACAATTAGGAGTGACGGGGTGTGCTAAATGGCAAAAGATTGATGGTACATGTAGGAGTTGTTAGAACGACTTGAGTTCAGACATCGCTCTAGTAATGGTTTAGTGAAGAGCTTTTGATTTTAACCAGGGAAACAAAGGTGCTGTGACCATTCGACTGGACTGCTACGAACGCTCGCTGTGCCTCATCAACACTCACCTAGCCGCTCACATTGAGAACTGGGCCGACAGAGACAAAGAGTACCACGCCATTGTCACAACTCAAACCTTCTCGCATCCAAAGACTCCAACAATTCTCGATCACGAGTAAGTAACACCCAAAAAATAGAAATTTATTTTTAATTTTTTTGAAATTTAGTTTTTTTTAATAATGATAATAATGTTAATGTTAGTTCTTATATAGCGCTTTAGACTCCTACAATGTGGGTGTATCAAAGCGCTTTACAATTTATTATTACCCCGGTCATTGGGCCCATGAAACATTCCAAATACCATCTCAGCTCCCTGGGGAGTATACAGCTCGATGCTGCCATTTCGGCGCAAAGCGGCTAAATCAACCACAATAACCATCTCTGCCCTCACAGGTACCTATTTACTCCTGGGTGGAGAGAAGCAATGAGTGACAAAGTGCCTTGCCCAAGGGCACACGCACCATAGTCCCAGGCAGGACTCGAACCCACAACCTGTAGCTTTACATACAAATTACTAATTTGATGCTCCAGACCACGAGCCCGTCACAAGTCCATCAACATCCCGATTGCAAGTAAATTACAAGTCCAGTCAAAAGCAGGTGTGGCAAATGGGAGTTTTGAAAATGGGAGGGGAGAGGGACAGAACAAGGAGCTAGTATCTAAGAACAGCATTTTTGTTAAAAAAATTTCCAGCATCTATGAACACCAAACTTTTAAACAGGTCAGTATCAGAAGATTTACTGTAAAATACAAATCCCCAAACCCATCCAATCAACAACATTGTGGACCTTCAAATCTACCGGGAACATGGTCCGGCCTTTCTGGGGGTCCTGTTCCTCGTCGCACTGTCTTGGAGATTGCTAATATTTTCCCCTTGGGATGACTTTCCCAAATTATAAAGTTGTCTTTGTATGGTTTGAGACTCATCCCGGGGTTCGCTCACCCTGGTGAGACAAAAGGTTGCTCTGCCCTTTGGGATAAGTTTCACAAATAAACCCTGTCTCTCATTCTTTATTGTCCAGTTTGTTTTCTGTTGTGTGTGTGTCTGTGTTTGTATGTTGTCTTCAGTCTGTTTCATGTTTTTGTCTTCGACGTTTCAGGTATGTGGGGGTTGCCGAGAAGCAACTTATAGTGCTTGCACTCTTCCCACTCTACCTGATTCGTCTTGTTTAATAATAATAACAAAAAATTACAGCAAAAGCAAACGGTGTACGTGTATACTAACTCTGACCCCCAGCTATATTATCTGGTTTGGCGACCTCAACTACCGTCTTGAAGATCTCTCGGTTGACGTCGTCAAGTTTCTCAGTTCGCCCAAGAAGATCCACGTTCTCCTTGAGAAGGACCAGCTGAAGCTGTCTATGAGGAGGCGACAGTCCTACGAGGGGTTTCATGAAGGCCCCATCACATTCATCCCAACCTACAAATACGATCTTCAAACGGACGACTTTGATACGAGGTAAAAACTCGGCATTGTATGACTCAGGAGTCCCTCTTTCTGTTACTTAAACTTGGTTTCGTGACAATGACAATTGACTCCACCTCGGACTGGACCAGTATGACTCGTGACTCTCAGAAATACCACAACAACTTATCTTATCAACAATATAATTATACTCCAACCCTAACTACCCCAAGCCCATCAAACTCCAACTGTAGGTTTTTCTGAACATTGTATTTTTTAGGAAGTGTAGTGTAGTTATCACAGAATATTGTCATTAATGTCTTGTATGTGAAAACGATCAATAAAGATAAAAATGAAGAGGATTTGTGTGCACTGTCCGTATGATTTTGGTCAATTTTGTTTATTTCAAAGCTGTTTTTCACGGAATGTGGATTCGGCAAATAAATATACACCTGTCATCTTCATCAGACCATAACTTGTTAACCTAAGAAGATACACACTTGTGATGGGTATCATTAGAAAGCTCATGAAATTCCTTTTCTCACCATGTACATATTTTGAGACTTATTCCTGATTTCGATGGAGCGGGTCACATATATCACTGATCCTGAACAATGCATTGACCCATCTGTACCAAGTCAATCAAACTTCAACTGTTGGAGTTTGGCAGGTTTAGTACTGTTAGGTTCAGTACGTCAATGTACCAAAAATTACTGAACCTGTGTGCAGCTGTTGAAGTTTGTTAGGTTAGGTATGCTTTCTAGTGCGAGAGCCTAGGGGATTAGAGTTAAAAAGACAATTCAGTACAGAAGGAATGCATCTAACTGCACATAGACACGGCACAAATGGCTGTCAAATATTTAAATTTGACCATGTGTCACATGCTAGCTGTATGTTCTCAGATGCTACGATTAGAGTGAGAAGCTGGGCTTAGACTATCAGGACTAGAAAATTCCCTTTTTGTTTCAGTCCCAAGCAGCGGCCGCCGGCATGGACGGATCGCGTCCTGTGGAAGGTTCACCCAAGGCACGCCGGGCAGGAGACGGACTTCTGCGTGACGCAAATGGCGTACCGTTCCCATGGAAACATGAAATGGAGCGACCATAAACCAGTCAGTGCCGAGTTTAGTTTAGGGGTAAGTGTAGGCACGGGCTCTGTGGGAAAAATTAATAATAGTTTTGCACTTTTGTTATCACTTATGTTCTAATTCGGCAATTTTCTATGACAGTTTACATCGGCAGATGTAAATTTGGCAATTCGCCGTATTTTTTAACGTTGAGGGCGCTGTGCAAACGGTATTGGGGGTATAATTAAAAGTGATTAGAAGATGATTCACGTCAGTTTACATATTCTTACAGCTTAAAAAAATTACATTTTTCAATATTCCATTTTTAGATAAAAGTAATGTTACTAAACTACTTCATTAAACGTGATTTTACCTGGGTACCCAGAAAATGGCGTCTTACAGCGCCCTCATGCGACCAGGAATACGGCGCATTTTCTATGACAATTGACATCGGCAGAGATTGTTGTTTTCCAGGTTTCCATGGAATCTGCACAGCCGTTGGTAACCTTTGACCCCATCGAGTCGTGGAGGAGCGGGGAGGACGTACTGTGTGCGTACACGGTGGTCCCAGAAACGAGAACTAGCAACTGGGATTGGGTGGGATTGTATAAGGTAGCTGTGAATGAAAAATCAATTACATATGTACTTTCCATCCAGACTAAACTTGCCCACGTTCCAATAGGGCCGGAAACTATCAAACTTTCCCACAAATCACGACAAACTTTTCTCTTTTTGGAATAATTTTGACCCAAGGCAAAATTGATGACAACCGTTTCCCTAAGATACAGTTAACCAGTTTGCGACGGAGGACGTATATATACACGCAAAGTTTTCCCCAGATTCAAAACGGATGACACATAAACACGCCACGAGCAAGGCCGGAAATGTCTGTCCGCAGCGAGCAAGGCCGGAAATGCGTGGGTGTGCCTCCCGGTACATCGGCTTGAACCCGCCTCCGATTGAGTTTCGTTAAAAATAATCCCGCGCCTCAGCTTGGTTGATGTGAAAATAATCTTGGTGCAAACTGGTTAATAACTATTTAATGTGTCCCTGTATTAGATTGAGTACTTATAAGCACTAGAATTGTAAAAGTATAATTAGCAAGAAACATAACAGCAATTTGTTTCATTTTGTTTGTTTTGCATGCTGGGCTAGACTAGGGTCGTGTCCGAAACGGGTGTCTAGAGCTACAGCTACGGCTATTGTCTACGTCGGCCATTTTGTAGCGCTGTCCGAAATGCCGTCTAGAGCTACAGATACGGCTACAACGTCACAAAAATCTAGCCGTAAAAGAAGTTGTCTAGCTTAGGCAAAACAAAATGACGGCAGCACTAATGTTAATTTCTGAGCAAATTTTCGTTTATTTTTCAATGATAGTGCATTGAATTGAAACTTCAAATACGACAAATACGTCAATATCATCAGGTATTTCGACTGGCTGTAAACAAACATTGAGTAACATTTAGCAGACGATAATTGTTGTAAATTCTTACATCGTAATTTTGCAAACACTAATTCCAACATCGCTTGGGGGCGCAATAACTAGCCGTAGGCTCTACCATAGCCGCGTCCGAATTCCATTTGCCTTAGCGCCTTTGTAGACGTAGCTGTAGACTGTAGCTCTAGACACTCGTTTCGGACACGGCCTAAGTTTCAAGAAGCAATTATCCCATCATTGTCTATACATTGATTCCTATGTCATAGGTTGGATTCCAGTCCCCAAGTCGCAGCTATGTCACGTACGTATGGGCCGTGCCCAACGGCGAGGCGAGACCAGCGTCTGGCTGCCAGGTTACCTTCAAGGCCAACTACCTCCCTGAAGATTTTTTCTCCAAATACGTTCTGTGTTATTTTAGTAAGGTCATGAACTGTGTGCTGGGAGTCAGTAACGTCTTCAGGGTAAGTGCGCCGGTTTTTAGACGTGGCAACAAGAAATGAATTGGCACAAAAAAATGAATTGGCACGTACCACTGCCATACACTGATGCCCTCGTAGAGAAAGGATTGAAGGGATCGTATACGTTTGGTAATTACTCCAAAAATTAATGGCAATAAAAAATTACTTGGCAAGAAGTACAGCAGCTTTGGATAGTATTATGCATTTTTTAGAAACTTTTCACTTTGAGGTACTGCAGTTATGGAAAAAGATATCACTTGTTATCCCAAAAAAATTGAATCTGAGAAACGTTACTGCAGTGACGTTTCTCAGATTGTGTATTCCAATGCAGATTATTCTTCCTGTGTGGACATAAACCGCTCAAGATTTTGGGCAATATCTCAAAATCACTAACACCTTTTGAAATGAAATTTGTATAGGTTAGTTGTATGGTATATATCTATAACTATATAGGATTGAAACAAACAGTGGGTTCCAATTACCAAATGTATACGATCCCTTTAAGTACATGTAGTCTGAATTTGAATTTACTACGAGTTCATTTATATGAACACATAAATTTATGGTATTTAGTTTTCCTCACCAGAGTTTCACCAGAAAGTGCACTGAATTTAAGGTATCATCTGCACATGTACTATGTAGTTTTAAGGGACTTGTTTTAAAATGTATCTGCTTTATTTCTTTCTCCTCTGTTTATCCTTTCTCCTCTTTCCAAAATGTACCCAATTTACCCCTTTCCTCACTAATTATATTTCTAATCTACTCTACTTTTCCCTTTGCCAAATCACCGCCTTCTTCTCTTCCACTCGTGCATGCACCTTAATTAATGTCTCCTATTCTCTTAAATTGCTTGAGTGCGTCTTCGATCCGCTACCTTCTTAAATCTACTTAACCTTGCTGTTTTCTCTACTATCACTTTTAACAAACTTATTTCCCATTAACGTGTACCTGCTTTTTAACTTCCTATATACCTTGCTGTCTTGTTGCCCTGTGTCGTGTTGCCCTGTGTCGTGTTGCCCGGTGCCGTCTCGTATTTCTTCGTCCTTTTCTGTTCATTCTTCTTTGTCTGACCATGTCCCTCTTCTTTACTATCGCATGTTGCCCACTATGACCCTGTATTTCCCACTACTACCCCATGTTGCCCACTACTACCCCATGTTTCCCACCACTACCCCATGTTTCCCACCACTACCCCATGTTTCCCACCACTACCCCATGTTGCCCACTGCTACACCATGTTGCCCACTGCTACACCATGTTGCCCACTACCCCATGTTGCCCACTACTACCCCATGTTTCCCACTACTACCCCATGTTTCCCACTACTACCCCATGTTGCCCACTGCTACCCCATGTTGCCCACTGCTACCCCATGTTGCCCACTGCTACCCCATGTTGCCCACTGCTACCCCATGTTGCCCACTGCTACCCCATGTTGCCCACTGCTACCCCATGTTGCCCACTGCTACCCCATGTTGCCCACTATCTGGCTTCATGTTGCCCACTACTGGTCCCTGCTCACCACATTGGCTCCTCCTGTCCCTACTCTTGCCCCGGGGTGGTTTTTGCATGCACTGTAGATCCTTCCCTCTGGAGAGGACAACAGTGCATTTGTTGCGTCGGGCTACGATCTACAAGACACAGCAGTGTTCAGCGACATGGCAATCTTATGAATGCCACACAGCAGCAGTGTGTAGTCGAGTTCATCATCACAAGTCGGGTCACAAGATATGAGATGAACAATGGCAAAGGAATATGTTTTTACCGCAGTTAATTAATGAAAGGTTCTAACTTAGTATCACGCAATATGCAAAACGCAGTGCTGCACAATCCATTGGAAATTCAAAAGCTGCGCGTTTGCGTCCCATGTGGATTGTAACATTCTGGAAGGCAATGTAGAATCAGGTGAGGAGTCGGGTTAGCGCAGCGGTTTTTTTCCTCGCCTTCCACCGCTATGACCCGGGTTCAAATCCCGCCTGGGCCAATATGTGGATTGGGTTTTCAGTCCCTGCCTGATGATTCCGTGGGTTTACCCCAGGATATTCTTCTGGGGTTTTCCTCCCACCTCTGAAACTGTAACTTCTTCGCCTTATTTTCTCTCATTTATCCATCCTGTAATTGGCGCTATTGTGCTGTTGGGTGTTGTACAAAATAAATAAAGTTGTACATGTATGTAAGCACAGCTTTCTACCACTTCGAACCCAACTCTTGGAAAGATTGGCTTTAGAATGCCAAGATGATTTGGACCTTCCCTATCTTTACTTTTGGATATTTGTGTTGTAGTACAACAAACATTTCTTTTACCATTTGGTAGATTCAGATTTGATACAGCACTGTTCAGTTAGTTGACTACAGTTCTAGTGCCTATTTCAAGTTGAATCATGAATTTCAATCATGAATTGGAATTTCAGAGAACCTCTTTTTGAAATGTATGTACATGTACTGAGAATACTGCCAATAAGATTTCATAATCAACATAACAACTTAAATTTGATTTAATGACTTAATTATGTAGGAAAGTATCAATTTTTGTATTTAAAATAACTTGCCATGTTTAGGATATGATTGGACAATTATCTTAAGAATTGTTTTATGATTTTGTTTATTTTTTTTATCAATATGGTTTTTTTTATCTAAAATTAAATGAAGTTTTTTTATGATAAGCTACATGATCTTTTTGGATTTTAAACAATTTAACCCTGCTCTGCACAAATTAAAAGGAACTAAAATAGTAATATTGTTCTGGGTCCAATTTCTTGGCTCTGCTTACCGTTAGCGAAAATCGCTGCTTACTATAGCAGAAAATTCGGTGCTTACAGTAAACGTATTTCACGCGTTAAGGCCGGTTCATACTCGGCGCAAAAGCAAACGCGAACGCGATTTTGTGACGTCAGGGGGAGTTTTCGCGATGCGAAATCGCAAAAGTTGAACACATTTCAACTTGGGCGAATGTTCGCAGCAAATGTTTTGTGACGTCAAATTCGTATCGCATTCGCTTTCACGTTAAGTATGAACCGGCCTTTAGCGAGGAATTTTGGTCTATGAGCTTGCGTACATCCCGTAACTAAGGATTCTGTGCTTACATGGTAAGCAAATAATTTTTCTGCTAGCGCTTTTAGCGGGAAATGGTGACCGTAAGCTCGGAATTCTTGGGTTAACAGAGCCATGAAATTGGGCCCAGGTCTATACATTTAATATATTACGTTATAATTATGAAACACAAAGGCTTAAGATGAACATTTTTAAACATTGTAATACTAAATGGGTCTGTTTGTAAATATATGCAAATGTCGTACTATCTGTAAAAAACGTATTTGTACACAAAAGTGTAAATGGAATGTTTGTGTTGACATTTTTAAGCGTGATTGCGTTTAGTGGATTGTATGGAAAAGCTGCATCGATGTTAATTTAGTGGTGTTTATGAAAACTGGTTGTTTCGTCATCAGTACAAAGGCTCATTAGATGCCATTTCAAGCTGTGCAAAGTCATAAGGGTTACTTGCGCTGGGCTGTTGTACATGTATAACTAGGCACACAAAATCTGAAAGAAAATATTAATCCCGTTATTAAAAAAGAAATTACTATACTTCAAATTAAAGCATTTGTTGTTTGAAGCGGCAACAGTTATGGTGCTAGACAACTTTCCTGACAATTTGTTAATTCTGTTAATGCTCTGCATAAAGTTCAAGAAATGATTTTCGAAGATTTCGATTTTTGAACCAACTACTAATAGAATTTTCCTAAAATGCATCTCAGAGACACAATTTTGGACTTCTTTAACTATTTCTTTAAAATGACAGCATGCCAGAAGGTAATAATTTTCACAGAATATGTTTATTTGTTTTTTTCATCAAGTAAGCTGTAAGCATTTGAACAATTATTTTTTTGGTTAGTTACTTTTTTGATAGTTGCAAAAGGCATACTGTTAACCAGTTCGCGCCGGATGACGTATGTAAACGCAAAGTTGTCCCCAAATTCAAAACGGATGACGCATAAACACGCCAAGTTCAAGTTCGGAAATGTCTGTCAGCAGCGAACAAGGCCGGAAATGCGTGGGTGTGCTTCCCGGCACTATCGGCCTGAACCCGCTTCGGATCAAGTTTCTTTAAAAATACTCCCGCCCCTCGGCTCGGTGATGTTAAAATAATCCCGGCGCGAACTGGTTAAGAACACAGTACATGTAGTTTAAAATTGTAAAGACATTTATTTCAGTGTGCAGAGGAAGCCATGTTATTAGAATATATACCCTTATATCTATTCAAGAGTGCAATAGCGGATAAACGCTAGCTGTGGTTCATATAGGAGACGGAAGTTATATTTTGGTTTTTGTATTGAATGATTTTAAGATGTACAGGCCAGTATATGGACACACTCTTCAATGGCAAAACAATTGTTAGCTATTGTTCAGATAATCCATCAAGGGGAGGGAGCTTTGTTCAGTAGTTTGCACAATGGTTCCATTCGTTGAAGGCGGGAGGTTTATGAGTCTAGTAATGTGTAGAGCTGTGCATCGGAACAGGGTACTCGAGTACCCGATCGTTGATGTCGGGAACCGATTCCAGATTATGGAATCGAGTACCTGTAGCCAATTTTACAAACTATAGTAATGTTACAGTCGATGAAATCGAAAGGTTTTGAATGTCATTTGTTGGGAATTTTGCAAACAGCTATAATTCGCCATTGGAAGGGGCCACCACGACAGTGATAGAATGCCAGGATTGGTCTGTTGTGGAAAGTGCAAACCACTGTCCATGTACATGAGACCTTTTCTGCCAATTGGTGGATCTTAGAGGATCAACAAGAAATTTGCTTAGAGCATAAGGGTTAGTGTGATTATACCAAAACATTTAGGATTTTGACTGATGCAGTATGTTTGTAATGTGCTCTGGTCAAACCGTTTTGGATTTTAGAGTATTTGTTTTTGTATACTTTTTAAGGTGCATTGTATTTTGAAGTGCCTTAACCCTAACCCTCTATGGTAGTTTGGCTATAGAAATCCTGCCAATTGCCTCATATTGCATCGTTTGTCAAAGTGACTTGGCTGCAGAGTGCAGCGAGATCCATCAGATCAGAAATATCAAAGGTCGAACTGCTTCAGAGTCTGTGGTCACAGAACGCAGCAGGATTCATCTCTGTCATTGTTCAAATTAGCTCTCATAGTCTTAGACTGTGGTTGTTTATACAATGTGTGTTGTTGACAGCTAAATCCTTTAGAGTGCACCAGACCTTTTTCCTGATGCACTGTGCTGTGTCTGGCAGGGTTAGGGTTAACTTTATCAAAACTTTCAGGGAAATTATTTGTATACTTTTATTGAATTTACATTACCATTTTTATATTTGTTCTGTATTTTAGTGTCAATTATATAACATACCGTTTTAGAAATATAACATTTATGCTCTTGCTTTTAAAAGTATAATTATTTAACTAGCTTCATATTTATTTTAAAAAATGTTTTAGGTCTGTTTAGAGTAAAGTAATTTCTAGTTCATTTTACGAATTAATTCGTAATTATCAGACTTGATTTATAGTGTGAGATGTGTCATTGCTTTCATTCATTATTATAAGAATGTAAATTTTGAAATCATAAATGATAGGTGCAAGTGCAACAAATGAAAATAAATTTGATTTGTTGATATCAACTGATTATTACAGATACTGTAGTGATGTATTGTGGTTCTCGTTGCCTTTACGTTTTGATGTTCTAAATTTGAGAATATGATAACGTTTGTAATAATGGGTCTCGGTTCATGCAAAAATTGAATTCCCAGAGTTGTATATTTTAGCTTAAAAGTACCTCCTCCAAAAGTTTAAATAGGTGACCAAAATGGTTAAAAAATATTATATTTTTTTTCCAGAAATCGATTCAAAACCAACACAATTTTTGCTGCAGTATTATGATGCCCACTATATAGACCGTAGGGACACACTGATACTGAAAAATCTTTCAAAGGTAGGATAGGTACACCATTTGCAGATTACCAAAAAAAAATTACTACCGCCAGACGGCGATCCCGAAAAAAAGGCAAAAAAAACATAATTGCCCGACGCCAGTTGAAAACGAACGTCGTTTATCTTGCGTTTCTCAGCATCCATGATTGTAACACTTCGGACAGGTCAGTTAAGCTATTTTTACTATAAACCCTGATAATTAAAGCAATTACCAATAGTTTATTCTACCTTTAAACGATTTTTAAATAACAAGAAGAAGTTTAAGAGCCAAGAAAAATAAGCTTTGACAGTTGGTTAGGCAATAATGCAGCGGCCGATTTCACGAAACGCTAGGATTAATCCTATCTCGAGTTAGGATGAGTAACTCATCCTAACTTGCATTGGATCTATTGCAAGTTAGGAGGAGTTACTCTTCCTAAGATTGATCCTAACATTGGTGAAATCGGCCGCTGGTGTGCAACCAGCAGTTCTGCTGTGTTTCCGAATGACAGGCAACGCGCACACGTATAGCTTTTACGCGGGAAATACAAAAATCACTTATCCCACGCGCGCCTCGAGACCGCGTTCGATATCACGCTGAACGCAGAACGCACGGCAAACCAATATTCTACAAAACAATTCCCTAAAGCAAGAATTTGGAAGTACGTTGTCGCCATTATTTTGAATCTTCAAAAATGTAGGGTATTTCTTAATAAAAAGCCCTAGGTCTATTAATAGTCAGGCAGTCGTTCGTGTATAGGTACGGCTAAAAAAAAATGTCAGAAAATGGAGGAAGAAAATTATGCCTTACCGGTGGAGGCCTAACGTCAGCATCAAGATGTTAAACTTCTCCAGCGATGAATAACGTTAAATCCAAGACCAAGATCCAAAGACCGCAGACGGCCGGCATCACCCGGTCTCCGCCAGCAACGTCAACTCCCTCACCACCGCGGCCGTCCTCTCACCAGGCCCGACGGTGCCGTAAAACGAAGCGGTCGACCCATGCGGAGAGACCTCCCGTGCCCGCTTGGATGCTGGACACGCCGTTGTACAGTAAAGTGCCAATGGTGGCGGCACCCGCTGGCAAGATTATGCTGTACACCACTGGCTTGTGCGATAAGGTATAGGCTCATGCATGGGCAATATAGATGCAGAACTTTCCTCTTTCCCAATATAGCTTTTTAATATTGAAATAACCGTCAAAAAAGTTGTAATCCTTCTAGACTCTGCTGTATGTGCAACTTCTGGTGTAATAACGCGTGTAAACCACTTTTGGGCAATCGGCTTTAGGCATTAATTTACACAAGTAAGCCAATAATACGTGGCATGCTATTTATAATTGAGGAAGGATCCAACAAAACCAAAACCAAAACTAATGAACCTATGGTTAATGCGTGGAAGAGATTAAGTGACGTATTAAAATAATAGGCTTATCTACTGGGGCCAATTTCATGGAACTGCTAAGCACACAAATTTGCTTAACATGACAATTTGTCCCTGGCAAAAACAGGATTACGAACCAAATTTTCAGGTGATGTATATTGTTTGTGACTGGTATTCAGCTGGTTTTTGCTTAGCATGAAAAGCACATGGAGTTTTGGCTGGTTAACCTGCTTTTACTGAGCAAGACTTTTTTGTGCTAAGCAAATTTGTGTGCTTATGCAGCTCCATGAAATTGGCCCCAGGTGTTTTGAAGAATAGTCAAATTGTATACAAATAGCAAAGATGACTGACCGAGAATAACAGTTTGCATTTAAGCTTTCGTAGCATATAGGGGCCTACTGTACTTAATCAGACAACTGTTAAAGCTTTTATGCATCCCAAAGTCTCAATCCCCTTTTGTTAAATTATTCAACTTGAGGTTACAGTGTCCATTTTAAGAGTAGATGGGTTTAAAACTTCTTATGTTTGATAAATAAATTGTGCAAGTGACACATTCAATCTTGTGTTAAAAAGTGTCGCTTCAATATTTCAAAAAATGTGTTTATGTTTATCTGTACAGCTCCACATGACTCCAAGGGGATTCGAATTTGACCCTAGTCCCCAGGGTCTGAATATGACCTACAGAAGCCTTCATGACCCTAACCTCAAGGGCTACAACACCACTCCACGGATGTACTCCCACCTGATGAGAAGTGGCTTCCTCACTCCCTGTGGGATGGTAATGGCTGGTTATCTCAAGCCATTCTATTGGCTATAGTTGAACCTATCTCGCCTGATAATTGGCCAGTTCTTCCTCCTCAAACTGATGGCTAATTTAAATTCCATCTGATGAGAAGTGGCTTCCTCACTCCCTGTGGGATGGTAATGGCTGGTTATCTCAAGCCATTCTACTGGCTATAGTTGAACCTATCTCGCCTGCTAATTGGCCACTAGTTCTTCCTCCTCAAACTGATGGCTATTTTAAATTCCACAAAGTGATGATTGGCTAGTTCAAATCCAAACCTCATTTTAATCCAATCCATTTCCCTGAAAATATCCTGCTCTGATTATAAACTTTTTTCATTCAACGACATTGACAACCTCTCTTATCTTTTTGCAAATTCGCTCAGTACCTCTGTATATTGGCAATTCCAACATTGCGCAATGTCAGTGACATAGTTTTAAAGACATCATCAGTGAATGAATAAACCTGAAAATGTATTTTTCAAATATTTGATAAGTTTCCCTGCTTAGTAAAAACAGGTTACCAGCCACATCTCCCTGTGCTTTTCATGCTAAGCAAAAACAGCTAAATACCAGTCAAAAACAATAAACATCCCCTGAAAATTTTGTTTGTAACCCTGTTTTTGCCAATTATTTAAGAACACTAAAATGCAGTCTCCTTTTTCTAAAATGTTTTATATTTCTTTCTTTGTCAAGGTGAAATGCAGTTTGAAAGAGTTCAACGAATATCACCAGTACGAAAAACAAGTCCAATTGGAACAGCTGACACAACAAAGAAAATACATGGTATACTCTATTAATGTCAACTGTCATCATATACCTTTTACTTTATATTTCCGCATCTCATTTTTCAAGGCAGTGGTCAGAATTTGGTATCAGAAAACCGCCGATGTTTCGGAAAGACAGACTATTAATTTTAGGCTGTGCATTCCCCTAAAGAATCTCGTTTGAAATCGTGCTGATCGAATTACGATTTAAGCTTGTATCATATAATTTGTTTCAAATTCTTTAAAGGCATTGAGTTTACTTTTCTCTCTTTCAGCTAAAAAAGCATTTTGACTACCGGATGCACACGCATCATCACAAACTAACACATAAGAAACGTGCTGCACCTCAGCAGGTCGCAACTGCTTCATCCAAACATCACAGAAGATCTTCCACCAAATCTCTTTTGAGGTATGATACCATGGTGTTCCATAGCTATTTTGTTGTCCATAATTATTACAATCTTAAAATCTATTACACCTTATAAAAATGAAGGAGGAAAACATAATGCTTCAGCTCACGGTCCGTTCAGGTTGGAGTTGGAGAAGTTTGCAAACAGAGTTCCAAACAAGCTACAATAACAGCAACATGATCATAAAGCCCCAGGTTTCTCCCCAATTTGTCCAGATCATCTGGACAGGTGAAGACTGGCAGAGTCTCTAAGGCAACACCCAAGAAGGGTGGCATTGCCAAGACCAGGACACCTGCAGGCAGCGTGACGCAGGCTCTTCGTGAGAAGAAGCAACACAAGCAAGAGAAGAAGCAACACAAGCACAGAAAGACAAGAAGAAGCAGAGAGATGAAGGTGACCTGTTATGGGAAAAGAGTTAAGGCAGAGCTATAAAGCTATAGAGCTAAAAAGGGCCTAGCAAGTACCATCTAAATATACAATTTGTGTGGTCAAACAAAATTGACAAGCAGCTTTTGAGAAATGTTCAGGCTATGCAAGGTGTTTTTAACAGAATGAAATTGTGATTTGAGAGCAGGTTTGGCAAAATAATTTGCAAAAATATTTTCAGGAAAATGTGTGTGGGAAATTTATAGGTACTGCTTCTGGGCACTTTACGGCTCTTGAGATAATTAAGTGCGGAATGGCTTCGGAATAAAAACTACATTTGAAGACAATGCAATGCCTGATCATTTCTTTCTTCATGGTGGGTGGGTGAACATGCTGTCAGTCAGTCTATAGACCTTTGCAGATTTTACCAACCCAACCCATCTCATTGGTCAGTGTGCACTGTGTTATTTGACAGGCAGAGATTTGACTGTAATTTGAATAACTTCTCGATAATCAAACCCTAATGTCTTGACAACAATGAGATGGTCAATCTATGTTTCCTGTAGGCCTATGAGAGGCAGTCTCTGCTGTTCAGCAAGTGTTTTGATGAGGAGATGAGACGGCAACAGGAGCTGGAGAGGAGGAAGCTAGTCAAGATGGCCGAACGAGAGTTGAAAGTAAGTCTCTTGATTGGGGCTATGACTTGGGTTTTCATCTTAAAGTTAATATATCAGTAGCCCTTGATAATAAGAACAACCCTTGCAGACCCTGCAGCCGAGGCTACTTTGATGGTGATGTATTTTGTGATCCATTAAAGTAGCTTGACATTAACCCTGCACAGCACTCCTGTCTGACCAGTCTAAGTGATCCTCTTTTGTGGTTTCTCAGCGGCAGGAGCAATGGGACAGGAGAGAAGCCAGTAGGCAAGCGCAACAGGTACTGGAGACTAGCCGACGCGAGAAGGAAGAGGCTAAGGCCTCCAAAGTCAAGATCATGAGGTCAAAGATGGTGGAGGCACACCAAGCAAGGCAAAAGGGTAATTGACCTTTGTGACCCGTTATCCACTCTCCGATTTGTCCATAAGCCCCGCCTACATTTAGTTTGTGAACCGGTATGATTGTGACAGAGTCTGACCAAGCTATCATGGTAACACTACAACAAATTGTGATCTGTTGATCAATGCACACTGACTGGCAAGGAGGAGAAATTAAGAGCCATGCCATAAAATGACAAAATACATGGACTTTCTACATTTGTGACGCTGCCCCATTGTCTTTTTGTATCTCTCTCAGCCATTTTTGAAAGCATCCGCGATGCAAGGTCAAGACTTGTGGCTCAGAGGGAAGCAATAATTGCAAGGCGGCTTGAAAAGAGGCTAGATAAGATACGCCGAAAATACAACCGGCACTACAGAAGGCAATGGGGTGGGTACACAATTTTCCCAGACTTAATATTTTTTTGGTACCACTTACTTGAAAGAGGCGTTATAATAATAACTCAGGGGGCTAATTAACTTTACTTGCAGCTCGTTTAGTTATTGCTTAGGAAGTGGCTACACCGAGGTCCAACGATTGCATGTAGACAGCCACCCTATACAACCTAACTTAAGTCTGACCTCGGAGCACAGCCAAGGATAGATTTATTTTGCTTATATTATTTACAAATATTATCCCTGTTTATCAGGAATTAGACCATTTCTGCAGCAGCTCGAGATCAGCGACATTCTGATCTCTACCTTCACAGGTACTCATTTGTTATGCTGGGTGGAGAGAGGCAATTGCAGTAAAGTGTCTTGCCCAAGAACACAAGCACCATGTTCCTTCCTACACGCTCCGTTCCGTTCAAATCAGTGTACATGTACCGGCATCCAACACGCGTCAAATATAGTTATTACTGGACCACAGTACCCCACATGGTGTTCTCTTCATTCTAATGTTGAATTGGTGTTTGTTTTTCTCTGATTAAAGCTGTCCTCAAACATCTCGTCGCATCTAAAGCAGATGGCAAATTCACTGACACCGAGCAAGAACTGCACAGAGAGGATGAGATGTACAGTTCAGATGAAGTCACTGCCGCACTTGAGCGGACTGCCAAGTATCTATCATATAGGGTAAGAAGCAGTTGTTTTAATTTGTGCAGAGAAATATTAATGTGTAATGTTAATCCGATTTGATGGCCCCTTGATACGACAAGCTTTGATAAAGGAATTATTCAACTATATTTTGTTCACAAAATTATGTCAACAAAAGGGTGAGACTTCAAAGAACTTCAATTGCGACTAGGTATGCAGCAACAATGATTACTCACTATAGAACAGAAAAGGTGTTGAGAAAAAATTTCACTGTCCAACATCTCTCTCTCTCTCACTGTCCAAATTTTGTCTTTAGCTCTCCTCCTCCACTGTTTCTTCATCCTTCAGTGATGAAGACGTTGCCTTCACTCCTTTGAAGAAAGAGCAACCAGAGTTGACCATTACAGACAAGGTGCTGTCTGTCAGTTCACTAGATTACAGGAAATCACCGCTTCCTGACAATCTGTCTAAGGAGGAAGCAGGGGGTTCGTCCATGATGCGAGACGTTTATCTGGCAGATGACATTGGCGAGGAGGATGGCAATCTCCAAGGAGCTGGAGCAGTGTCTCCAGGAATCCCTGCCATATCCAGTGGCACGGGCGTGGCAGATGAGATGAGTGAGGGGTCATCTTCTACAGCTAGCATGCAATCAACATCCGAGAGAAGCAGCTCAGACACATCTTTAGAATACAAGTCAGTCAAAGATGAAGAATCGGCCAGTAGAAAAGAACTTGGGGATGGCAAAAAGATGGGAAAAGATTCAGAAGACGAAACTTCCAAGAAAGAGTCAAAGGCTCCATCTTCCTTTGAAAAACTTGAGGATGCGTCATCTGAGAAGTCAGATTTCTGGAAGAGCGAATCTGAAGTGAGTCTTCAGGAGGGAAGCCTGTCATCATTTTTCGAAGAGGAAAATGAAGAAGTTGTTAGAGAGGATTTGGAAGAAAAGAAGAAGAGCAAGGAAGCTGCAAACGCCAATTTAGAGGCAACCGTGCAAGCTAATGAGGGGGATGTTGAAAAAAAGGAAATTAAAGGCAAAACAAAAGACGGGGAGAAAAAACCAGAGGCAGAACAGCTAGTTGGCACAGAAGAAGTGCAAGAAGAAGCGGATGACAATTTAGAAATTGAACAGAAAGATAGAGATACAAAGTTGAAAACAGCAGAGAAAGTTGTTGAAGTGGGGGATGTAATTGAAGAAAATCCAGAAGCAAAAGAGAAGGATGGCCCGGAAGTTTTGAAAGCTTCGGAACGCGGAGAGAAAAAAGATGAATTGCAGATAGTGGCCAATGGGGAAGATACTGATCAGGTCACAAATGAAGAGAGTGAAAAACAAATGCAAGAAGAAAATCAAGAGCTAGAACAAAACGTAGAAATAAGAGAGGAACTTCAGGATGATAACGTGGAACAACCTGTGAGAGATGCAAAAGTGGAAGAGTTTAAGAAGGATAATTTAGAGATACAGCAAGAAGTTGGAGAGAAAGAAGAAACAACAGAAATCGAGGAAGAAATTCAGGAGAAAAACCTAAATGAATATGCAAGAGATGAAGAAGGGGGAAAAGAACAGGTCGAAACTGAAAAGCATATAGTGTCTGGAAATGAAGAATCAATTGCAAAAATTGAAGCACAAGGAAAAGAAACAATCGAAGACGAGTTAAAACAAGGTGTGAACAAAATTGAGGAAAAGCAGATCGTCCAACAAGCAAGTGATGTTGTAACCTGTGTAATGGAACGGTCCTTATGTCATCTCACCATTTGCACAACAGGCCACGAGGGAGAGACAGGGAATGGGCACCAGGAGGTCAGCCAGAAAGCATTTGGACAAAGTGAGACGCAAGGTGTCGCGAAAGAGAAATTAGAGACTGCACAGCTTGCAAGTGACAGCATTTTGCTTGCAAATGTTATTAACATTCTAGAAGAGGTGGAACATGAGATTCACCATCATCACCATCATCATGATGACCATGAATATCATCACCACGAGCACCATACACACCCTCCCTCTGATGTTGGCAAAGAGGAGCAACACGACAGCGAAAATGATGAAATTAGGTCCGACAGCGGAAGCGGAAGCGAATGCGACAGTTTTAGTAGTAGCGATAGCGATGAACAGGAAGGTGAAATCATTGGAGTGGTCGAAAACGAGATCATCGCTGTCGAGGGAAGCGTAACCTCTCTGAAAGGTTGTTTGAGTGGGGAGTCTGTTCCAGGACTGACAGAGGTTGTCAAGGAAACGGTCGACCACAGGATAATCTTTGAAGGCGCCCTGATGCCGCTAAAACATCATTCCTCAACCTCTACAGCCTCATCTAAAGTCTCCATCAATGTCACTGCGGCAGTGTTATCAGCTGGCTTACTGAAAATGGACAGTTCTGGAAGACTCAAACACGACATGGCTTCCCACAGTCACACTAAACCGGAGCTCAAGATCTCCACAACAGACATCGCTCATCCGTGTGAACCTGATAAGGAAGCCCCAACTGAGAGCAGCCATCATCACTATAGTAGCATTGTTCCCGTCTACCATGACAACCTCATCAATGTCGGCGAGGAATTGATAGATGCAAATCTCTCGGCTATCTCCATGAAGCCTGATTGCCATCACAAAGTACCCTCCTCTTACTCCACTGGAAGTCGCAACTCCTTCAGAAACATCTTCCGTCCGGACATGACCTACTGCCAAGGATCTGCCAAATGTCTCAAGGACACACTGGTCAGGGAGCTCTCCCATTCAAAGCACTCCAAACACTCGTCCTCGGACGAGATGGACAAGTACTATGACATCTTGGAGGAAGAGCAGGAGGATGTCACAGCTCACCATTCTGAGGAGGAACTGGTGACTGCTGACGACTCTGAAGGGGTGTGCTACCTTCCCAAACGAAGGACATATAAGGTGAGGTTGATGTACAGGGATGGACATATTGATGGACAGATATGACACATGAGCAAGCAAGTATACACACGACCCTGGATATGTTGTTCAAGTGTTTTGCCAACTGAACTATATGCAGCTCTATGTATAAGGCCAGGGATTATCACAACCAAAGTCACGATGCTAGCAACATTATTAATGCAGCAAACATGGGAAATAGCAAACAGAAATCACTCAAAGAGGATACAGGTTTGTATTATATAAATTGCAAATAAACCACAAAAATGAACTAGGAAATAGACTGATGCAATTGTTCACACATGATTTAAACTTTGATTTAACCTTAAAGCAGATGCCTCATTTTGACTGACAGGTTCGCCATACAATTGAAGCAGCCGTTCCCGAGCAAGATGACGCTTATAATGAAATTCAACCTTCCAAGGTTCCTGTGGCAACAGAGGAAGTCAAGATGGCAGTGACAGAGGATTCATCAGAGATGAAACCGCTGCCCACACAAATACACGTTCCAGGAGATACAGCTTTTAATGAATCTGAAACTGAACCACAGACTAAATCATCAAATCAAGTGGTTGACCCGGATAATAAAGCTAAGCACGAAGATGAACAGACGTCCCGGGATGAATTGACTTCTGACGGAAGCTGCGATGACACTTGGGTCATGGTTAAATGTCCCTCATCACAACAGGCAGAGTCAAAGATTCATACCGACTTGGACCAAACAGACGCAGGTTTATCCAGGGTTGATGGGTGTAAAGTTGAAGCACAATCTGTAGGAGATAAGCCTGGTCCGTGCAAGGAAAACACCAGTGGCTGTGACAAAGGTCCAACAGAAGGTGACACGGAGGTAGGACTTGAAGAAGCAGCGATCGTTGCAGACCGGCGAAGCAGCAATGGTCCAACTCCTGAGACTGAAGGACAAGATCTTGGTGTGGTAACCAATGGGTTTTGTGAACTGGCTGATGATGGTATTAATGGGCTGGCACAGAAAGAGTATTCTGAGGAAACTGGAAACTTTGGAATTGTGGAAACTGTAGACAGGTCAAGCAGCAGTACCCCAACTTCGGAGACTAAAATACCAGATCATGATGTGGTAACAAACGGGCCTTGTGAAGTCAACACTGTTGAAGAGGTGAATGAAATGGAAGGACATAGATCTGACACACAATACGACGGCAATGAAGAGGAGAAAAAAGAATGCAAGCTTAGTCCAGAGAATCCCCCAGACACTGCAGATGCGACGCATCCTGGCGACAGTTGCCCAGAAGTGACTTGCCTTCATGAGAATATTCAGAGCTACACATCCACAGCATCTCTCTCGAGCTCCATGACGCTGCCGATCAGCTGTGGAGAGACTCCTGCAAGCGAATCTTCGGACATGTTCAGTGACTTTGAGCCTGTCCACCCAAACCCAAGGCTACTTCCCAACACCATCTTGGATTCCATGAACGACTTGAGCCACACGCCTGCTGTGCAATTGCCAAACAGTGCTAGCAACACAGACCCCGAAGGAAGCAATGAGAAGTCCGACAAGCAAGGCTTCATTGGGGCCGATGGCAATAAGTCTGATCCATCATCTTCTCCTGGAAGTGCATCCGACATCCCGACAGTGAGCTCCCATCATCATGCCGTTTCAGAATCGAAGTCCAGTTCGAGCCGCAAGTCGAACAGCAGGATGTCGGCAGTCATGAAGAAGATCAGCAGCGTCTTCTCTCTGGGACGCAAACACTCCAGTCGTGTGCATCCAGGAAAGGAGGGGGAAGATGAGGCCAGGAGAAAAGCCAAGGATGAGGATGCCGAAGAGAATTAGAAATGCTCCTTCAAAATATCCGAGTTCAGTTCAAGACTATAAAGAGGCAGGCATTCGGAAATGTTACATTCATGTCAAAATCGCGTGCCAATCCCATCATGTAAAGGTGGCAAATGAAGTACATGTACATACTCATAATACATGTATGTAACTTTGCAGATACATGTACTAACCAATTTCAATAACAGCAGTAAATACAGGAGAATGTTGCGTTGGTATAATCAATACTATTATACCTCAAAACACTATGCACAATAGACTTGGACATTGTCAAATACCCTTGACGCTCTAAATGCCAGTTTATAAATGGCACAATTTTGTGCTTCTAATTTGCAAAAGTTGATCACATTTAAACTCCGGCAAATTTCGCAGCGAGTGTTTTGCGACGTCAAACTTGCTTTACGTGAAGCATGAACTAGCCACTACAGTACACTTCTACGTACTACTTCTATCCAGTAAAATTGTGCACACAAGTATATGAATTATTACAGTGACTATCTGCCATGCACATGTGTACATTGTACTCTGAACGTCCAACCAATATCAATGAACACGCCAAATCATACATAAACTACTGAAGAAATAAACCACCAACAAAAAATGCCGTCTTGAAAATTCAACCACTTACAATTTGTATATTTAATATTGTCTGTAATGCACAAAACAGGTTTATATGTACAATGTACATGTATTCAACAATAGTGTGGAAGTACCCGGCAGGAGCAACATTCTTAAAGTAATTAATAGTTAGTCTTCAGAACCTTAAATTATGGTGGTGCTGCAAAGAGCTGGTCGCAAAAAAAAAGAAAAAAAGGGGTTCAGTACTAACTTGTTTTCAGTGTTGCGGCTTTCTATAAAACAAAAAACACTTTATTGACTACTTGTTACGAAGGTGAAAAGGTTTTTGTTCCAGCCACGGAAAGAGACTCACCCAACTTGCAAAGATGTTCATACAAATATGAATTTTGAAGTGTCAAATTTTAGAGTTGTAGTCAAGTCCTTTCACAAGTCCTTTCATAAAGCCAGTCACAGGTTAGGACTGGAGGATTTGTGATTGACTTGCCGGGACTTGTGATGGACTCTAGAATCAGAGTTGTATTCGAGTCCCTGCGAGTCCCTGCGAGTCCCTGCAAGTCCCTGCAAGTCCCTGCAAGTCCCTGCAAGTCCATCACAAGTCCATCACAAGTCCATCACAAGTCCATCACAAGTCCATCACAAGTCCATCACAAGTCCATCACAAGTCCATCACAAGTCCTTCAGTCTCAAGTCAAGTCACTAGCTATTCAGATGAACCGTTAACAAAAGCATTCCTTTGTCATTGTTTAACCAGTTACTTGCGACTGGCTTTATGAAAAGAATTGTGACTGGACTTGTGAAAGGACTTGCAGGGACTCGAATACAACAATGTCTCGAACACAACAATGTCGAGATAACATCTGTCAAATTCTTTCCTTTTTCCCTTTCTAAATTTGCTTTAATTGCTTGGTGACATCAGCTGCATTTTAATTGCAATTGGCCTCGATCAGAATGGGGAAAACCTTTTGGGAAAAACATTTCGGCTTGCAGAAATCCTTCTAAACATGGCATTATCATATAATGGCCCCAAAACTTGTTAGTGGTTAAGCTAAACCAAAGTTAATAAGAGGCTACAGTTACAGTACAGAATTTACAATGGCAAGTTATGGCGACCATTTTATCAGTCTGTATGCACTATACTCTGTACATGTAGATATTTTTGCCACTGGAGATTAAATTTGATCCCTCCGTAAATCAGAATTTTAAATAGTTACAAAGCCTTTTCTCTTTGTGTTTTTTTTGTGTGTTTTTTTATATCCTGCCTTGTAAAAAGTCCTACATGTACATTGTATTGCTTTTTTAAGAAATATGCAACAATTTTGCCACATACTCGGCTGTTTATACTCCACACTTCTCAAAAAAAAAAAAACCACCGAAAAATCAACCAAACAAAGGAATTACAATCATAAAAACAATTGACGTAAACAGAGAATCCAAATAAATGAACTTAATTTAATAGAAAACGAGAATTGATTTGATCAAGTTTTTTTTTTCAAGACTCAATCACTATAAATATTTATCTAACACGTTTTTCTACAAATACAATTATACACTCGCTCATCTTGTTGGAGCCCAGTAGAAACTTCATTGGGGCCTGTGTGTTCTACAAGCATGGGTGTACTTGGTTTGGAAGCACTTGTTTGAGCCCAAGTCCCCCTGGTTCTAATTGAAACCCATAGAGCTATATTAAATTACTAGAGCGTTAACTTTTCATTCTTACGCGCAGAGATACTTTGAATTCATTCTGCGCACATACATTTTGAATTCATGTCCATGCTAGTAGAACATAATAAAAATAGATGGATTGAATTTTAAAAGTATACTCTAAATGCAACGCGCGTGTAAGTAGAACAGACGCAAACAACTTTACGCGCGTCATGTCAGTTAAAAAATCACGACAAAATCATCTGCAGTCCGCGGAAACGCACACACATTTGCGCTGTTTGCGCTTATTTGCTAATCATTCGTTTCGGTTTTGGGGTGTATCGGCTTCGTTAACGCACTGTATAGAATACAAACGCAGATATGCAAATAGCCGTACAAAAGCCCTACAACATTTTGAGGTTTTCATAGGTTTGTGCACAAACATGGATGCGCCCAGCAGGCATCACTTTGCACATTGAGCCAGCGCTAATAGTAATTTAATATAGCTCTACGTTGAAACCATACTTCTTCAGAGCAACACACTTTACAATGTATATCGTCAGTTAACTTCGGGGCCATTCTGTAAGTCCCCTTTTTTTCCTTTTTTTCATGTTACATCTGACATGTGTCACTCTAATGCTGAGACACCCATGGCAGTATCGGGTGATGATAATTGGGATGAAAACCTAGATTTTTGAATATGATAATGTCCACTTCAGGGGTGATGCATTGAGTTAAAATATGAATGACTTGTTTAGCCCTTTCAAGTCAATCACATTTAGCACTTTCATACCGACTGAGCATGTAATAGGGATTTTGTATAATCCTGATTTTGTATAATCCTGATTTTGTATAATCCTGATTTTGTATAATCCTGATTTTGTATAATCCGGATTTTGTATAATCCGGATTTTGTATAATCCGGATTTTGTATAATCCAGATTTTGTTGTTTGGCCAGGGTGGGTATTTTTATGCTAGATACCCACTTCATGTGCACTATATCTCAAAAATGACCTAATGCATCCCCTCTGAAGTGGACGAAATCATATTCCGAAATTGTCACCCCGATTATCACCCCATACTACCATGGCTTTGGAGTTTCTTTACTCTTCAGTAAGGATACCTTGACTATAATGCATACGTTTGTAATCATTGTGTCGCTACAACAGTATGTATAAATATTAGGAACTCATTCTATCTGAAACCAAGGAAAATAAGGATGTCTAGTTTTTAGAATTCCAATGCAATTTTTTTTCTTTCGAAATAATTCTACACAAATTTAGGTCTACATTTGTATATATTTTTGGTCTTTATGTTACATTTTCATACAACATATCTTATGTACTGAACGTTACACTTTCCAAGTTTGAAGTCAAAATCGGGCTTCCACATTCAAAGCAGTCATTCCACAAGGATTATGGTTATAATGTGATGACTACTTGTATAGGGCCGGTGTGTGCAACTTCTATGTTCCACTTTTTTGTCGGCATAAAATACTAGTGCAAATCAGTTCAGTACACAAGGTAGGTTTATACTTCACACAAAATCAAAGCACATTCCATGACGTCAACAATTAAAGTTTCATTGTGACGTTTGCCGTTACCTTAACCAGTTCGCGTTGGATGATGTATCAAAACGCAAAGCTTTTCAGAGATTCAAAACGGATGACGGATAAACACGTCACAAGGAAGGCCTAGAAATATCTTTCAGCAGCAAGTGAGCCCGGAAATATCATGGGTGTGCTTTCCACTGATATCGGCCTGAAACCGCCTCAAATCAAGTTTCTGGAAAAAAGATTCCCGTGCCAGGACGCGAACCGTTTATTGAATTTGCTTTGCACCGACATTCGCATGAACTGGCCCTACTTTGTAGAGTGCTTCATTTTCCAATGCACACAGGATCATTTTCTGGTCATGACTATGTCCAGTTGTGACCTCGCTGTCAATTTAGTAAACTTTGTACACGTTATTTTTTTTCTTCGATTTTTTACATCTTACTTATTTTTGTTCCACACATTAATTATGTTAACTCTAACCCCCTAGGGTGTTGGTGGAGAAGAATATTGAAACTGGAGGACTCGGGGTTGCAGTTAAACCGTCCAAAAGGATTTTAAAAAGTGTACAGCAACACTCAGAAAATCCTGACTACCTCTCTATATGCGGGGTTCAAACACAGAGAACACAAACTCAGTCCTACCCCCAACTTTTTTTAAATTCCTGAGATTCTGATGCCAAACAAGGCACAATCTAGCCGCATCCTCACAAGATTATGTACATATTCTGTATTTTTTTGATTCCTCATTCTGTTTCCTAACAAAAACAGAATCGTCATATAGTGAGGATAATTTTTTTTTAAACTTGTTTCTCTGCCTTTGAATTTCTCTGCCCAAAATCTCAACAAGTTTGAGTTTTTCCACATGTAGAAAAAAAAGCACACAATTCATTTAGGAATAAATCAAAATGCAGACATCCCACCTATTAAGTTCACTGTCCCACCACTCAACCCCCACCCCCTCTCAAAAAAAAAATTGTTTCAAGACTGTCAAGAGTTTTCAGAAAAAAAATATTCTTATATCTAAGTTTCCTCCAGTTGAGAAAAAGAGTATAAAGCTAAAATGGTCGCACCCACTTACCTCACACCTTCTATCGCAGACATGATTTTGTTTAAAAAAAATCATTTGTGTCGGTACTTTTAACAATCACCAGTTTCTATAATACAAGTCCAGAAGGAAAAACCTTGTCGCTTCGTTCCGGAATCGTCAGAGATGTCGCCCTGATCACGGATTTGTCGCGAGTCCTTTGTGGTTCCGTCGCTCACATTGCATATAAAAAAAAGTTCCACAATGTCAACAAGTGTCCAGTTATCTTGGCTGCTACCCTCGGAAAAGAGGGTGTTCTTTCAAATCCAAGGAGTCCAAGGAAAAAGTCAGTCAAAATCTGTAAACAAATGTTCACGAAAGTTAAAGGTACATTTGACTCGGTTGTAGAATGTAAATAAGTTGCGATCTTCAATAAAAACAGCATTTCCTTTTCTTTTTTTTTGATTTCTAGAAATGGATGGATTTGGATTAACATTTAATAGCAAATACTGTTAAACTAAACATATTAACACGTTGACTGCCGACTACGAGTATAGTCGTAGTAACAGGTCGTTTTGTAAATTGAATACACTGGCATCACTGAAAACGCAACAAATACGCTGCTGGCAGTGGTGAGGACATACATGTTTATGTTCAAATAAAAAAAATTCTGGTTTCTTTTTTAACCCTAACCCTGCCAAATCCAGCACAGTGCATCTGTGGTGACTGCTTGACCTTGCTGGACTCTGCACACAAGTCAGTGTGACAAAGTATGCAATCTGTTGCGTCTGGCAGTGTTTCTAGCCAAAATACCCTGGAGGGTTAGAGTTGAAGTGCCCATAAAGTATGCGCATGTGTACAATGCTTGGCAAATGGGGGCGCCCTGTGAAATTATACCCGGCAGTCAACGTGTTAAAAAGTAGTGCGGTTATAGCACTGTGAGGCCTGGAGACGTGAAACAAAAAACGTGAAAAGTAAACACTAGGCTCCATTATCACTTTTTTGTAATACCGTACGTGAAAAGGAGACGTATTGTACTCTTCACGTTTTTTGTTTTTCCAACAAAAGGTTTTCACGTCTTCGGGGCCTCACAGTGTAGACGCTGAAAAAAACACAGAGAAACAACTTTCGTACTCACCCACTATAATAACTCTTGGCTTTTTTTTACAGTTCTACGCACATTTCGTTTGAATGCACCTTGGTAGTCATCCCGCCACTCTTTCTGTATCATAAGGGGAGAGAAAAAAGCAACTTACTGACCGAAAAAGCCTTTTGGTTTTTTTCTATTAACCCTAACCCTACCTAATGCTACTTTTTACTAGTAGTATGCAGTACTCTCACTGACTTGTGTGCAATGCCTGTAGTAATTTTTAGTATTTGGTACTTCACCCCTAATTGCACTCGTAGTACTTTTTAGCATTGGGTCCCTCTGCTTGCTGAGTATGCATGGCCCATGTATGCTGAGTAGAGTGTTTTAAACTCTACAGCAAAAATTGTCACTTGGGACACAGCAATGGGTCAAGGCTGGACTAATGCATTTTTTGCCAGGTAAGTATTACTAACCTGTATTGCCACTATTAGTATTTTGTAGTTGGCAGTATCTGTACTCTGTCAGTACACACCCAATCATCAGTCACGGAGACACCCAATCATCAGTCACGGAGAAACCCAGTGCTACAAAATACTAAGTAGTATTCTGTAGTACGCAGTTCTTTAGCCCAAAGTAAGGCCTAGGGGGTTAGGGTTAACAAGAGAAGAGAACCCAGGTTTGATTGTCTTACCCCTGAGTCTACATTTGCCGGCGACTCGTCGTTTGGGCTGGACAGCATGGATATAACACTAATCAGGATGGATTCGATACTGTGCACGGGCCGCCAGCGCTCAGACGCTTCCTCGTACCCCCACTTATCATCACCTGGCTCGTGGAGAATCGAAATGCACACATCGCCATTTTTATCAACTGTCAAAAAGAAAGATCGTCATTAAAGAAATGTTTGATGGGTTTAGTTCGGTTAGGTTTAAGAAAGCCATTAAAGAAATGTTTGATGGGTTTATTTCGGTTAGGTTTAAGAAAGCCAAGAAAATTCGAGCGATTCATAATACCTTGAAGCTGCCCTTGGGAGGCGCAAACCCTGCTATACCCGCAGTGCATCATGGGAAAAAGTCGGCATCGGTTTGAAAAACGGTATTTATTTTGCATGAACTCATCAGTTTTTACGTCTTTTAGTGGACGCGCACGATTAAGTTCTGTTTTCTTTCTGCAAATAACAATGTTTTAATCAACGACGCTTCCGGGTACATTTATGTTTGTGTTGTACCTCGCGTGAACAATGAAGAATAGATATTTCACTACAGTATGATATACGCAAGAAGTCGACCGTAAAGTTTAAAATTGGCTCTTTTGAGTCAAACGCTTGGTGGCGCACTGCATTGTGAATCGCCCGAATTGAAATGAGATTAAAAAAAATGCCGAGAAAAATGTACATACATTTTTGTAAGTGAACAATTAAAACTGGCAGGAGTGGGCTTAGAACCTGCGACCTCTGAAACACAATAGCCGCGCTCTACCAACCGACCTATCTTGCCCTATGTTAGCAGTCTCCCAAACTGTCAGTGTCTTTGTTCGGGGGGCGCTAGTCAGAAGTCATAAACCCATAATACCGTACAGCCAGGGATCACGGCAAATTTTTTGTTGCAACCTGGAATGCGACATTGTGGAGATGACTCGAGGATACACATTTATTTTTACTTATAATATTACGTTGTATATTATACAGATTGCCCTTTGGCTATTGATTTTTAGTAGCTTTATACACATGTAGATTGTACATGTAATTCTGTAGGTAGATTCAAAAACAAGATTCAAGTTCCAGAGTGTTACATTCTACTCACTGTTTGGATGCCACATTTCAGAGACAAACCTCATCTTTGGAGGACTGTTAGGGTAGTTCTTAGGGAAAAGCAATTCGGCCTTGAAGAAGCCACCCTCACTGAAAACAAAAATAATAATTTAAAGGTTGTTAGATTCTGTTATTTCCCTTTTTTTAACTTTATTTCTCCTTTGGCATAGAGGATTTTGGAAGGTTAGGGTTAAACAAATGTCTCGGTGACTCACAAGAAGGTGTCTGGGGGACCGTAGATGATCACCATCCATTTGAAGAGGTCATCGTCTTCACTCAGCCCCGCCGAAAAGCCTTGAGTCCCGTCTCTGCTTTCCATCTCTGAAAAGAAAATTGGCAATTGTATTTTATTAACCCTAACCCTCCCGGCATGCATTCCCCATGCCATTACAATGTACACAAATGCAAGCCCCCTCCCCCATAACCTAGATCCTTCTGGATCCTATTTTGGGCAAGCTGCATACATCCTCAATCCTTCTCTTTCCTCTTGTGTCAAAAACAGCCCGATAACCTCAATCCTTCTCAATCCTTCTCAATCCCTCCCATAGCAAAACCCCATCTGCCCTCAATCCTTCTGGATCCTCCTCCACTGCAATGTCCTAATAACCTCAATCCTTCTAAATCCTTCATTTTGTACAAGAGGATTTAGAAGGATTTGGGAGGGTTAGGGTTAATCGTTGTATTTTACCAGGGTAGCCCCATCTGTTATCTAATAACTGTTTTCCTGATACATAAATACACAAAATTACGGCGGGGGGAGGGGGGGGGGGGTTTTGATAGGCAAAGAAGATTCCCTAGGAAAAACAAAGAAAGGAGAAACACTTAGTTTACAAACAAAATTAAAATGGCAAGTTACAGATAGGCCCATTTTCCAATTTGTTTTATTGATTAGGCTCAGTTAAAAACATACCCTCTATAGCGATTGTGGCGTTCAGGACCCTACAAAAATCCACTTTCAACTTTTTGGCCTTACTTTTTCATTTGTTTCTGATAAATGCGACAGCATTGTGGCGCACTTTAACAACAAAATATTTGTGGGAAAAAAAAAAGTGTCTCAAAGGCGCTTTGAGCTTTGATAGACATATGAAGCACGATATGTGGCAGAGAAAACACCCCCTCTTTTGTGTTGACCATTGTGTTCCCGGAATCTCAGAAATTCCTTTTAGATTTCAAGGGGGGATGGGTTAGGTTACAATAGTGTTGAGTGCGTATAAAGTATAGGGATAAGAGGGGGTACCCCTCTGCCAGGGGGGCGCGGAGGGGGGGCCCTTCGAGGCTGTGATTGCGAAACGCTGTGGTACCGTCCATTCTCAAAATAGGGGAGAACAATTTTCTCACTCGAAAAATAAAGAGTTTTTGGCATCCAATCTTAACATCTTGTCTTTTGTAGTTGTACAAGGTTGTTATTTACCTTAATGTTTATCATCCAATGACAAAAATTGTATTGAAAAAAAAAAGCAGTCAAAAAAATTAAGCGTTGACGTACCGTTGATGCGCGTGGAGATTGTGCACAAATACTCAAACGACGTTAACAAATACCTCCCCTAAAAAGGGCAATAATAATCGATAAATTGTGAAAAATCGTGCTTTGACCCCACTCATTTTTTGTCATGGATACGTTAAAAAAGGATGTAGCAGTGATATACTGTATTTTTTTAAAAATCTGCCTGTGACCCCCTTGCGTTTTATCGTGTGGTTTTCGAACGAAAATGGCAGAAAATGACATCGCCCCAAACAAAATCCGTGTAGATCATGCCTGCGTACCTGGCTTTGCGGACGTTGTATGAATCACTAAATGCGGAGAGCGATACACGGAGCAAATCTGTACGTGTTTCAATGGTGCGCTTCGCGGTAGCGATCTATACGTATTTACTGTGTGAGATGTGTGGCTCATGAGCGTGGAAGAACGAATGAGATACATTTCAACGTTGGTGGCGCACTTTCTTGGGCCCTCCATAGCCACAAATAATAAGAAAAAGATAATATATTTCAATGCAATAAAATGTTGCACTTTAATTTAAAATTATTAAATGAAAAATATTCTTAATATTCGTATTTTTTTGGTTAAATGTCGCTAGGCCTACTGCCGGCCTGAAAGCGAACCTTGGATCTCTCATACCCCTACAACTATGGGTATGTGGTTTAAATAGTACAATGACCTAGCTTTATGGGGCTCCGCTCTGCGGGCGCGCGGCATCGGAGCCCTGGCCATATAGTGCTTGTTCTAGGGCCAGGGTAGATCTCTTACACGTCAGACTAAACGGTTTCCATTGGGCCACAGTTCTTGCCTCAAGACTTTTATTATGTAGAGGGCGCTGTACACAACGGATGGCTAAATTAGCATTTACTGAAAAAAATAACGTTAGCCAGCTTCCTTAAAGAAATTGTATTCAGTTAATCATTTTCGTGTTCATGTTTGTCTTATTCTAATTATTAATTAAGTTAAGTTAAATAAACTTCGTGTTTTTGAGAACAAAAGTTGCACTTCCTGCTGTGCACGGGTTGTGCGAGTCGAGTGCTATTAAAATGTATGACGCACTAAACCGCACACCAGGCAGGCAAGCAATGGAAATGACGGGAACCAACAAAGGTGCCCTGTTTATTCCGTTTCCTTACAAGTTACAGGGGCCAGATTTTGCGAGATTATCACCCGAACATTGGTTTTACCTTTTAACTGCTTTTTGAGTAACATGCTGGCAGGAGTATTCATTGTCGGTCAATCAAATCTTGAACAAAGTCACCAGAAAAAGACAACAGGAGCGAAGATGGCCGTCGATGGTACCGGTGTACAACGCATGCGCGGGTATGGGTTCGCAGTCAAGTCGGCCGGTCGTGCACGTGTGTGCGCGTACGTATTATACGCGCTAAGCGCATGACGTGGGGGGAGTAGTATAATGTTCACATTACATCTCTCACTATTGAAGCTGAAAAAAATTCATTTTAAATCTAGAACTCCTCCCCAGTGAAACAATAATTATAAAAACAACATTACGGCCTAACATTTAGAGATACAAATATTATTAAAACTATATGGGCTCTAATTTCCCGCATATTAATTGCCGCATTTAGCCATTTATCCATCCCCGGAGTTGTAATTACTCAAGTCAATGACTCGACTCGACCCGGACTCGAGTCACATTGTTTGGCGACTTGACTCGACTCGAGTCCCGATGGGTAAATGATGTGGGACTTGACTGGACTCGAGTCACTGCAGGCAAGTTCCTCATCAGAATGTCTCGACTCGACTCGAGTGAAGGCTAGAGAGACTCGAGTTTTCAAAATATGAAAACAACTTAAATGACTCGAACCAAGTCACAAAAATCAGTGACTCGATCGTTTACTCTGTCTGGTCTACCCTAAAAAAAAACCACCACGCCGGTAGCCCAAAGTTTCTGTCAAGATTTTCATACACGCATTTTAAAAGGACCATAGAATATAAAGCACGCCCTCTATTGGTTGACTACATTTGTTGGGAAGGGCATTTTATTGTTGGAAAAATCATTGATTTTATCTGCGATTATACAGTTACCGATGTAACAAACACAGTGAATAAAACACCACTGGCCCCCTAAAAAAAAAGTACAAATCTTTCTTTTTTTAAATATAAGAAAACAGTCAAGGAAGAAAAACAAATGTTATTTACAACATCACCCCGATCCCAGCAAATCCCGACCTACCACGGCCACACTACACACACATGTGGCTTTACCTTACATACGCACTGTGGACATTCCTTTGTATTCGTGTAGTTAACAAACTTTGACTAAATACTCATTTTTCTCGCTTCCCAAAAACAAATTTACCCTCAAATTAGGATTATGGGCCTCTCAGCTGTCCCTTCTATCTTTTCTATATATAACCCTAACCCGTTTTTCCTCTAGCGCTCTTTTTCGGAAACTGAAAAACGGATTGTGTGTGTGAGTTAGTCTTGCATACGCACTGTGGACCTCCGAACAATATAGGTCCACACGATGCGGGAAGAGGTTACGGTCGCGGTGTGTGGACTTGCACACACACACACACAACCACGAATGCGGAGCCCAAATCCCCAATAAATTCGTCCATTTTTTTTTTACAAATGGCCGTCAACATTTGGAATATCGTCGCCAGCATCGTAATTCTTCGCCTGTTTTATAAATTTATTTGCACTGTTGTTGCTAGGGCGCCATTGTGACCTCTGCAATAATTTTGTTGCGCTTATAGTTGTACTATTATTATACAATATTTATAATTTTCGCGAATTCTAAAATTAACTGCTGGCATATTCACCAAGGTTTGTACAAAAAATGACATTGACATTCATATCAGTATTAGCACACAGTGCCCAATGACCAAACAAAGCGACGACCGCAACAGTAACTAGAGCTAATGTGCTTCAGGAAGCACGGATATCAGCCTAAATAGTCTTTTGTAAGGCTTGTGTGAACCGCCTCGCACTAACCACTTGGTGATGACTACCACTCCCAAATTGCAAAAGCATCTAACCAAGTTTGACTGAACTAGTATAGAAGAAAATACATTTGATATGCTTCAATATAATGACCTCTACTGACCATTAGTTGACCAGTGGCCAAATTAATTAGATCAAGGCTGTGGGAGAAGCATTTCGTTATTTTGACAACAAATGACCCCTACTGACCATTAGTGACCACTGGTCAAATTCTGTGAACAACTTTTACGAGTTAATTAGATCAAGGCTGTGGGAGAATCATTTCGTTATTTTGAAAAGAAAATTACCCCTACTGACCATTAGGTGACCAATGGCCAAATTTTGACCCCTACTGACCATTAGGTGACCATTGGCCAAATTAATTAAACCAAGACTGTGGGAGAAGAAGCATTTCGTAATTTTGAAGAAAATGACCCCTGCTGACCATTAGGTGACCACTGGCCAAATTATGTGAACAACTTCTACGAGTTAATAAAATCAAGGCTGTGGGAGAAGCATTTCGTTATTTTGAAAGGAAAATGACCCCTACTGACCATTAGGTGACCAATGGTCAAATTCTGACCCTACTGACCATTAGGTGACCATTGGCCAAATTAATTGGACCAAGACTGTGGGAGAAGAAGCATTTCGTAATTTTAAAGAAAATGACCCCTGCTGACCATTAGGTGACCATTGGCCAAATTATCGGTGTACACCCTATATGAGGCTTGGTCCAGATATATAACTGACCAAGTTTGACATGAATTGGATCAAAACTTTGGGAGAAGCAGCATTTCCTAATTTTGAAGAAAATGACCCCTACTGACCATCTGGTGACCACTGGCCAAATTCTGTGAACAACTTTTATGAGGCATGGTCCAGAGATGTAACTGGCCAAGTTTGACAATAATTGGACCAAGACTGTGGAAGAAGTAGCATTTTGTATTTTTAAAGAAAATGACCACTAGTGACCACTAGGTGACGTTTGACCACACCTGCTGATCACTACAGATAGAACTCGGGTCAAGGAAGATCCTGTCCAAATTTGGTTGAAATCGGTCAAAGAATTTGGCAGATATTGAATTTGGCAGATTTTTTTGTGAGCGTTTGCCCGAAGAAAGAAAGAAAGAAAGAAAGAAAGAAAGAACTAGAGCTAATGTGCTTCAGGAAGCACGGATATCAGCCTAAATAGTCTTTTGTAAGGCTTGTGTGAACCGCCTCGCACTAACCACTTGGTGATGACTACCACTCCCAAATTGCAAAAGCACTGCTAACCAAGTTTGACTGAAATCGGCTAAAGAATATAGAAGAAAATACATTTGATATGCTTCAATATAATGACCTCTACTGACCATTAGTTGACCAGTGGCCAAATTAATTAGATCAAGGCTGTGGGAGAAGCATTTCGTTATTTTGACAACAAATGACCCCTACTGACCATTAGGTGACCACTGGTCAAATTCTGTGAACAACTTTTTCGAGTTAATTAGATCAATTAGGCTGTGGGAGAATCATTTCGTTATTTTGAAAAGAAAATTACCCCTACTGACCATTAGGTGACCAATGGCCAAATTTTGACCCCTACTGACCATTAGGTGACCATTGTCCAAATTAATTAAACCAAGACTGTGGAAGAAGAAGCATTTCGTAATTTTGAAGAAAATGACCCCTGCTGACCATTAGGTGACCACTGGCCAAATTCTGTGAACAACTTTTACGAGTTAATTAAATCAAGGCTGTGGGAGAAGCATTTCGTTATTTTGAAAGGAAAATGACCCCTACTGACCATTAGGTGACCAATGGTCAAATTCTGACCCTACTGACCATTAGGTGACCATTGGCCAAATTAATTGGACCAAGACTGTGGGAGAAGAAGCATTTCGTAATTTTAAAGAAAATGAC
The DNA here is from genome assembly GCA_037893245.1 of Crossaster papposus. Lineage (NCBI taxonomy): Eukaryota > Metazoa > Echinodermata > Asteroidea > Velatida > Solasteridae > Crossaster > Crossaster papposus. Next base: position 876,731 of record JBAIAA010000717.1, read on the forward strand.
CCCTGCTGACCATTAGGTGACCATTGGCCAAATTATCGGTGTACACCCTATATTAGGCTTGGTCCAGAGATATAACTGACCAAGTTTGACATGAATTGGATCAAAACTTTGGGAGAAGCAGCATTTCCTAATTTTGAAGAAAATGACCCCTACTGACCATCTGGTGACCACTGGCCAAATTCTGTGAACAACTTTTATGAGGCATGGTCCAGAGATGTAACTGGCCAAGTTTGACAATAATTGGACCAAGACTGTGGAAGAAGTAGCATTTTGTACTTTTAAAGAAAATGACCACTAGTGACCACTAGGTGACGTTTGACCACACCTGCTGATCCCTACAGATAGAACTCGGGTCAAGGAAGATCCTGTCCAAATTTGGTTGAAATCGGTCAAAGAATTTGGCAGATATTGAATTTGGCAGATTTTTTTGTGAGCGTTTGCCCGAAGAAAGAAAGAAAGAAAGAAAGAAAGAAAGAAAGAAAGAAAGAAAGAAAGGCGACGAATACAATATATCAGCCTGCTTCGCACGGCTGATATAAAGAAAGAAAGAAAGGCGACGAATACAATATATCAGCCTGCTTCGCACGGCTGATATAATTAGCGCTCAATTGGTACACACGACAAGCGCGTGCTAGGATTGGGTCAAATCGATAGTGTCAAACTGCGCTTTGCATGTATTAATTCCTCACCAGCACCCGGCCAACAGCGAATTCGATTTTGATACGGCGTACGGGATGTAATATGCGGCTCATAAAAATCGCCTATATTAAATTACCATTTTGCGTTATTATGTCAATTGTACAGTTTACATCTCATCTTAAAATGTTTAAATGTATAATTTAAAACTGATGAAATTATCAAAAAAATGGCAATTTAATAGGCGGTGTTTTTTCTGAGCCGCATATATATGTGACCTGTCATCACAAAATGAGCGTAAAGTCGCACGGAGTGATTTCCCAGTATGGCCAGTCAAAGTCAAAATTTGAAGTGGTGGTCGATTTTGAGATTATATGGTTTTTTTAAACACTAAATCCCCAACAATCAATTCCCAATTTTTCAGGACGATCAGATAAAAACAAAATTAGTTTTTGAGACAATTTTGGCTATGCCTTTCTATGCCTTTCACACAATTTCTCGCAAGAAATGCCCAATTTCTCGCAAGAAATGCCCGTTTTCTCATAATCTCTGTATTAAGACTCCAGACTAAAAAAACAAAAACAAAAACACTATTGAATATCAAGTGTTATATACCATTGGAAAGCTCTGTTTCCACAGAATTTAGAAATACCCATATCTCAATTTTTGATTATGCCGACTTTACGCTCATTTTGTGATGACAGGTCACATATACGTGTCCCCTATGCGTACAAATATAATGGTCCTAGTATCGCGTACGTAGGTGGTACGTGCATCGTGCGGTGCGAACGCGCACCTTGATGATACCACAGAGAAAGGAACAGATGATACACACCGCTAAATCGAACCTCTGCACATGTGTTCAATATTTGATCTGCCACCAACGCAGTCAGTGCGGCTGGAAAATTACTCCGCGACCTTGCACATTCCTGTATCTCTTTTTAAAATGAGGTTGTGAATGCCGTCTGCTGAACGCCGACTCAGAGAGAGAAACGCCGACCCAGAGAAACACAAGTAAGATTTTTTTTTCCAGTTTAGGCCCAGTAGCCTACTTTTGAGTAGTACTACATGTAGTACTACTTTTCAAGTTATTTAGGATAGTATTGGTCTTCAGTTGGCCCGAAATCAAGAGTCCATCTGTGGTCAATGTCCACCGCCAGCGTGAACTTTGAATTCTGCTATTCAATTTATCTGGGTCCAGATAAGGTCAGTTGGCAAAAAATATTCCAGTATTATATAGTCTACGTACATGTTGGGTTTTTTTGTCTGGAAAACAATGTTCTTTTGGAAGCAAAAGACTGTGTCATGTTCTTGTCATTTTGTCAATATGGTTTTGTTTTTCTAATAATAACACGGGCAAACACGCATTACGGTACATGTACGATCTTTGCTCCGAGGTTCCTATGATTATACAGTGTGCATTCTTGATTGACATTCAAAAGGAAGAGAGAATTAAACTCTAGTCACGACGCGTGTGAACTGAAAACGGCAGAAGAAAGACATGGCAGGCCTTTAATCAAAATGTTCATGAATGATGTGTTTCTGTTCAAGCGTGCGCCGTGGTAAACGGGTTGCCATGACTACCGAAGACGATTGGAAAGCGATACAATCAGCGCCGCGTGTAAATTCCACATACGATTTTCTGAATTACCACTTCTGCTCGTGCAATGGATCATTACAACTTAAAGGGATTGTATACGTTTGGTAATTACTCCAAACATTAATGGCAATAAAAACTTACTCAAGTACAGCAGTTTTGGATAGTACATGTATAACGCATTTTTAGAAACTTTTCACTTCGAAGTACTGCGTTTAAGATAAAATATATCACTTTTTATCCCAAAAATTATTGAATCTGACTGAAAAGCGTTACTTCTCAGATTCTGTATTCCAATGCAGATTATTCTTCCTGCGTGTACATAACCGCTCCAGATTTTCGGCAATATCTCAAAATCGATACACCTTTTGAAATTAAATTTGTACAGGTCAGTTTTATGGTATAGGATTGAAACAAACAGTGGGTTCGAATTACATGTACCAAACGTATACGATCCCTTTAAAGTGGAACCCTGTAAAAACTGTGGTGTTAATATTTCAACACCAATTGGTATCTTTATAGGACAACACGAGTCAAATTTAACACCAGAGGTTCTATATTGAGCAAGTACGATCAACTACTATACTATAGTTAACCATAGTTCTACTAACTCTCATTGAACTCACGTTAGTCGACGATGGTTAGACAATAGTCGACGGAAATATCATGTTGACATTATTGTTTTGCCGGTGCGGGTAAGATGTTTTATTTTCGGCGCCACAAAAATTCGACCACGCGTTCGACCGCGGAGGAATAAGTAGTTCGACTAGAGTCGTTCGCACTGCAACTTTATGGCGCATGCGCTAGTGACGTCAAAAACAACCATGGTAAACCATTAGTCCTTGGTCGAACTTTTCTCAATGATACCAATGGAATAAATTTAACACTGCAGTTTTTGCAGTGTATTCAAATAATAAAGTGAGCTCACTTTGGCTTTAAGGCCACGGAAACTGTAAAATTATTTAATTAAAATATAATTTGTTGGGTAGATCAGAACCACAGGCAAATTATCACCAGTGACTAGTACAATACTGTAGCAGACGTCGGTTAATTGCAATGAACATTTCAAAACACACTTTTAGCGTGTTGACACAGCTGGCTGTTTCTGTGCCCGTTGAGCATTTCTTTTAGAAACCAGCTCATTTAAAAAAACAACGTACAGGGTGGTCCAACAAAAACTATACCCAACTTTGGAGGCCATTTTGATATTGATGCAGTTCCAGATACATGAAATTATATCATTTGTTGAACTAACTGAAATGAACAAAACCAGAAGCCTATCTATTAAAAAGTATTATTTATCAATTTTAGTGTAAATAAAAGAAGCTCTCGTAAAAACATTTGTCAAAGGACTATCGCGTCATTACATTATTGTGTCATATCATATTCAAACATGTTGATGCATTGACAGCTCCCGTGGAAAAGCCATTTTTACACATACTCGCTAAAAATAGGAATATCTCCAAAAATATTAATGTAATATCTTCCCTATTTTCACCAATAATGCTCAACGATATATGCTTTAATAATATGCAAACCAAATTACTAAAATATTTTATCATCTAGGAGAAAATGGCCTCCAAAGTTGGGTATAGTTTTTTTTGGACCACCCTGTATATCATAATCGCATGGAAAAAATAAAAAAAATAGAAATGGTGTTAAAACAAATTGTCGCTCGTGTAAGCCGCTGATGTGCGTTTCACACTGACAACAGCGCGTGTATGAATAACATAATAATATTAACTGCTCATTTATTCATACAAGCGCCGTTTCTGAAGCTCTAATTCCTTTAAAAAAAAGGACCGTCCCAAATTATTCATACTTGAAAGTAAAGTACATGTAGGCCTATTAATTTTGGTCATTATGAAAATAATATGACGTGTGACCTTATGTTGAAGGTATCATCCTCTTCACTTAAAGGGATGCATGCGCCTAATTGGACCAGTAATGAGACAAGGCTGAATTTTCACGGCAACAATAATAAATCACGATCTCAATGTCACCGCTTGTATTACCTAATTTTGGCCGAAGACGAAGGGAAAAACAAAACAAAAACGAATCGAAATCACGACTAACTTAATTAACAACCGCATGCATGTTCCCATGTACATGTATGGTAATCCAATCAGCGACAGGGCCGGCCCTGTCGGCGATTGGATTAAAAGAGGTACATATACAAATAGGAGACCGGATGTAATTTATAATGAATGTTGCCGGTGAAACTTTATTTCGGGGATTTTGCAATGCATGTAGGGTTGTTCAATAACATAGTTCGGACGTTTTTCAAAGCCTGCCCGACCATATTTAATGTTTTGGGGTTTTTTCCTTCCAAAATTTAAGTTTTCTTTAAATATCTATTTGCTCATTATCCTGGTTCACGCTGCAGATAGCTAGCAGCGCTTGGCCACCTGTTGTGCATTTTCCGATAATCAATAGTGCAAAATCGACATGTTCTCTGTACAGAGTCCAAGGTCCATGTACGAACGAATAGGTACTGACCAATTGGCCCTGTACATGTACTTGTGTGATGTTAAAATACAAAATCGGTTTACTGAAATTGGCAGTTGCTCAAAAGAAATGTTGAACGGAGGGAGTGTGCTAAACTTTTCAAAAAGGTAAATATATTCCGACCATCGACGTGACGCGACAGCATGTGCCACGTGATGCACTTACTACCTAGTCAAACTCCTACCAATACTACTGTAGGCCCAACAAAACGTTCATTTAGCGCCCCCAATTTATTTTTAAAATAAACTTTAAAGGTAGTATACACCATTGGTAATTTGTTGAATTATCAGGAATGGGTGGATTTGGGGGGTTGTATTTTATAGTAAATATCGTTTAACTGACCTGTCCGAATTTTTACATTCATGGATGCCGAGAAAAGCATGAAAAACAGCGTTTGTTTTCCACCGGCGTCGAGCAGTTATTCTTATGTTATCTTTGTTTTTTCGCGCTCGCCGGACGGCGAGAATGAATTTTGGTTTATACAATTCAATTTTTTGGAACAATTACAGGATATCTAGGGCCCTCATTTTGCTGGATGCCTACAATCATTAGTTACTTTTAAATAAGTAAGATATTTCTTAATAATTCGGTAGTAAATTTTTTCGATATCTGCAAATGGTGTATACTACCTTTAACAATATTAGTATTACTATTAGTTACTTTGTACAAATAGCCAGGAAAATAGCCCAGCTCTATGCCTAAATAATTACAAAAACATTGAATTCTGCACTTAAGTTTATGTTGATTTTTTTTTATACCGTTTCTGTTTGTTGTTTATTATATTTGTAATATTACTCAATAAAATACCTTTTTTATTTATTATTATTTAATATTACTCCAATAATGAATTACATCTACGTAATTAGACAACTTGAACTATGACAACGGGCAAATCTCTTTTTGGATTTTGTGATGGCTCTGAAAAGAGCCGGTTGGTTTGTTTGTTGACGATGAAGACCGTTTATTTTGCCGCCTTGGAGGCCTTCTTGGGCAAAAGAACTGCCTGGATGTTGGGCAGTACACCTCCCTGGGCGATGGTGACACCGCTGAGAAGCTTGTTCAACTCTTCGTCGTTGCGGATGGCCAACTGCAAGTGACGGGGGTTGATTCTCGTCTTCTTGTTGTCTCGAGCAGCGTTGCCGGCCAACTCGAGGATCTCAGCGGCCAAGTACTCCATGACGGCGGCCAGGTAGACCGGGGCACCGGCTCCCACACGCTGGGCATAGTTGCCCTTACGAAGGAAACGGTGAACACGGCCCACGGGGAACTGCAGACCAGCCCTGGAAGATCTGCTCTTGGCCTTGGCGCGTGCCTTTCCTCCTTTACCACGTCCAGTCATGATGATCAGTTATTATTTTACTTTGGGGTCTCAAAGAAACTGAAATTATACAGATCAGCGTTTTGCTATTTATACCGTTTTGAGGGATTGCAAATTAACCAATGAAAATACACCATCAGCAGTACAGCGAATCGGTTGTTCATACAACGTCCGTATTATTTAGCGGAAGGAAATCATTTAGTGCCGTGTGCAACAAGTGGCCAATCGGTGCGTGCTATTCATGAGCGGGAACTCTATGGCGCGGTGAACAGAATTCTGTACAGGATCCAAATTTGCATATCAGATTTAGTATATAAACAACGGGGATTTGGCAAGCCGACATAATTTCATTTCTGGCAGTTCTTGCTGAAATCGAAAGCCATCATGCCACCCAAGCAGACGAGCGGAAAGGGACAGAAGAAGGCGGGCAAGGCCAAGGGTGCACCCAGTGGCGTCACCAAGAAGAGAAAGCGCAGAAGAAAGGAGAGCTATGGCATCTACATTTACAAGGTGATGAAGCAAGTGCACCCTGACACCGGTATCTCAAGCAAGGCCATGAGCATCATGAACAGCTTCGTCAACGACATCTTCGAGCGTATTGCCGCCGAGGCTTCCCGCCTGGCCCACTACAACAAGAAGTCCACCATCACCAGCCGTGAGGTGCAGACCGCTGTCCGTCTCCTTCTGCCCGGTGAGCTGGCTAAGCACGCCGTCAGCGAAGGCACCAAAGCCGTCACCAAGTACACCACCTCCAAATAGGTCGTCTTCTGCGGAAAACCATCAAACCAACCGGCTCTTTTCAGAGCCACCACAATTTTCAAAAAGAGATTGGCTCATGTCTGATGTCATTAGGGAAGTCCGGCCTATCATTATCAACATTAAGTTGTGGGCCCCTATCTATGGCTAGCTGTAGGCCTATAAAAAAGTTCGTATTCCTAGGTCCTGAATAAAAGAAAATATTTGATGTTCAATCCTAGCCAACTTTAGATAATAACTAGAGTCTACGTACAATTTGATTTCATCTACGTAAGTCAAACGGGTCCATTTGACGTTGGTTTTTTCATAATTGAATGACAGAAATGTGTTTGCTTTTATAGTTTTAATATTTTGTACATGTATTATAAAATATTAAACGTGGAAACATTTATGTAAAAAACAAACCGGGTATAGTATGTAGCTTCAAAAAGTTGCCAGTCAAAAAAATACGTATAAACCAAATACTACAAAGTACAAATAGCATTAGCAATTGTCCATTGAAACTGCAGAGACGAACAAATTGATTGAATTATAAAAGCTAGGTGGATATTTCTTCTTCTTTTTTTGAGGGGGGGGGGGGGGGGGGGGGGGGGGGTGACCAGTCCAAAGTTTTACAATCATGATGTATGCCGAGGATCGGAAAGCACCGATCAGTTTTCTATCGGCGTCGGGTTATTCTTATGTTAATTGTGTTTTTTTATAAAATTATATTTTTAGGAATAACAGGATAGTATATAGCGCAATCATTTTGCTGGATGTCCAGATTCGTTATTTACATTCAAATAAGTAAGATATAATTTCCTAATAATTCGGTAGTGAATACTTTCGACATCTGCAAATCTGGTGTATCCTACCAGTTTAAGCATGGAGGAATACGAAGGATGGTTTAACTTAAGCAAAAGAAATCCAGTTGTCCACTTTTACTAGTCCGCCAGCAAAATGGACACAACAAAAATAACAAATTCTGGTACTCCAGTGGTAGCAGAAAAGTAGAAACATTCATTTTACAAAAACGTAAAGCAGATGGCCACTTTTTGTCCTCCCGGCCTAGTTGGCAAGGAAACGGCCACCAGCGTCAATATTTACAAAAATACCATTATAAAATAAGGTGACCCGTAGTTCTCAACAAAATGACGCACACTCGACAAAATTCATACAATGAAACGCCACGATAACGAACATCACGTTATCCAAGGACTTTGTTCGGTATCGATTGCGTTTGATATTGCTATATGCGATTTTCAACCGCAGGTCCATAGTTTGACGTTTGGGAATTAAAAACGGCATAAAGAGTATGGCAAAACAAAGCAGAATTAATTCAAAACCTTGACATAATAACTATGTTTGGTCACAAACATTTGGGAGCCAGGGATGGTGTTCGAATCGGTATAGCCGCGAACGTGTCGTGGCCGAGCGGTTATAAGAGCTTGGTTTTCTGTTCCGCAGAGCGTGAGTTCGAGTCCCGGTGTCGACACGTGTGTCATTAAGCAAGGCAATTAAACCACTATTGCTTCGTCCTTCGGATCGCGGATGGGACGTAAAGTTGTAGGTCCCGTGTGTTGTATAATTTATAATGTGTGTATATATCTTTCCCATTATAACATTATAAAATTGTATAATGCACGTAAAAGAACCCAGAACACTTATCGCTAAGAGAAGGGGTTTGCCCCGGTGTTCCTGGCTGACACAGCCTCTGTCTACGGGTTTCTTCTGGCTTACGAGCTACAGTGCCATGAGCGCCTTTGAAGGATCCTTGGTTTCATTACCAGAAAATAATAATAATAATAACAAAGTCTTAATTTCAGTGAGGTAGGTTGGGTCAGCTTGTAAGTAAGTCCGATGCCTCATACTAGCTAGCTCCGACTACCATGGCCATAGGTCCGACGCCATAATGAAAACTTTTGCCCCATTTTAAGCAAAAGCTCAGTGAATGCCCTGTGCATCCATTGTGTGGTCAGCTGTGTGCAGAGACCAAGGAGAGTTGACCTCTAAACCACACAACACACGCGGATACTAGCTTTGAAACATTCCATTATTAAATAGGGGTAATAGGTCGCCAGGTGACCACAGCTGTAAGACAATTCGTGATTGGTGAGACTATTTTCTTTCAATAGTGCTTTGCTTATATGTATCCAATCGGGTTGTGTCTTATATCACTAGAAAGCTAACGCCGTCAGCTATTTACAACCGGTCTATCCAAAGTTCAACGACCTTTGGTTCTCGAGCTATACGCCTATGTGAAGCTGCCTCGGGTGTACGTTAGTCATACAAAATTGCGATTTTACACAGCCGAACATGGAGAAAATGAGTTTTTTCCCCGGGAAACTTAAACTAGTGCTTCGTTATCTTAGCCTTTATTATAACAATGTATATATCATATTGAAGCTTAGAGTGTGTAGTTTCATAATCGATTCTATCCGAAATGATGAAATATGGCGTTTAAAATGTACGCGAGGTTTTGTGAAACTTGAGGCCGTTTTTGAGGGTCATTCCTGTACAAAGAGATGCGTGCAAAGTTTCGGTCAAGCAGATGACGTGTAGTTTTCATTATGCATTAAGTCCGACGCCTCATTATTAAAGTCCGACAATTAAATTTGCTTTTTTGTCCGACGTCGGACATAATACAGAGAGAGGCGTCGGACTTATGGGGCGTCGGAGGCCGATTACTATAAGACCGATGCCTCATAATTCCGAAATGTCGAACTTATGAGGCGTCGGACTTATACGATACGGCCCCAAATAGGCCGGGTTATACTGTATACCATTTTTGAGTATTAAGAAAGAATTAAAATGATATTATTCACCCATCCAGTTTTGAAAACGGATTATGACTGCCCGGAACCAGGCTCGATGAAAGGGAGGCAAAGGGAACGTCTTCCGTCGAAGACCGATCCTATGAAACTCACATGGACAAGAGGTAGGTAGGAGCTATTCTAAAAAAAAAACACCTAAAAACCTGAAACGAATTCCTGACAACATTTCGCAAGCACAATGGCCACCACATACAAAGGAGGGGGGGGGGGGGGGGGGGGGGCTCTGTCTTATATCTTGCTTCATAATAAATAATTTTGCTATATTCCATAATGGTGTATTCAAATGAGTTTTTCCTTCACGTTTTTTTCAACAGATTCAGTAGTGTCCCTAAAGCGAGCGGATGAGGTAAAAATATTTGTTGTTTTTTGTCGATTTACTATAGGAACGAGAATACAATGAACATCAGATTAAAGCAAGCAGGTTATTAACGCTAATTGTTACGTCACTCCTTGAGAAAAGTCAAGGCAAAGCATAAAGATTATCGTTAGAGGCCTCCTTCCTAATTATTTTTGTTTAATTTCATCCTTTACGGTTGTCACACAGGATAAAAATATTTCTCAAGTCCTCATTCACTGATTACATTGTGTATAATGTAACAGGTTGCAAACTAAACTAAATTCATTTAAATTCAGTCAGTACCGTTAGTAATTTGGTGGCGGGGAAGCCGTAGTGACAGCATCTGACGCAGTTTCAGAAGATGCTTGATGGACATAAATTATATTATAATATATCAGGGGGCATCAGGAAGAAAATTTCTCGATATCGGGTCAGAAAATTCCAACGAAATTTTCGGCGTTGACCCACCCACCCTTACGGATATTTTTTTTGAAAATGATATCCGGATGCCATACCCACCCCTTTTACGGAATATTTTTTTTTCATTTCATTAACTGGAGTTCGGACCCACCCCTTTAACGGGAAATATTTTTTTCATTTCACCAACTCAAGTTCGGACCCACCCCTTTAACGGGATATATTTTTTCATTACACCAACTGAAGTTCGGACCCACCCTTTTCACGGGATTTCGGATCGGAATTCGACAGGAGATAATTCGTGACGAGATCGAAATTTTCGGAACGACTTTCGAGATCATTCTGAATTTGACCATGGAAATCTGCTCGTTCAGACAGATATAGACGAATCTGTGTCCGTTCACTTTCGCGAACTGCTGCAGCAGTTATTCACTGATAATCATCCCCGGCGCCCGGCGCCAGTCTCAGTCCGCATCCGGTCCTCAGTTCCTCGGAGTCCAGCGTACTATTATCTTCACTTTCGTTTTCAAAGATTCAATGTTTCCGAGTTGGAAAATTCGACAATTACCCGTAAATTACGCCGGTTGTCGCTCTTCATTCAGAATGCGGCGGCCGCATATTAAGAATAGGATCGTCGCCCGACACTGACACCGTGAGAGCAGTCAAAACGGACTTGAAATTGAGAATGCCCGTAAGTTTTTTATTTTTTCTCGATTGAAAATTCGATCACTGACGCTGTCACTGATCACGAAAATTTTAACAAAATGCTTGAAAATGGCGAAAAATGGAGTGAAATATTTTTTTGTAGTTCAAGTCAGGTGTTTTGACCCACCTTTTTTGTTGAAATTTTTTTTTTTCATTCCAAAATCCAGTTAGACCCACCCCTTTTTGCAAAATTTTCTGGCGCCAGAAAAGTCTGCCGCGAGGCCTGTTAGACCACCCCACCCCACACCTGATATCGAAATTTTTTTTTACTGATGCCCCTTGAATATATGACAGTTTTATTTTTGAGTGTTTGCAAATTTGTTTAGATCTTGTTTTTTGTTATAGCTGAAATTGTTTTCAATTGGGTTCATTTAAAGGTAGGGTACACAATTGGTAATTGCTTGAATTATCATGAATGGGTGGATTTGGGGGGTTGTATTTTATAGTATATCGTACCTTTTCGAAGTTTTACAATCATTGGATGCCGAGAAAAGCAAGAAAACGGCGTTCGTTTTCAATCGGCATTGGGCAGTTGTTCTTATGTTGTTCCTGGTTTTTTTCGCGATCGCCGTCCGGCAATTATTGTGAATTTGTTTTTATAAATTTCTATTTTTCAAAACAATTACAGGGTATCTAGCGCAATCGTTTTGCTGGATGCCTACAATCATTATTTACTTTCAAATAAGTAAGATATTTCAAATTTTAATTTCTGAAAATGGTGTATCCTATACCTTTAATAAATTCGTATTACAATGTATAAAGAAACGGATGCAGAAACACCCTAGGGCATATACTGTCGATTCCTGACTTTTTGATTATGGATATACTTCTTAGGCGATGTCTCATGATTCCCTTGACATTTGTTATATGACATCTCAAGATAAACTAAGGATTGGAGCCAGTTGGTCTGTTCTGATTGGATTAGAAAGCGCGCCAAGCCGATTAGAACGAATTATAGAACAACCGCTTGGCCTCTGAGTTTAGCGCAGTACCGTCAATTTGATATAGGCCTAATGAAATTATAATGGATCGGCAATACCATGTCACGGCGGTTCCCACGGAAGCTCCCGCAATATCCAAATTAATGATTCAAAGGGTCGGCAAGTATTTTGTCAGATGTCATAATATTGACATTAATTACTGAAGAATTGTGGGACCTTGGAGGTCGGTAGTGTACGTGTATTTAGCTCCGAATATTAAATTTAGTTAAAGTGGGGTTTAATTAGGATCGCCATGAACAATGATGCATGGAAACGGCTGAACGAGTCAAAATGTCCATACGCCTTTTCAGTGGTTGTGTAAAAAAGAAAATGAAAACAAATAGAAATGTTTCTCAGTCTCAGTTTCGTGTCTTTTTAACATGACTGTTTACAATGACTGACCTTCACTTAGATGACAATACATGTACGTACATGTACAATGAAAAAAGTGGGGTTAGGATACATTTTCTTTTCGTTAAATATCTTGAGATTAAAGATCATGATTTCTTTTAATTGAAATCTGTTGTCACTTGTCAGCGGTTCCATACTTCGCCGTCCGGCGATCGTGATTTAAAAAAAATAAAATTCAATGTTTCGGAACAATTACAGGATATCTAGCGCAATCCTTTTGCTGGATTTGTACAATCATTATTTACTATAAGTATTAGACATTTCTTAATAATTCGGTAGTAAATCTTTTCGATATCTGCAAATGGTGTATCCTAAATTATCGATTTTTATTTTTGTATAAACCGTGAGCAAACTTGCTCCTTTCTCGTATTACCCGTGTCCTTCTGAACAAAATCCTCACAATCTTAAGTTTATCTCAAAAACTAAAAATCAAAACTCGTGTAAAAAAAACCAATTACATTCTAGGTACGGTCGCTGGGTCATGTCTTCACGTTGACAGAGTGCGAGATCGAACGCAAGGCGTTTCAGCTGCGGTATCACACGTGCAACGACGCCTACTACAGACTAGGCTCCGGTGCAGCCGTCATTGAAGGCTGGGAAAACGGCATCTATGCAGCCGTGAACGCGGATAGGCATGTTGATCATGATCTGGTAAGTAATGCACGTTATTGGCCAAACAATCTTGACGGGAGACTAATGTACACGCTTAAAACTAAAGTGTTGAATCAACATTAAAGGGATCGTATACGTTTGGTAATTACTCCAAAAATTAATGGCAATAAAAACTTACTTCGTAAGAAGTACAGCAGCTTTGGATAGTATAATGCATTTTTAGAAACTTTTCACTTCGAAGTTCTGCGGTTATGGAAAAAGATATCACTTTTTATCCCCAAAAATTTGAATCTGAGAAGCGTTACTGCAGTGACGTTTCTCAGATCATAGTAATGCAGATTATTTTTCCTGCGTGGACATAACCGCTCCAGATTTTCGGCAATATCTCAAAATCGCTACCACCTTTCGAAATGAAGTTTTTACAGGTTAGTTTTATGGTATATATCTATAACTATATAGGATTGAAACAAACAATGGGTTCCAATTACCAAAGGTATACGATCCCTTTAAGAGTTCGGTGAGTGACTACTCTTTAAAAGTTGGAATTACATACATAATAACTGATGAATTCAACACTCAATGCGTGTATATGTATATATCACGTCAGCTCATTGTTAGATAATTTCGACTGTTATGGTTAATAAACTAATCCATTGGCCCATTACAACTCAAGTCCATTACAAGTCCGTTAGAACTAATAGTTGTAATAACCCGTTTCCAAAATTTGCGAATAAACAAATGGGATCCTTTATAACTCAAAGGGATCGTATACGTTTGGTAATTGGAACCCACTGTTTGTTTCAATCCGTATATATATACATACCATAAAACTAACCTGTAAAAATTTCATTTCAAAAATTGGTAGCGATTTTGAGATATTGCCGAAAATCTGGAGCGGTTATGTCCACGCAGGAAGAATAATCTGCATTGGAATACACAATCTGAGAAACGTCACTGCAGTAACGCTTCTCAGATTCAATTTTTTAGTGATAAAAAGTGATATCTTTTCCCATAACCGCAGTACTTCGAAGTGAAAAGTTTCTAAAAATGCATTATACTATCCAAAGCTGCTGTACTTCTTACCAAGTAAGTTTTAATGCCATTATTTTTTGAAGTAATTACCAAACGTATACGATCCTTTTAAGAAGCTGAGAATTTAACCAAGAAAATTGGCGATTTGCACCGCATGAAGGCATTAAACTTTGCAAATATTAAATGCCAATGGTTGATGGTATATTCACAGGAGCATGTGTATTTACAATAACTTTTTGATTACAAAAATCAATTGGTTTCACTTCGATGCTTATACTAGCACACAAAACTAAATCCATTCCCAATCTCGACACATTGTAAATCATGTTCATGCCTTATGTCCACATAATGCATGTAAAGCGTCTTTTGTTTCCTTCCCTTTGAGCTGTTGTGTCAATTGTAATATGCAATGAAGACGTCGTCCAACCTGGGCTGGGAGCAAAGACATAAGAGAAAGACACACTAAAAGCACTTAATGTCTATAATTTAATTATCGTGATCTCGCGATCGCCTGCCATTAATGTCCTAAATGGCGGATATGACGTCAAGTCAATGTAGACATTTTCTAGCGCGTCAAGATGCGGTACTCGAAATCCATCTTTTTGTTTTGTTCGGAACAGTTGACGCGCCCACCGTTAAGGACAAAGCACTCACTTTTCATTGCATAATTCTATGAACTTACTAATTTATATCGTGCATAAATAACAGTACATGACAACGAAAACAGCAAGACTAGCATAATGTATATAGTGCTGAGCCAGTGTGTTTAAAGGGATCGTATACATTTGATAATAATATTGGACAACACTGTTTGTTTCAATCCTGTATAGTTATAGATATATACCATAAAACTAACCTGTAAACATTTCATTTCAAAAGGTGGTAGCGATTTTAAGATACAAATGTATTGCTGAAAATCTGGAGCGGTTATGTTCACGCAGGAAAAATAATCTGCATGGGAATACACGGTCTGAGAAATCACTGCAGTATTTACGCTTCTCAGATTCAAATTTTATCTTTTTCCATAACCGCACTACTTCGAAGTGAAAAGTTTCTAAAAATGCATTATACTATCCAAAGCTGCTGTACTTCTTACCAAGTAAGTTTTTATTGCCATAAATTTGTGGAGTAATTACCAAACGTATACGATTCCTTTAATACACCATTCCACAAATTAAAAGGGAATTTACTGTTAGTTTACGGGAATTTACTGTAGTTATAACTATACTGTTGGGCCAAATCGAGATATTTTGGTATCATTTTTCTCAGATTCTATCATGGGCGGATCAAACTTTCCACTATTTGTTTTTTGCTTCAAGGAGGCCTTTGAATTGAGGGTGTCCAAAAAAATGTCTGGTTCGGCCTAGTTGTGAAACAACTCATTTACAAGACTACCACATCTTTACGGCCGAAATGTTCATGCCTGCTGATCTAACTGTATTAATTATTTGTCAGTAAAATCTCGGGTGGTTTTAGGTGGAAATACTATAGTACATGTAAAAACCCTTAGGCCTAAATGTCTTGTTCTGAATCCAGCGCATTCTAAAAATCATATTTTTGTTTGTGTACTCTATGGTTAAGCGCCTCGTGCCCACGAGCGAAGATGTAATAGAAAATCTAAAATAAACAGTGGACCGGCCGTGTACAACTCGGTTCAATTTTGAACAGTCGGTTTGTCTTGCAAAACTTTGTTTGATGACGGCATCTGGTTACACTGTAATTGCTTGTAGCTAGACTCTTGTTGATTTTCAACCCAGGTGAAACGATCCTTTTAAGGCCGTTACACTCAGGTGAACCTAATGTTGAAAACTTGATAAGGGTTCCTACAAATCTGCCAAGAATCTATTTTTTAAATTTTTTTTCGAGTTTGAGTTTTTAAAGGTAGGATACATGCGCGGATCCAGGGGGGGGGGGGGGGGGTGGGGGGGCGCACCCGGCGCGCGCCCCCCCCTAAACAAATCTCGAGAAGATTGAGAAGATCTCGGCGTTGGGGCTTCGCGCCTCCTGCGCTCCCATATCTTCTCCCAATATATTATGTTGACAATTTTTGGCGCCCCCTCTAACCGAAATTCCTGGATCCGCCCCTGGGATACACCATTTGCAGATATCTAAAATGTTTACTACCATCAAACTTATTTGAAAGTAAAAAATTATTCGATCTAGACATCTAGCAAAATGATTGCGCTAGATATCCTGCAATATTGTTCCAGGCGCGAACTGGTTAACCCGACTCCCCATTTGGCACTGTTGTCAATTCCCCTCAAATCTGCCCTTTTGTTTGGTCTAAATTCCAGGCCTACCTGACCAGGGCAGCCGGTCATCGCAATGCATCCATTAGCTGGAAAGTAGACCTGACCGGCACCGGTCTGGTAGTGGACTCCATCCAAGCCCTGACCCTGAGCAGGACGCTGCGAGGGGGAATCGTCACCTACGACATCGTCAGTCCCGATGCTGAACAGGCTGCACAACAATCAGGTTCTCTCTAAATGTGAAATAGTTATACCCAGCACGATATGTGGCAGAGGGGTACCCCCCTCTTATCCCTATACTTTATACACACTCAACACTATTGTAACCTAACCCACCCCCACCCCCTTGAAACCTAAAAGGAATTCTTGAGATTCCGGGAACACAATGGTCAACACAAAAGAGGGGGGGGGGGGGGGGGGGGGGGGGTTGGGTTTCTCTGCCACATTCGTGCTTCATATGGAAATATAGTGACTATAGCTCACTCTACAAAAAGAGCGAATCTCTTATTAAAACCACTCCAAAAAGAATACAATTGTTTTTTTGTTAGAGTAAAAGCAACTCCGACAAGATCAGAAAAACCACTCCAAAACAGCAGCAATATGATAATGAAGGACAACTCTACAAGAGCTGTCCTTCATAATGGCTCCTCGGAAGAGTGAAAGTTTACTCTTTTTGAGTGGTTTGCATTCTTTTTGAAGTTGTTTTCACTCTGAAAATGTTAATTTCACTCTTTTTGAAGTGATTTTATAAGATACATATTTTGAGAGTTGGGACTAGAAGCAGGTCAATAACAAAAAGCTTTTAAGCAAACCTAGAAGAAAGAGTAAGATTAACATTTTTTTAAAGCATGACAAAAGTGGGACTCTGTACGTAGGACAAAATCAGGATACAAGCATGACTGTTTACAGGCTTTCAGGAGCAGTTTCGATGACACTCCCCCATGCATGTCCACAGCATCATAATTTCATAAGCCTCATTTAGCATGTTCTGTACTCACAACACTGGTGCTCCTTCTGCATCGAAGGAAATTTCAAGAACGAAGCTGCTTGTCAATGGAGGTCAGATAGGTCCGCACTTCCTGTGATCTGTGCCATGATCTGAATACCACTTTGTAGAGAATTTTATTTAGGAAAAGGTATCATCAGTAACAAAATGATTAGTGTTCTTTTCAAATGTTAACAAAAAGTAGATGTACATTATAGAAAAATCAGTCGGGTTTGAAAACCCAGTGAACTTTACCTTTACATTGATTGGTCTGGGAATCTCGCACTGTTGTCTGCCAGGTTACGTGGCCAATGGGTGGTGCACCCTCTACCTCATCGCTTACCTCAACGGGAGTCGAACCGAAGACACCCACGACCAGACTCAGTTGTTCTACCAGAGTAGCCTGGATGATCAGGACAACTTCCCTTTGGATGTCTTGATCATCCTGAAGGTGAGACGGCCGTTTTTGTTGTTTTTATAGATTGGACAGCACGTCACATTTAATTGAGAATTCAGCTAGATGACAGGGCTATACTAGTAGATATTTTGAGGCAAGGGTTTGTTACTCTTGATCAGAGAGTTTAGAGTTTCAAATCCAGCCACTGGTTTGGTTTTGCAGAGTGCCGTGGTCTGCGGGTATTTCTGCAGGTTGTGAGTTTCAGTCCTGCCCGGGGTTATTGTCGCTCATTGCTTCTCTCCACCCAGGAGTAAAGGGGTACCTATTAGGGTTCAGAATAGTTATTGTGGTTGATTTAGCTGCTTTAGTTGAAATGGCAGCATGGAGCTGAGATGTTTCATTGGCCCAATAACCAGGGAGCACCAACACCAGTAGATATGCACACTTTATAAATACACATTTTTTAAGGGTTTGCGAGTCATGATTCTATAACAATTTAGAATTTTGCTTCGATATTCACAATTTCAGACTAGCTAGTAAGTACTGTCTACATCTTTGCATCAGCCTTTACAGGAAATTCTATGCACATGTACAACAGACTCTCAACACTTGCACCAAGAAGGAACCCAGGAACGGGTGGAGGTCCACTCTCCGCCTCTGGAGAAGTGCACCTGCTACTTCCCGGACAGCAATCGGAAGCACTTTCCGAATGTCCAAAGGACACTGGTGGTCGCCGAGTCCATAGATCGTGCGCGGACGACCACCGACAGCCTCAGCGTTGTAAGCAATCACGAGTTAGGTCTTCCCAGCAGGCCGATCCACAGGAAGCACTACGGCAGCCGAAGGAGCTCGGGAAGCAGCCGGAGCCACAAACTGAGCAAGTGCAACAGGGTGAAATCCTCGGAGCAGCAAAGCGGGGGCAGCTACAGCTATGAAAATGCAGGGGCCGAGTTGCCGATCCGCGTACTGCATCACACGACTACACCCGTCGAAATAGAGATGCAAGAGTTGGAGGTCGGTCAACTGGAGAGGACGGGTAGCCGAATGGAGGCACAGCAGTCAGATGCGAGGAAGGCGTGGACAGATGGAAAACGGAGAGACAGTGAATCCTTGGTAATCTAATCTTCCTCCTCAGGTTTTTATAAATGTACCAAATACTCAAATTTTCTATCAATATCTGAATAGCATTCTTTTCTTTAATTAATGTATTTAACCAGTTCGCGCCGGGATTATTTTAACATCACCGAGCCGAGGGGCGGGATTATTTTTAACGAAACTCGATCCGAAGCGGGTTCAGGCCGATAGTACCGGGAAGCACACCCACGCATTTCCGGCCTTGCTTGCTGCTGACAGACATTTCCAAACTTAAACTTGGCATGTTTATGCGTCATTCGTTTCGGGGAAAGCTTTGCGTTTATATACGTCATCCGGCGCGAACTGGTTGAAAAACGTTAGTAGTCTTTTGGTTTATTTCTAGATTTATGGAGATCAACAAACAATGGAGGAAAACAAATTCTAAGAGGATGTCTCCACAAGGAATTTTGTTTGAATGCTTAAGTCCAGAAACAAAAGAACAATACTCTTTTTTGTTCCCCTTGTCAACAGGTTGGGGATGACGACGCAAGCTCCCAAAGGCGCTTCTGCAAAGGATCGCTGTGCACTATCTCATAGGGCAGTGCTAGTCTGATGATTTGGGGCTCCCAATACTGTCCAAGCAGATTTGTCAAACTTGCAAAACAATTAGGGATAACAAAAGCTTTGGTGTATAAAACGACCAATTCCAAACAACATCTGGTACCCCCTCTTCATTTTCATACAGTTTACCTATAGTTACGCAACCAGACTAGGATACATTGATCAGTTTTGGGGAAAAAAAGTTGGGACACATACCAGTCTAGTAGCTGCACATTAAATTATCTTGGTTTTATTTGGGGTTTTTGTTTTTTAATGTAAATAATTTAGGAAAGCTTCTTTGAACTTCAAACTTAAGCCCTAAAGCTCGGCTGGTGAAATACTGTCGACCTCATCTTCACTTAACCCTTGCTCTTGTTTATCCTCCAACACACTTCAACATGCACCCCATACAAAAATAAGGGGAAATAATCCTCCAGTGCAAACAGCTGGAGTGAATTGGCATGTGCCACTGCCATGCAGTGATCTGCCCTTATAGAGGAAGGGTTAATGGAAATTTGTCAAGAACTTTGTTGGCTATAAAATGAGTAATGTTTGCCCGATTTTGAGCCCCAAGTTAGTCAAGGACACCGCAAGACAACTCTTCACTCGCAATAAAATACAAAACCAAAGATTTCCAGTGATTTTCTTTTAAATGTAGAAATTATTGAAAACTACTGTTGCCATATAGTAATAATATATTCATGTTTTAAGTGTAAACAACGTTTTTAACATTCTAACAAGAGGCTTGAATATTGTATGTATATATTTAAATAATTCCACTCCCCCCAAAAAATAAACCACTTGTAATTTATAATCACTTCTAGGAAAAAAAAAATATTTTAACTTATATTTATTTTTATGCTTATAAATAATGAGAAGTTTGCTGCTAAAAGTAAAAAAGTCAAATGTTCCAGGATCCAATTTTAAGGTCTGAAATTTGAGGCAATGAACATTTTTGCTTAGAAAAAAAATAGGTTACTAGGCAAAAAGCCATGTCATCTTCTATTGATTGTAACCAGAAGTGAGCGAGGCCGGAAATATTAGGGTACACTACCCACAGATGTTGGCCTAAAACCCGTCTCGGATCAAGGTTCGTGGAAAAAACCATCCTGTGCCTGGGCAATGTCAAAATAATCCTGGCGCAAACTGTTAAGGGGGTGAGAATTTGCTGGGATGGGTATGGGTATGGCACCGATGTCACCTCAAAGGCGACATGAGCGAAATTATTCTGTCTTGAGATAATACCAATATTACTATCGATGATTACGTGACCCAAGAAAAACCTGTGCTTGATGGCATTGGCTCCGAACGTCTTCGCAAGCAAAATCGCAGGTGGACCTGATAATGGCTCAAGTGTAACCAACCCTTACATCCCGTCCAATCTTTAAGGGGCATTTAGGGTCAAATCTTTAGGATCCTTCTCGAAATGTGAAATGGAATAAAGCAAGTCTTCATTCCATTACCAAGAACAATTTGTTTTTTTCAATCGGGATATGCGTGCATTATTTATTAAACAAATATTTAAAGACTTAATGTGTATACATTGTATTTTCGCAATTTAAATAAAGGCGATGATCAACTTTATTACAACTTTTTTGACCAGGAATTTTGCATGTTGTGGGGATTTGAGAAGCCCAGTTTACTCTGGAGGACGTATATACATGTACACGCAAAGTTTTCTCCAGATTCAAAACGGATGACGCATAAACACACGTCGCGAGCAAGGCCGGAAATGTCTGTCAGCAGCTAGCGAAGGCCAGAAATGCGTAGGTGTGCTTACTGGTACCATCGGCCTGAACCCGCCTCGGATCAAGTTTTGTTAAAATTAATCCCGTGCCTCGGCTCGGTGATGTTAAAATAAGATTGGTTAATAAGATTGCCAAGCAGAAATTGTCGGTACAAAACGGAGAAGTTAAACTACAGGCCTGTTTGTTTTGGGCAGATTTGGAAGGCAATCGGTGATCCTAAACAACATCTATAACTGCTCGGAATCGCGTTTTAACGGATCCCGCTCGCGAGGTGGGTTCGCAAGATCAAAGATTGGGACATGTTACATCAGATGGAGAGAAAAAGCAATTTCTTTAAATACTTTTCAATTTGAGGCATTAAACAAGTTTTTGTGACAATATTTTTCAGAATCTATTTTTGTGATAACGTTTTGTGATTTTTTTTCCCCTTGAAATTATATTAAAAAAGCCCTTTTGCCTACAAAATCTGAGACAGACAACATTTGTCTTTTGTTTTCATGTGTACAAAGGCTCAAACGCGTTTTCACACAGCATAATTATGTGACCGGCTCTACAAAAAGGTGTATTATGCCGCAAAATAGTGAAATTGAGTTATACTTATATACATGTACCGGTACATGGCTGGAAAGCCCACAACGTAAACTTTCATTTGGTATATAATAGAGCTCCATAGCTTCTCCAATTTTGCATATATGGCGTGTTTACATATTGATTACTTCCTTGGAGTTCAAATTACACAACTGAGAAAACAGGCTTTGAAATAGCTGGCTCTGTTGTACTACAACAAAATGATGCACACAAAATGGTAGTTTTTACCACTTTATTTACCAAAATCAACATTTCTTTGAAAAAACCCTAAAATAGTATGTATGAAAGATGTCATTCATGACAACAACAAAAAATCACATTTTTATGAAATGTTTACCATCTCAAAGTTGAGCGGGCCATTACATGATAATGCACAGCGCGACTTAAACGGATCGTATACGTTTGGTAATTACTCCAAAAATGAATGGCAATAAAAACTTACTTGGTAAGAAGTACAGTAGCTTTGGATAGTATAATGCAATTTTAGAAACTGTTCACTTCGAAGTACTGCGGTTATGGAAAAAGATATCACTTTTTATCCCCAAAAATTTGAATCTGAGAAGCTTACTGCAGTGACATTTCTCTTGGTGAGTACAATTTCAAAATTCCAAATTCATGATTGAATCCGGGCCGTGACGTGGTGGAAAACTGTGGTTCATGGGTCCATTTCCTATCAATTATCATTTTTTAGTTCTCAGGTTAAGTTTCTTCGTATATAAACCGATGTACATATAAATAATGATTTTTATGACGAAAATAAATGTTACATACTGATTTGCAATAAATGAATATCAAGACGCTATCTTTCACTGTTGCAACTCTTTTAAGCTTGCATAAAAACAAAGGTACAAAATATTTAAAAAAAAAATAAAGGCAAATATGAAATTAGGTTTCTTGTACTTTTGTTTATTGTTACATTTAAAAGAATCAATATGTTGCAGTCGTGACAAAGACAAACGTGTTTGTTAATATGTATCTCATTGGATTGTTACATTTCCTCCCAATACCAGGGTTACTTTTCTCCTAGTCTAGTTTGCAAGACGATCTAATTGGGGTATGCAGCGCGTGTATGCCTCCGATGCACCATAGACCACGTACGCCGTAGACCACGCATTGACGTTCGCTAAGATCGTCTTGTATATCTGCTATAATCGCTTTTGGAAAATTTCGGGCAGAATTGTTTCGCATTTGCATGCGCGTGTGACGTTGCGTGCATAATTACGTGACGTAACAGAAATTTGACCAACGAGTCAGCGATTATGCATGTTACGTCACGTAACTATGCACGCAACGTGTCACACGCGCATGCAAATGCGAAACAATTCTGCTCGGAATTTTCCGAGCGATTATAGCAGATATACAAGACGATCTTAGCGAAGGTCATTGTGTGGTCTAGGCATAGTCTACGGCGTACGTTAGAAAATGCCCACATCGGCGGTCTCCGCGCGCTGCATACCGCAATTAGATCGTCTTACAAACAAACCCTTCTCCTCCCAGAAACCGTGCGCGTTCAGTGGATGGAACCCCCCTCCCCTCCCCTCCCCTGCCCTCCCCTCCCCTTTAGAATTTTTAAAGGATGCATCGTTTAACAGTATGAAGCAAAGGCAAACAAGTGCAGCCCTTGGCAGGTCTCCCCTATTAATCCCCCACCGTGTCAGCTTGCCTTAGAACTTGGCGATCCCTTGGAGCTTCTGAAGGAACTCAATGTACTGCTTGTGTTCCAGGGCGCTGGACAGATCCGAAAGTTTGTTAGCGAACTCGTCCGTGATGCCTCGCTCCTCTAACGTGTTCATCAGGAAATTGTAGAGATTCTGAAGGAGGAAAATAATGACACAAAACATTAACCCTAACCTTCCAGGGTATTTTGGCTAGAAACCCTGCCAGACGCAACAGATTGCATACTTTGTCACATAGACTTGTGTGCAGAGTCCAGCAAGGTCAAGCAGTTACCACAGATGCACTGTGCCGGATCTGGCAGGGTTAGGGTTAAAAAACAAAAACACGACAGACATTTTGAACGACTTTAAATTGTACACAAGTACTTCAACGCTGCACACATGTTGAGTAATTATTAGTACTGAACCTAAGAGTACTAATCCTGCCAAACTCCAACTTGTTAAAGTTTGATTGACTTGGTTCAGATGGGGTCAATGCATTGTTTAGTGTTCATGACTGTGATGACTGGCCATTAATTATGTGTGTTAGACTGTGTTTGAGTGGGGACACACAGGGTGTTCACATGTACACTTATAGTTGACCAGAAACTGTGCCGTGACCAGCCCTGAGCTAACCCACGAATAAATGCCTGTGCATTCCCCCCAAAGTCTCATGCCTTCCTGCCCTGAACCTCACAGAATTCAACAGGGCCCCTCTAGGTCATTTGTACTGAGTCAAACAAAGTCCAACCACAAGTTGCTAATGTTAGAGCAATTATAGAATGCAGGGCCCACTCACAACTCTCGACTTTATTTACCCTAGGACATAGAATGAACTGACCCTAGGACATAGAATGAACTGACCCTAACCCTGTATACCCCAATACCCATAGAATACAGGGCCACTCCATTCTATGTCATAGGGTAATTAAAACCAAGAGTTGTCAGTGGGCCCTGCATGGGCCCTGCATTCTATTGTTAAGCCCTTATGTTTGGTACCAAACATGTCAAAACTTAGCAAAACCTGCAGTTGGAGTTTGATGGGCTTGGGGTAGTTAGAATCAATTCATGAATATTCATGACTTACCGCATCCATGACCTCTGACCCCACCGTGTAGGTGGACTCGTTAGCCTTGCCCTTCTGTACGCTGACCTCATCGATCATGAAGAGCTCGTCGGATTCTGGCTCTGGCTCCTCATCCTCCCCCTCCACCTCCCCTTCCCCTTCCCCCTCCCCCTCCACGTCACTCAGGTCAAACCGACAGTTGATGGTCAACGTGCTCTGGGTATCCTTGGTGATTTCCACAGTGAATTCTGGGTAGGATCGCAGCTAGGGACCAGTCAATGAAAAAAAAAAAAAAAAAGAACAAAAACACACGAAAGTTAACGAGTCTGGTAGTTTCAAAGCGAACAAATAAATCGACAAGGCGGGACTTGAATCTACAACTTCTGAAATACCGGACCGGTGCTCTACCAACTGAGCTATCTTGCCCTATGTTGGCGGTCTCTAAAATTGTCAGTATCTTTGTTCGAGGGCGTCAGTCAGAAGTCATAAACACCAGAATGCGGTGTGGCCAGGGATCATGCCCGATTTTACGATACAACCTGGGAAGAAACATTGTGGGGACCACTCAATGAGGATACGACTTTTTATCTTATAATACTCTTATTATCTTATAAAAGTACATTAATTCTTTCAAATAGGCACTTGGGGAGACAAATTAGCGTAAGTTTTTAGGTAAAAAGGAGACAGTGGCACTTAGGGAGACATTTCAGTTTCTCCCAAAGTGTCTAGCTACCCTAAAAAACAATATTTGGGAGTTATTTTTGTCCTAGAACGACAGATTTTGGTCTAAATAGTATAAATCTCGAAGATCTTAGAGAAAAGGGTTAGGGTAAACAAGTTAGGACTGTTTTAAGTTTGTGTACATCTCTATGGGATTGTCTCCCCAAGTACCTATAAATACTCCTTAAATGTTATCCGATTATTCGATTATCCCGTATGACCCTTGACCCATATCATTGTGCACAAGCAGTGTTGAAATACTGAAATGGCAAAATGCATGCACGTCACACGTCTGTCAGAACATTTGGTAGCACAGTCCTGGCCCTGATTGGACAAAATGCCATGGGCGGGGGTAAATGGATCGGTCCATTAAAATGCGGGGGTGGTCATTTACCCGTGAAGCTGCTGCATCCTCCTCTGGTTTGTCTTCCTGAGGTTCCTCCTCAACAGAATGGTTTACATTGAATGTCACCTTCACTCTGTAATAAATGGAATGGTCATAGAATAATTGCTCATTCAGACATCGACTTGTAGTTGTATATAAGAATGCTGGTGAAGGGCCGCTTTCTCCCTTTTCAAAAATCCCCGTTTAAGGCTACATAAAAAAAATGAATTGTTTCTCATCAGAACCTTTTTAAAAAAATGGTCCGTCAGGGCATTTTATATTTTATATTTTATAGAATAAAAATGTCGCCGAATCTTTGAAACCGGTATCTGACTAAACAACTACAGGCGCGCTGGTTTCGTTCGTGCCTATCGCATATACATACATGTACATGTACATGTTGATGAACCGGGCGTTGGTGGTAAGCGCTGATGTGCATTTAGCTCTGATTGGATAATTTTTGTTGCGACCTGCGAACGTAGGTTACTACTTCCGTGGCTCAGCTGCGCGGCAGAGCATGTACGCTACCCAGAATGCCGTGCGTTTTTCTACACAGAAATCTATGAAGCTCGTCAGGTGTTTTCCAGCGCCCAGTTATAGTATGGGCGCCACCGCGTGCGGGGGTGAAAGCGCTAGTTGACAAAAACTTCGTTGGGACATTGCATTCTTTATCTAAATTACAAATTGTTTTCGTTGATTTACTTTCCAAAACTGACCAATGCACACATTTCATATAGAATAAAAGCTCAAATAATGTTGGTAGAAACACAAAAATATAGTTAAGTCGATTTATTTTCCCATATAATTTTGAGCACCCCAGGTTTTTTTAATGAAAGAGGCCCACAGACACCGTTCCCACTACTATTATACTCGGCTTCTCCGATCTCCTGTCCGCCGTCGATTTTTCTGGCTTGCTTCTGCTGGAACATGTATGGCCACTAAAAACATTCACTTGGCCCGCGTGAGTTTTAACTGTTATTGCTTTCAACAGCGTGTTTTTACAGCATATACAAAATAAAAAATAAAAAAATCTCAGAATTTTCGGGCGTCCGGTACATTTATATTTTGTTTATAAAATATTAAAAAATATCCACCCGGCACGAAAAATTGGCCCGGCCGCTGATGAGAAACAATCAATTTTTTGTATGTAGCCTAATAAACTGTTTTGTTTACTTACGTTTCCCCGTCCTTTGTCTTTGTGAGTGTTGCTACGGCGTCCTCTTGCGTCAGTTTGAAGCCAGATAGTTTGGGGACGTCGGGGAACTGCCGGCTGTCTTTTTCCAGCTGTATCTCATTCTCAAGAAACTTGGCCAACTCGTCATCCCCTGCACAACATTTCAAACAAAAAGGCGGCATCTGTTAATAAGAGAATGCTCCAAGTAGATAGATTTACATTTGTATTGTTTTTATTCTTTTCCTGGCTAAATACTACTTTGAAAAAGGTTTGATGATAGCTTGGAACTTTAAAACAGAATAAAAATGGAGAGGCATTTAATTAGCAATTCAATTCTACTGCTGTGGCAAAAGTTTCTTGATTGATTCAATATTTTCAATATTATCAACAATTTGTTTTACTATACTAATTTAACTTAAATAAAATTTAATCCTTCTTAGTCCTACCATCGGTGTGCATCCCAGCAGAGCCGCAGCTGCACAGCTTGCCGGGTTCCCGCAGCCTTGACGCCTTGGTCAACACGTGATTCAGCTCCCCGGCGCTGGTGGTGCTGTCTTTACTCGAGCGGTTGTTGCACAGATACCAAATCGACCGGGTGAACGGCCGGCTCGTTTGGCACTCTTTCTGGATAGATAGAAGGCATTTTGTTGCACTCGAAGCCGACGTGGCGTATCTACATTGTGTAAACATTCTTCCGGCTGCACTTGCAACATTTCTCGCGACAGAAAAGGCCATTTTCTGAGCTATTTCTAAATGCAATATAGTTTTCTAAAGACGAAACACTTTGGTAATTCGGTACATGCGCATGCCGATGAGACGAGACATGTGCTTCGAGATATAGAGCCTCTTTCAATGTCTTTGATTAGTACATTATGTATATATTCATAATTTGTCCAGTCGTACACAAAACAAATAACCAAATATATTTAAATCAATTAAATGTATGTGTTTCAAAACGGTAATATTATCTTTACGAGTATGTATATTCATAATAATTTACTAATTTTTGTAAATTTGGACGAGGTGTTTATAGTGCCAAAGGCCAGTGGCCAAAGGTCATAAACTTTTGTCGTCTAGTACCTGTACATATATCCTACGTGATTTGTTTTAAAACTACCGGTCAGAACCCGACTATTTGGGGTCGCGGGTCGTTTCATCATTATTTTCTGTTGACAGGGCTATTTTGCTTTCGTAGCTCTGCCTCTGGTAAAGTAAACGATGGCGAATACTATGATTTTATCCTTGGCAGAAGAGCTTGATGACCTCAATGTTGAGTTCGTTTCATTGCAGGTAAAATTGAATAAATTGTTAATGAAGTTATTATATAAGGTCGGGTTTTTGTTGGCCCACTTGTTATATGTAATGTTATGTTAATAATTGTTATTGCCAGTTCGCGGCGGATGACGTATATACACGCAACATTTCCCCAAGATTTAAAACGGATGACGAATAAACACGTCCCAAGCAAGGCCCCCCAAAAATCGTTTACAATCCACGGATGACGCCTTAATTTGTCAGGCACAGCAGTTTAATTCCGCGTGTATATATACGCTGCAAAGGTTTTCTTGGTTGTTGCGGTTGACGTGTATTTACATCAAAAGTTACGTGATGTGTAGTTCGATGCATCAGATTTTATGGCGGTAACGGTTGATGTAATATAACGCCCTGGGCGACAGAATTGTTGGCAAAAACAAGTAAATAGCGGTGCTAAATAAACTAAGTGTTGGCATCTTGTAGTACTAGTAGTAGTTGCATTTATATCAAAACAGGAATATTTTACTGAACAAAAAACACATTTTTGTCGATGAAAAATATTGTACGCGGTATAAATGCCAGTATGTCAGGGAATCGTGAGGGCGCCCTCAAGATTCGATGCAAAGGTTAAACGCTGTCATAGGTAGGTACTTGTCTTGTCTTGTGTTCGGGGTGTAAATTTGTTTTTGATTAAAATAAAAGATGTAGAACACAATAGGTCCCCTATTTGGAAAAGGCCTCCGATTCCAATTTGTGTACAAAACATGGGAGGTCTTCTAACAAAATTAAAGTTCCAACAAAAGAGAGACAAGAGGGGTCCCTGATTGGAGGCGTATACACACTTGTGTGTTTGGGGGGAGGGGGGTGTTGGAGGGATGTTTGGGGGGTGGGGTGTTGGAGGGATGTTTAGGGCTGTAAGGGATGTAAGGGACAAGGTGGCACGGGGGCATTCTTCTATATGTGCAGTGTTTTTAAAAATAAACAAACAATAAAATAAACATCACATTTTTCTCTCTTTTCAACAGGAAAAAAGTAAAGAGTATAAGAAAACCCTTGAGACATTACGGACAATAGAAAAGTCATGCATGTCAATGGTGACGCATCAGAAGAAGAAATACACACAAATCGGCCAGACACTTAAAACGTAAGTTGGTCTGCAGACCCTAATACCACCAAACGTTGTGATCCCTTGGCAATCTCGGGGAATTTTATTCAAAATACGTCCTATCATGATCACGCTCGGGATATATATACATGTACTTGCATGATTGGACATATTTTCAGTGAAGGTGGCGATATCCGTGAAATGGCCTGTAAATGTCATGATGAATTTCAGAAACTCAACACAGCTGTCTAAATTGTCAAGTTCGAGTTCACAAACTAGTGTGATCCTAGTTTTGGAAAATGTTCCAGTTTACTGTGAGTGAGTTTTGGGTTTAACGCCGTGCCGGCATCAGTGGCCATATTCACGGCGGGAATGTGTACAAATATAAGACAATAAGTAGTAATAAAAAACAATCAAAGTGAACTGTGGAGACTATAAAAACTTGGAGTCGGGAAAAGAATGGGATAAGAATGAGAACGTTTCAAAAGAATGAAAGAACTATTGTATAGAAGTGTAGCGATAGATTGATTCTAGGGCAGTTTTCCCAGGAGAATCCCGTTTAAGGCGGGCCACGGAGGATCACCCAGACACACGGCACCCTGTCTAACAGTTTACTATCAATTCTATAATAATAATAATAATAATATAGACTTATAAAGTGCACATTCTAATAGATATTACTCACGGCGCTACAGCAGAAATGAAACAAAAATTGATGAAAAATGGCATCAAAACAAGTTAAATACAGTATGCCTGTTTAAATAACAGTGTCCCAAGTTCTTTTTTGAAAGTTTGAAAAGACTTGATGTTCCGAATAAAATCTGGCAATTTATTCCAAAGTACAGGTCCAATGTGTGTAAAAGCCCGGTTACCATGACGTACTGTTTTGTGGCATTTAGATCCTACTACAGTACCAGACTGAGACCTTGATTATTGAAAAACCATGTAACAAAAACTCAAGCCAACTTTAATCACTCTTCAGGGGCCAATTTCATAGAGCTGCTAAGCACACAAATTTGCTTAGCACAAAAAAGTCTTGCTCAGTAAAAGCAGGTTACCAGCCAAAACTCCCTGTGCTTTTCATACTAAGCAAACAAAACAGCTGAATACCAGTCACAAACAATATACATCACCTGAAAATTTGGTTCGTAACCCTGTTTTTGCCAAGCTAGAATTTTCATGCTAAGCAAATGGTTGTGCTTAGCAGCTCTGTGAAATTGGCCCCTAGCTGACAAAACTTGTCATTATTTTTTATTAAGCAAAGACAAGGCTCGGTATAATTTACCAGCCAAGTTTGAAGTCTCAATTAATTTATTGAACCTACACCTCCAGGGTATTTGGGCTAGAAACCCTGCCAGACGCATCAGATTGCATACTTTGTCACATTGACCTGTGTGCAGAGTGCTGCAAGGTCAAGCAGTCACCACAGATGCACTGTGCTGGGTCTGGCAGGGTTAGTGTTAATTATTGATAGTCTTGTACACTAGTCCAACTGTTTGCAAACACTGATCTCTTCAGTAGTCTGATGGGATGGCAGACTAGGGAGAGATTTTGAGTTTTTGACACACTTGACCGACTCGGTACTAAAAGTGTGTTGGACTGGTTGTTTCATGTGTCTATTAATTTCTTGTATTGCATATTTTCAATACCTTAGGTTTTGAGCCTCTCATACAGAGTATTGAGAGTCCTACATTTTTTGGCATGATCCTCACACTTGATTGGTTGATTAATTTGTTGTCAGGCACAGTAAAGACTTGGGATTGGAGGACAAGCCGAGGTGGGAGGAGCTACAGAGACATGTGGCAGAAAAACAGAAAGTGTGTGTGGATATCCACGAATCACTGCCTAGGCCCTCGGAGTAAGTTTTTTGTTTGTTTTTTTATCAAAAGTTTAGTAACAGTTTTGTGATTTTCACTATAATTTAAAGGTAGGATACACCATTAGTTATTGATTGAATTATCATGATTGGCTGGATTTGGGGGGTTGTATTGTATAGTAAATATTGTTTAACTGACCTGTTCGCAGTTTTACAATCATGGATGCTGAGAAAAGCAAGAAAAACAGCGTTCGTTTTCAACCAGGTTTCGGGCACTTGATTTTATGTTGTTATTGGGTTTTTTTCGCAATTGCTGTCTGGCGGTCATTTAAAAAAAGAAAAAGAATTCGGAACAATTACAGAATATCTAGTGCAATCATTTTGCTGGATGCATACAATCATTATTTACTTTCAAATAAGTAAGATATTTTTTAAATAATCCGGTAGTAAAATTGATCAATATCTGCAAATGGTGTATCATACATTTAAACGTAATAAATGAAAAAAAAATAAAAATAGAAGGACAAAGTCAATTGATCACTGTCTGATAATTTGAGCAAACCTACAATACAATCCTAGCAACATTGGTTATTTATACAAGGCAGAGCATTGACCATTTGCATTAATTCCCAAACTTTAATCCATTTTCCTCAATTGCACGTGTAACAGTTACAAGAAATGTCTTCATTTTCCTTTTACTGCAGAGGATTTCTCAAGTTATCTCTCGGTCAAGTCAGTGTGTCTCTTCTCAGTAAATCAGAAAAGTAAGTTAACCCTTGCTCTTGTTTACCCAAAAAACACCAAAAAAACAACAACAACAACAAAAACCAATGTAGAATTCCTAAATGCACACAGTTGGGGTGAATTGGCATGTGTGCTACTCACGAGTACTCATGTACCTAGCCCAGCAGTATTTATCACAGATCGTTATCTTCCCTTCTTTGCTCCTACTAGATTTGATTACAAGGAAGAGTACGAGAGATTCAAACTCTACATGACCATCCTACTGCTAGTCTTCTCAGTGGCTACGACACTCTTCATAGATTTCAGGTACATGTACCAACAAATGTCTGCCTACATACAGCTGGCTGTATTTTAGGGCTGTGGCTGCAGCCACGGCCTAAAATGTATAGTAAAACTATTTGAAATTTGTTGCATTCTCACTTGGTGTCACACTGTCTTGACTGGAATATATGTGACCTGGCACCACGAAATGAGCGGAAAGTCGCACATTGCCAAAGCGAGTTATTAGCCAAAACGTCAATTTTTCAAGTGGGAGGTCGTTTTCGAGTTTGTAACGTTTTTACATACATAAAACCATTCTTTGTCGTATCCCAAAATTGTATAGCTCAATTAAAACTCTAAAGTGTGTTTGGTGGTGGCTGATTTGCACTGAGTGATAGTATAGTTGGCACGGTTCACAGACTTTGAACTCTGTTTTCTCAAAACAAGGGAGCATGACTTCAGCAATTTCAAAAGAGTATAGCGGCGGCTAGGAATAAGCTACAGCAACACACAATACATCATTTGAAAGCTTAGGACTTCTTCTTTCTAGAAATATAATAATGTCAATTTTTTTATTTGCGACTTTCCACCAATTTCGTGGTGCCAGGTCACATATATCAAGTTGAGCATACGCCGGCCGAAACTGGCCGCCGATCGGAATTTGCATATGCAGCTGCGCCCGTCAAAAATTGTCGACGGCTTTTTAAAATAACATAGAGAAACCGATCACGATGGCTGAAATTTTATCAGAGTTGTATTCGAGTCCCTGCAAGTCATTTCACAAGTCCAGTCAAAATTCTTTTCATAAAGCCAGTTGCAAGTAACTGGTTGAACAATGACAAAATAATGCTTTTGTTAACAGTTCATCTGAATAGCTAGTGACTTGACTTGAGACTGAGGGACTTGTGAGGGACTTGTGATGGACTTGCAGGGACTCGAATACAACACTGGATTTTACTTAAGACATTAGAGTTACAGTATTAGTCCTACATTCTTCAAGGAAGCTCTTAAATCATGCGGGATAATGGCTTCTGAAAAAAAGGTGTGGCATTCGACAAACACTAAACCACACAACATATATGTGACCGAATCCTGCGAAATGAGTCTTAATAAGGAAGAGTTTTCAGGAATTAAATTTTACATGAAGTAGAAATTACATAATTTGCTGTCATTTTGATGTATCAAAATAATTTACAGTTGTTATTTGGGTGAAAGGGTTCCATTGATTTATGTTGTGTAGAACACTGTTAAAAAGTGTACTACTTCTTCCAAGTAGTTCTGGTGACTTGCGACTCATTTCGTTGGGTCACATATGTGACCGGCTCTACAAAAAGGTGCATTATGTCGCGAAAAGTTATATACATGGTTGGAAAGCCCACAATGTAAGCTTTCATTTGGTATATAATAGAGCTCCATAACCCCTTTCGTTTTGGAGACATGGCGTGTTTACATATTGATTACTTTCTTGGAGTTCAAATTACACAACTGATAAAACATGGTTTGAAATAGCTGGCTCTGATGTACTACAACAGAACGACGCACACAAATTGGTTGTTTTTTGCACTTTATTCATTAAAATGAACATTTCTTTAAATGAAACCTGAAACTGTAGGTATTAAATATGTCATTCATGACAAAAAATGAAAATCACATTTTGATGAAATGTTTACCCTCTCAACCTTGAGCAGACCATTACATGATAGTGCACAGCGCGACTTAATACACCTTTTTGTAGAGCCGGTCACATATATGTACTTTTTTTGTATATTTGAATTGAAAAGGTGGTTTTTTTTTTAATGTGGTCTATTTGGCACATCCCGTATGTTAGATATTTTTTTAATACAGTCACTTATCCCATTGGTTGTGTAGAGTCTGTGATGCCCTGTTCCATTTCCTGTTGGTCTGGTATTACTGCACGCTGGTCATACGAGAGAGCATCTTGAGACACAATGGATCCAGGTAATGAAATCACTAGACAAGTACGATCTGAAAAAAAGAGAGAAAAACATGAATTTTGTTAAACATGCATAAACCGGTGTCTGTTTTTATTAAGTTGGATACTTGAACCAAGGAAGAAAGCATTTAGAATAACATCTCCCAAGTGAATTTTTTTCCCAAGCAGTTTAACCAGTTTGTGCCTGAGGACGTTTATACACACAAAGTTTTCCAAGAATCAAAACGGATGACGCATAAACACGTCACGAGCAAGGCCGGAAATGCATGGTAGTGCTTCCCGGTACCATCGGCCTGAACCCGCCTTGGCCGAGTTTCGTTAAAAATAATCCCGCGCCCCGGCTCGATGATGTTAAAATAATCCCGGCGCGAACTGGTTAACCAGTTCGCTCATACACGCAAAGTGTTCCCAAGAATCAAAACGGATGACGCATAAACACGTCACGAGCAATGCCGGAAGAAAATGCACGGGTGTGCTTGCCGGTACCATCGGCCTAAACCTGCCTCGGATCGAGTTTCGTTAAAAATAATCCCGGTGCGAACTGGTTAAGTTCAGAAACACAGGAGCAATACTCTAAGTTTTTGTGGGAAAAGTCATGGAATGTTATGTTAAAAATAACTGGGGGAAGCCTGCAGATCTTAAATTAACATAGAAGTTTCCACATTTGTGTTCAGAATCAAAGGCTGGTGGGTGTTGCATCACTATCTGTCGGTGGTTCTGTGCGGTATCCTACTCATCTGGCCCTCTAGCGCGACGTACGAGATGTTCCGCTATTTGTTTATGGCATTCTCTGTTTATCTAAGTGAGTACGAGTCCAGCTATTTTCAATTAAGATTGTGTTTGTTTTATTTATTTATATCTCTCTGTGGACCAGAACATGGATTTGAACCTGGTCCACAGCGACGGAAGGCGAGGAAAGTAACCACTGCACCGACCTGACTACCAAGTCAAACATAAAAAACAAGGAAATATGAAACTTGTTAACCCTAACTCCCTCACCATTGTTATTAAACAATACAATTCCTTCAAAATCCTCCAACTTCCTTTGTTGTGTAGGGAGTTAGGGTTAATGGATCACATTTCTTTATCTATCACAATTTTTATGAAAAGTTGTTTATGTGCCAGTTTTGTAGTCGAGACGTTGATGATCAAGATCAAGGCAAAGGCTTTCGAGACGTAGTCCAAGACCGAGACCAAAAATGTATGGTGTTTAATAAACCAGTCTATGGCCGACATACAGTGTAAAGGTCGACTTCAAAAACAAACATCGATGGAGATAGAACAGATTTGAGTTAATTAAAAAAAACTTGACCTTTCTTTCTCTCTACTAGTACAGCATCGTTTATGTTCGGAATAAAGACAAACGTAATTTGTGTGGTGCAGCGTATTTTGCTGTGGTCTTGCCGGGTCTCGAGAGTAAAGACCGAGACCTGCACATTCGAGACCCGAGACATTACTTGGACAAGACCGAGACCAAGACATTAAAAAAAAATGGTCTCAAGACCTCAACCACTGTTATGTGCCCTTGTAAAAAGAAAAATTGTAACAATTTTTTTCAAATTTTGAAGGGATTTGAAAGTTGTCAAGGCCAGGAATTTGTCTATTTGTGTCCTTCCACGTTTAGATTTTCTACAACTGCTGCAATACTATTACCAGAGCGGCTGTTTGTATCGTCTCAGGGCGTTGGGAGAGAAGAGTGATATGTACATCACTGTAGGTGAGTAAGATGGTTAATGTCTTAGTTAAAATTTGACTTGGAGGGTTTGGTCTGTGGAAGTATTCATTCCAGAAGTTGATGCATCAGAGGATTTTGCAGGATTGAGGGCATTTGGGGTTTTCGACACTTAAGGAGAATGCAGGATCCAGGTCATATGTGACCGGCTCTACAAAAAGGTGTATTAAGTCGCGCTGTGCACTATCATGTAATGGCCCGGTAAACGTTGAGAGGGTAAACATTTCATCAAAATGTAATTTATGACATCTTCAATACCTACAGTTTTAAATTTCATTCAAAGAAATGTTGATTTGGATGTAGAAACTACCATTTTGTGTGCATCGTTCTGTTGTAGAAGAACAGAGCCAGCTATTTCAAAGCCCATTTTCTCAGTTGTGTAATTTGAACTCCAAGAAAGTAAATCAATATGTAAACACGTCATATCTCCACAATAACAGGGGCTATGGAGCTCTATTATGTACCAAATGAAAGCTTACATTGTGGGCTTTGCAACCATGTATATAACTCAATTTCTTATTTTGCGACATAATATAACTTTTTGTAGAGCCGGTCACATATGGCCTAAACTATAATGCTGGATCGTGCAATATCCTCCAGTGGCAAAAACCCCAAAGGCCTTCAATACTGCAAAATCCTGCATTTTGCAAAGATGATTTTGGAGGATTTGGGATGGTTGGGGTTAATAAAATGTATTACTGTTATCATTTTGATTTTCCTTTTTTGGTATCTTGTGTAGAGGGTTTCCAAGAGTGGATGTGGAGGGGACTTCAATTTCTTCTTCCCTTTCTGATGCTTGGATATGTGAGTAGATTTGTGAATGAGATACGTGGATTTAAAGACTTTGGCCCCGTGCTCAGGTTTATATTGAATATTTGCTATAACACTTTTGTATGGAATGGCATGCCGAAGAAAATAGTCTAGTGTTATTCCTTGATTTTTGGTCTGAGTAGAGCGGCGCAAGAGTCCGCCCTGTGACAAACCATACACATTGATGGAATTTGTGTCGGGGTGATGTAAATTTAATACTGCATTTTTGCCCTTGACCGACATATTTTATAAAACACCGTGTTGTCCCGGTGATTGAGAGAAAAAGAATCACTCGGGTGGGACTCAAATTAAATCTTATACTTTGATGGCATTGCACATTTGTTACCAAAAGTGTATCAAGTGTGATTTCTACATTTGCAGATATTCCAGTTGTACAACGCTTACGTTCTCTTCAAACTATCCTTCCACCCGGACTGTAATGAGTGGATGGTAAGTTACCACAAATGTGACCCGCTCCCACGAAAACAGCCGATTTGAGCATGATACAATTTCGACATATGTTTTCTTTCGAACTACCAAGTATTTTTTGCAAAAGATTACCAGAAAAAAATCTTACTGATTTTACTGAGCGTACCCAAAGAGAAAAATGGAGCGAAGTCAATTCTTAACTATCCTTAATTTGACGTGTGTAATGACTGCTAGTTTTGCTCAATATTATATATTTTTTAAATACCTTACCCAATAAATTATATATCATTTTAAAGCTAAAAATCCAAGGAATCTGGAAATATCAAAATGTCAACTTTACTGATTTCGTGGGAGCAGGTAAAAATATCCTGCCAAGGTTACTAATAAAGCTAGGTTTTAATGTGCTTCGTAGTTATTGTTCAACCAGTTACTTGCTACTGTTGTTTTGTGAAAGGACTTGCACGGACTCGAATACAACACTGCCCCACAACCTAACCTTCCCCCACCAATTGATGCTATTTTGTAAAATCTTTTTATTCTTTTCTCTCTCTGTCTCAAGGTTCCAGCATCAGCAATCATTTTCTTCATTCTCTTTCTTGGTAACTTCTTCACTACCTCCAAGGTGATGCTGTCCAAGTTTCAAGCCATGCAGAAAAAGAAATCCAACAAATCTCTGTAAAGATAGTCGGCTTCTACTAGAGGTGTGCTTGGGTGTAAGAAATTAAACCCGTCCCCAAACTAGACGATTATATCCAAGGATTTTAAATGATGCATGATACTAGAGGGAGAAAGCTATAAAACTGCTAATTATATTTTTATGCTAATTATTATTATAGGTAATTTACAATATTTGCATCAATGTAGGGCTTCAGTATTTTATAGCAAATAATTGTAACAAACAAAATGGTGGTTTGTGCAGTCTGGTTCCCTGACCCTACTTTGGAGCTTTTAGGTCAAGGAACCAGACTAGCAACTAATTGTGCCCAAATACATTTGATAAAATTGAAGAAAAAAAAAGTCTAAATTATTTGCTAATTAATATTGACTGTAGACCTTTTGCAACTATCCAAAAAGTAATCAAACAAAATACTGTAAAAAAGCTTACTTTTGTGAAGATATTAATGATTCAAAAATGTTATTATTTTTAGGAGAATATATGTAGTTTTTCCTAAATAGGCCGTATTATTGAACGTAGAGGGCGCTGTGCTCACGGTATTTGGGGGTATAATTAAAAGTGATTCACGTCAGTTTAAATATTCTTACAGCTCCCAAATATATTTTTGTCTAATATTCAATTTTTAGATACAAGTAAAGTTACTAAAACTACATCAATAAACGCGATTTTGTCTGTGTTGGGTACCCAGAAAATCTCATGCGGCAAAAAATACGACGCATTAAAAGACAACAGTAAAATGCTTGGCACGTCGTTTATACGTCCATCCAGGTCAGGGGGGCCTTTCGAAACGCCTTTCGAAACGCTGATGTACCGCCCATTCTCAAAATCGGGGAAACAATTTTCTCACGCGAACAATTAAGAGTGTTTGGCATCCAATCTTAACATCTTGTCTTTTGTAGTTGTAAAAGGTTGTTATTTACCTTAATTTTTATTATCCAATGACAAAAAATTAAGCGTTAACGTACCGTGGAGATTGTGCACAAATACTCAAACGACGTTAACAAATACCTCCCCTAAAAAGGGCAATAATAATCGATAAATTGTGAAAAATCGTGCTTTGACCCCACTCATTTTTTTCCATGGATACGTTAAAAAAGGATGTAGCAGTGATATACTGAATTTTTTTTTAAATCTGCCTGTGAACCCCTTGCGTTTTATTGTGTTGTTTTCGAACGAAAATGACATCGCCCCAAAATTTTTGTGTGTAGATTGTACCTGGCTTTGTGGACGTTGTATAAATCACTGAATTCGGGGAGCGAGCACGGAGCAAATTTGTACGTGTT
The DNA here is from genome assembly GCA_037893245.1 of Crossaster papposus. Classification (NCBI taxonomy): domain Eukaryota; kingdom Metazoa; phylum Echinodermata; class Asteroidea; order Velatida; family Solasteridae; genus Crossaster; species Crossaster papposus. The sequence continues at coordinate 915,558 of JBAIAA010000717.1, forward strand.
TCAATGGTGCGCCTCGAGGTAGCGATCTATACGTATTTACTGTGTGAGATGTGTGGCTCATGAGCGTGGAAGAATGAATGAGATACATTTCAACGTTGGTGGCGCACTTTGTTGGGCTCCGCCCCCCTGATCCAGGTATACACATATTAAATTGGGAGTTTTAAAAATCTTAATTTTTTGGAAATAAAAGAAAGAATGGTTACCTAGCAGGGCTGGATGCATTATTTTATATTTGTAGTTTGTGTGCTTTGTTTGTTCTTCAAATTTATTTGTATTTTATTGTAAATGGCTTAGTATTACACGGTTTGCTGCATTGTTTCATAACTTTTAATACCAATCTTGATTTTTGTTTTATTATGCCCTGATCATTGTTATATGTCGTTGTCTGAATTAATATAAAGGGCAGAAAGGTGGTTCAATGTTCTAAACTAGGTATTTATTGAATAAAACCGAAATGACAATTATGTCTGGTGCAGTGATGACTTTTTACCTTTCAGGGTTCCCACCATTTCATGAAAACAATCTTTTCTCTCCAAATTACATAGCAGGGTGGTTAGATTGTTGAGCGCTCTCTACAATGCTTTTAATATTATAGGTACGCATAAAAGGCCTCTTAAAATTAATTAAAAGGTTTACATCGCCGTCCGTCCCGATATTTTTTATATAACTGTGTTTTTTCTACTTCTGTGCATGCAATTTGTGATGGTCTAAGATCGTTGATAACAACTGCGCGCGCAATGCAGTGCTTGTAGGAAGACGTACGAGATCGTTTCATCAAAACCCGCCTTCAGAAAGGTCGCATCACGTGGCTGACCGCATGCAATAGCGCGCTCTGCAAAGATCGTCAGTCAAATCCGTGTGTAGATCGTGCCTGTGTACCTGGCTTTGCGGACTCACTGAATTCGAGAGCGATGCATGGAGCTCATCGAGTGCAAATGTGTACGTGTTTCAATGGTGCGCTTCGAGGTACGGTACGGTAGTGATCTATACGTATTTACTGTGTGAGATGTGCGGCCCGTGTCGCTCAAATGTATCTCATGTTTCTATGCGCATGCGCGTTTACATGCTTCCGCCTACATACATGAAAGGGCGGGCGCACATGGCAGACCCCGTGTATGACATTTCACCTTGAATATTGAAGGAAAGTAAAAAACAAAAAATATAAAATATAAAATATAAATTCCCCTCCCCACCAATTTTTAGAAATCTTAGTGATGTAAACCTATTTATTAATTTTAAGAGGCCTAAAGCAATTATTTATTGTCTTCAGCCAAGCATTCCAATAGCTGTCGGATGATTGGAGGTTGTGGGTTCGAATACTCAACGTTACTTTTTTTTTAACCAGTTCGCGCCAGGGTTATTTTAACATCACCGAGCCGATACGCGGGATTATTTTTGACGAAACTCGATCCGAGGCGGGTTCAGGCCGATAGTACCAGGAAAAATACCCATGCATTTCCGGCCTTGCTCGCTGCTGACAGACATTTTCGGCCTTGCTCGTGGCGTGTTTATGCGTCATCCGTTTTGAATCTGGGGAAAACTTTGCGTTTATATAGGTCATCCTGCGCGAAAGTCAGATATATTTTTTTTGTTCAAATTTGCAGATTTTTGTTTAACCAGTTCGCGCCGGGATTATTTTAACATCGCCGAGCCCCAAATCTTCTAGCGTACACCCCATTCTGTAATATCGTTTTTAATTGGTCTATTATCCAACAAACCGCGTACCTTGTTGGTTCAGGTCCACTCTGTTCATGTTTTCTTGGGCGTGTCTCCAAACAGTGTCCACATGCAAACGGCTCCCATGACTGCAATAGCACCCCTGAACAACATGAAAAGTCACGATTGACTTGTTACTGGACTCTACAACCACAATTACAATTAATATTTTTGTTTTAAGGCATTTTGGTTTCTCCGACACCTATATTTTCAGGTCTGATCGATTGAAAAGATTGTTTTAATCCCTAAATTAAATTTAATACACGTTTTGTCATTCTCTTACCATAGCATCTGATGAAGCACTACAATTGTAAATCTTCATTTCTTTTCAAAGACATTTTAATTAAAACTGAGAAAAAGCAAATTTACCAAAATTGTAAAAGACCAATGCATTACACTACAGAGTTGTGCCATACAATATCAAATGAAAGCTTATTTCCTGCTTTTTCTGACCAACTGTAAAATAAAAAAAAAAACATTTTTAACACATCAGACTCATTTTTTCAGAGTGGGTCACATATTATGTCGCAAACAATTGAATTTGAGTTATATGCGTGGTTGGAAAGCTTGTAATGTCAGCTTTCATTTGGTATATAATAGAGCTCCATAGCCCCTCTCGTTATTTACACAACTGAGAAAACAGGCTTTGAAATAGCCGGCTCTGTTGCAGAACAACAGAACAATGTACACAAAATGGTCGTTTTTTTCATCCAAATCAACATTGCTTACCACAGTCCGTAGCGAACAGGCTTGGAATGTTGGAAAACATTGTAATACGCAAGATGAACGGTTCTGTTGTTCTTAAAGGCCCTCATAATGTCCTTACTCCTGCAGAGAATGCACACACACACAAAAATAAGACAAATGTGAACTGTCATCACAAAATGAGCGTAAAGTCGCACGGAGTGATTTCCCAGTACGGCCAGTCAAACTCAACATTTGAAGGGGTGGTCGATTTTGAGATTATATGGTTTTTTTTAAAGACTAAATCCCCAACAATCAATTCCCAATTTTTCAGGACGATCAGATAAAAACAAAATTAGTTTTTGAGACAATTTTGACTATGCCTTTCTATGCCTTTCACACAATTTCTCGCAAGAAATGCCCGTTTTCTCATAATCTCTGTCTTAAGACTCCAGACTAAAAAAGAAAAAGAAAATAAATATTGAGTATCAAACCTCCAAGTGTTATATACCATTGGAAAGCTCTGTTTCCACAGAATTTAGAAATACCCATATCTCAATTTTTGATTTTGCCGACTTTACGCTCATTTTGTGCTGACAGGTCACAAATGTGAGGCGTTCTGGCAAAATGAAACGGAACTGGGCGCAAAATATAGTGGAGAAAATGGAAAAATAATGAATAAATACCGATTATTTTTGTCTTTTCCGATTTATTGATATTTGCAAGCTTTGGTATGCCTACTATTTATATTTTGTTAGAAAAATAGTTTGAATGTAGTACAATCAAGTGTTTTTCAAGAAAAAGAAACTGACAATTTCTCCATAACACATGTTCAAAACTCGAAACTTCAACGGCCGTTTTCTCAATATTTTACTTTTGCGACATGTTGATAAATGCGAACTTTAAACAACCATAACTTGAAGCGCGACAAACATATGTAAATTACGAAACCCGGACAAAGTTGACAATTTTTTTAGATTTTGCTTTTTTCAAATTCTCTAGGTTCTCAGCTTTAACATGATGTATCATTTACATATGTACCCCCACCCTATCTTCCCTGGTGGATAAAACCCTGACAACCTAATTATGAGATAAACAGCTTTGAAGTTCAGACAAGCCTATTATTTATATTCACAATTGTTTCTCAAAATTGACCAAAAATAACACTAATGGATGACGGGTTACGATCAAATTTAGGGAGACTGTAGATTAATATTTTGTGATTCAGAAAAACACAAAACCTTAAAATGGTGAAATCTACCTCGAAATGACTTCACGAGTATGAGTGCATTGCAATAAAACACATTGTGCGATTTTGTCAGGGTTTCGTTGGAACAGGTCACAGAAGGGGTATTTTATCCTCTTTTATCATACCTGACAACCCTTATTTCAACTTCTGCCAAATTCCGTCTCTTTTTGCCAAAACTCCATACAAATATCAAATCAACCGATCATCGCAAATACTCTATAAATTTCCCACAAGTACAACCGAGTACGAGTCACGCACGAAACGAACCAATAATATCAGGAAAACTTTGTTTGAAGAATTTAGTTGATAGATATTACTAGAAATATAGAAAACTTGAATGTAGAAACATGTCACACTTTGTGTCCCAAGCAACCTTCGTGGAATGACCCAAACTTGAATGACCTTCTTGGGCCAATTTCATAGAGCTGCTAAGCACACAAATTTGCTTAGCACAAAAAAGTCTTGCTCATTAAAAACAGGTTACCAGCCAAAATTCTACGTGTTTTTCATGCTAAGCAAAAAACCAGCTGATTATTAATCCAAAACAATAAAGATCACGTGAAAATGTTCATGCTAAGCAAGTTTTTGTGCTTAGCAGCTCTATGAAATTGGCCCATGGTCTTATACCCTCCCCATGTTGACGTCGCCAACAACGCGTGCCTCCTGTCAATTATCTTCACATCCACGGAGGTGTACGTGTTGAACATGGCCGTCAACTAAAAATTAAAAAAAAGAGAGATAGTCTTGAAAGGACAATCTCAAAGCGTATAAATTGAATGACCAGTGATTACATTTAGTTAGTGAGTGAGTGAGTGAGTGAGTTTAGGGTTTAACGCCGTGCCAGCATCAGTGGCCATATTCACGGCGGGAATGTGTACAAATATAAGACAATAGGTAGTAATAAAAAACAATCAAGTGAACTGTGGAGAATATAAAAACTTGGAGTCGGAAGGAACAATTATCACTTAGGAAAAGAATGAGAACGTTTCAAAAGAATGAAAGAACCATTGTGTAAGAACCAAGTGTAACGATAGATTGATTCTAGGCAGTTTTCCAGGAGAATCCTATGGAAGGCGGGCCACGAAGGATCCGATTACATTTAACCCCCGCTCTTCTTTATCCTTCAACACACTTCAACATGCACCCCCCCCCAAAAAAACACCAAAACCCCAAACCTGTGTATAATCCTTTAGTGCACAGCTGGAGTGAATTGGCATGTACCACTGCCATGCAGTGATCTGCCCTCTTAGAGGGAGGGTTAATAACTTCAAGACGGCCGTGTGGTACGTAGCAGTACTATGTACTAATTATTCATTTTAAGTTGGAGGGTGGGGGTACAAGTGTGCACTAGAAGGGCAGCAGTACAATGGGCAACAAGTTAATAATGACAGTTGCAGTCATTGTTGAAGGGATCGTATACGTTTGGTAATTACTCCAAAAATTAATGGCAATAAAAACTTACTTGGTAAGAAGTACAGCAGCTTTGGACAGTATAATGCATTTTTAGAAACTTTTCACTTCGAAGTACTGCGGTTATGGAAAAGGATATCACTTTTTATCCCCCAAAATTTGAATCTGAGAAGCGTTACTGCAGTGACGTTTCTCATAGTGTGTATTCCAATGCAGATTATTCTCCCTGCATGGACAAAACCGCTCCAGATTTTCGGCAATATCTCAAAATCGCTACCCCCTTTGAAATGAAATTTGTACAGGTTAGTTTTATGGTGTATATCTATATAACTATATAGGATTGAAACAAACAGTGGGTTCCAATTACCAAACGTATACGATCCCCTTAACCAGTTCGCGCTGGGATTATTTTAACATCACCGAGCCGAGGCGCATGATTTTTTTTAACGAAACTCGATCCGAAGCGGGTTCAGCCCAATGGTATCGGGAAGCACACCCAAGCATTTCCGGCCTTGCTTGCTGCCAACAGAAATTCCCAGCCTTGCTCGTGACGCGTTTAAGCGTCATCCGTTTTGAATCTAGGGAAAACTTTGCATTTATAAACGTCCTCCGGCTCGAACTGGTTAAATAAAAAGACAGAAGTAGGACTTTGAAAGACAAAAGTAGAAGTAGAAGTTTTATCCAACTTATGTCTTTTAGTTATTACCTCCCTGGCCTGCAATGGCGAAGGCCCTCTAGAGGTGACATACAGTAATTTGGGTCGTCTGGATGGCGGATCTGCCCCAGCCAGATTCTGAAAGAAGGAAATTATCAGGCATGCAACGTGGAATTAATTAACACACACACAATAACGAGGAAATTTTAATCTTCATGTAGAGCTTTGAAAGTGAACAAAGAAATTGGCGGCAAGGCGGCCGGGGTTTGAACCTGGGACCTGTGGAATACCGGACCGGCGCTCTACCAACTGCAGAGCTATCTTGCCCTATGTTGCCGGTCTCCCAATTTGTCAGTATCTTGCCAATTTCTTTGTTCACTTTGAAATGTATGCATATTGTATGCAAAACACTTAGTCAGTTTCCCTTGTAGTATTTTAATGCCACTTTTCCTCTAGAATTATGATGAAACTTCTTTTCAAGACTTTGCTGTTAAAACACGAGAGGCAATCTTTGGGGAATTATTTGTGGCAGTGATATAACTGACGAAGGCTTACCACATACTGAACGCTGGCTCGGATGATGTTGGATTTATTCTCGTACGGAGCCAGGAATGGGACGTACTTTCTGAATGTCAGCAGCTTTGGGTGCATGATGCTGATGAGAAAACACAAATTACAAAAAAAAACACCAAAAAAACAGTGACATAATTGGCCATTTGCGTGTGGAATTTGAATAATATCTGGTACACTGACTTGTTCACACAGCTTGGCACAGTTTACATTTAAATTCTCCAGACCAAAGACACTGTTGCTATATCACGTGATTCGGGGCAAGCCTTACGCTAGCAACCCACGGCTCTGGAATGGTCTGGTGTTTTTGTACCATTCTCAACCATTGTGAACAATGTATTGGTGCTGAGCGTCTCTAACGTAACTATGCAAGAGCTTGCCCCGAATCACGTGATATAGCAACAGTGTATTTGGTCTGGAGAATTTAAAGTCAAACTGTGCCAAGTTGTGTGTACCAGATATTATTTAAATTCCACACGCAAATGGTCAATTGACCAATGGTCGCCGAATGCAGAAGAGTACAACTATTATTATTACTATTATTATTATCATCATTTCTGGTATTGAAACCAAGGATCCTTCAAAAGCGCTCAAGGCACTGTAGCTCGTAAGCCAAAAGAACCCCGTAGACAGAGGCACGTTAGTCAGGAACACCGGGGCAAACCCATTCTCTTAGCGATAAGTGTTCTGGGTTCTTTTACGTGCATTATACAATTTTATAATGTTATAATGAGAAAGATTTATACACACATTATAAATTATACAACCCACGGGACCTACAACTTTACGTCCCATCCGAAGGACGAAGCAATAGTGGTTTAATTGCCTTGCTTAAGGACACACGTGTCGACACCGGGACTCGAACTCACGCTCTGCGGAACAGAAAACCCAGCTCTTAACCGCTCGGCCACGACACTCTGGCATTGTGTTCAATGAGACATAGCTCCAATTGTTTTAGAATTGGCTGTTATATTTGCATTGGTATTAATGTCTCAATGCAGCATGGTCCCACAAGATTAAACCTGGAGCCAATTTCATAAAACGTGTAAGCACAAAACTTTGCTTAGCACAAAAAGGTTTTGCTCAGTAGAAATTTACAGGTTATCAGCATAAACTTCATATGCTTTTCATGCTAAGCAAACAAGCTAAATACCAGTCACATAAACACCTGCAAAATTTGGTTTGTAACCCTGTTTTTGCCAAGGACGAATTTTCACGCTAAGCAAATTTGTGTACTTACACGTTTTATGAAATTGGCTGCTGGTACGCAATGTTGCTTTGAGGGCAGTTAAGGTCCTTTATATTTTATATCTTCATCAGTTGGTCGAGAGTTCCAAAGCCTTACCTTGTATCCTTGGCCGTTATGTAGTGAGCCATTCTCAGGAATACTGCAGACAAAAATATAAATGGCAACTTATAGATAATATAACGTCAGGCTTTCAAGGACACCAGCTGAAAAAGTAGTGAGTGAGTGAGTTTTGGGTTTAACGCAGTGCCCGCATCAGTGGCCACATTCACGGCGGGAATGTGTACAAATATAAGACAATAGGTAGTAATAAAAAAAACAATCAAGTGAACTGTGGAGAATATAAAAATTTGAAGTTGGAAGGAACAATTATCACATAGGAAAAGAATGAGAACGTTTCAAAAGAATGAAAGAACTATTGTATAGAAGTATAACGATAGACTGATTCTAGGCAGTTTTCCAGGAGAATCCTGTGGAAGGCGGGCCACGGGGGATTCTTCAGACACACGGCACCCTGTCTAAATGGGTCCCGCAAGGCCGGCCGTTTCCCTTGCAATATTTAGTAGGCCACGTGAAGTCATGAAATGGTTACGTACCATAGCCAGCAGAATAGGCGTCAAATCCTGCTTCGTGAAATAGTTCTTCCTTTTCTGTCGCAAAGTAAGAATAAGACTTCAGATATTTTCTAAAAACAGTTGATTTTCCAAAAATTATAAGCAAAACCCAGTAAAAGACGGGACTGACATATATTTTTTTCGAAATGCAAGAGCCAATTGTTTTAACCAGTTCGCGCCGGGAAAATGTTATCACCGAGCCGCGGGATTATTTCTAACGAAATTCGAACCGAGGCGGGTTCAAGCCGATGGTACTTGCTCGCTGCCTACAAACATTTTCCGGCCTTCCTCGTGACGTGTTTATTCGTCATCCGTTTTGAATCTGGGAAAAAAACTTTGCGTGTATATATATGTCCTCCGGCGCAAACTGGTTAAACTCACCGTATCTGGAAGAGGTCTCAGCCAGTTCGATATCGGGGATGTACGGTACACCCAGCTTGACAGAATCCGTGTGCATGGCGTGGTAGACATTGGCAAGGCTCGTTGAGGGTAACGGCAAGCCTGCTTCTTCTAGATCCTTGACGACAATACAAAAAAAAAAGATCTGAGGTGAAGCCGAGGATGCTGTACTGCGTCGCACGCCCGCTTGTTTACGGTTTTACAACAAAGATAAGAAATTATTAGAGGCGAATAGCAGGGTGCGTTGAACGTTTCCCGCAATTCCCAACTCGTGATTGGCCACCTCAAAATGACATCAGATAAATGGAGGGTAACGTCCCAAACAACCGGTAGGCTGGGGCGGCATGGCCAGTTTCTTTTGAGATTTTACTGTGTAAGCAGTTGTGAACTACAGAAACACAAAAAACAACTTTACAACCGCAGTTGGTTGTCGAACGTATTTATTTAATAGTCCTACTCAAATTTGTTAGGCTACAAATAAAGACGGCAGCTTTTCTAATATACTAAAGCCCTGAAATTTTCTGGATAATCTGACACTCTTTCGGAGGAATAGGGGCTGCGGTGTCTTCGATATGATTTAGGAACATCAAAATTTAGATACATCAACATTTTCGATACATCGAAGTGTTGATATTTCGATATGATTACAAAAGTGACATCGGCGATATCGATGTCAAAATAGTATTCGAGTATTTGAGTAGTATCGAGTATTTGAGTAATATCGATATTTCGACGAACGTTAGGTCATACCTTTCTGATCTCCATTATGAGAAACTTGGTGTCGTAAAGATGAGGAAACAACTCACGGATGTTCTTCTTGAAGTCACTGAATTTAACTGTATACAAACATATAACCACAAATGTGTGCATGAACAACTTTTCAAAAACGCAGGACAAAATTAGGACTTCGGAGGACAACATCATTCGCAGGCTTTTCAGGAGTAATGGCTGTGGTTACTTTTTGGGATAGCTGCAAAAAGTACACTTCAACTTAAGGTAGCTTGTCGGCTTGGGAACGGGTGACTAGTGATGACTTGTGACTGACTCTATTACAACGCAGCTTCACACCATCATGGGCATTTAAAGGTAGGATACACCATTTGCAGATATTGAAAATATTCAAATTATTAGGAAATATCTTACTCATTTGAAAGTAAAAAATGATTCTAGGCATCCAGCAAAATGATTGCGCTAGATATCCTTTAAATATTCCTAAGAAAAAAAGTGTTTTTTAAAGAAATATTCGCAAACGCCGGATGGCGATCGCGAAAAAAAAAGATAACATAAGAATAACTGCTCGACGCCGGTTAAAAACAAACGCTGTATTTTGTGCTTTTCTCGGCATTCATGATAGTAAACGATATTTACTATAAAATACAACCCCCACATCTACCCATTCATAATAATTCAAGCAATTACCAATGGTGTATGAATAGGCCTGTGAATCGGGACTATTGACCCACAATGGCCAATGATGACTGAACGAAAATAAATTTTAAGAATGACTGATAAGATGCTTGCTTCTTACCCGGTAACGGCTTGTAGAACTTTGAATGGAGGAATAGGAGGTCAGTCAGGAAGTTGTGACCAATCAGGGGCTGGCGGACACAACATGAAAAATACAGTCACAACATAAATACACTAGCTAAGAGTCTAGAGTTGGCTATGGTAATTTCCTTGCCTTTCACTTTAGCTTGGCCATTTCCCAATCCTACCTTAATTTTAGCCAACATGTGAATTTCAGTTTTTCAGAAATTGGGGCCAAATTCATAGAGCTGCTTAAGCATAAACATTGCTTAAGCACAAAACAATCTTGCTTAGTCAAACCAGCTTACAAGCCACAACTCATGTAATGTATATTATTTGTGACCCAGCACAAGTAAATGAGACACTTTGAGGCAAAAATGAAAATTGAGATTTTGATTTCATCATTTAAAGCTTGTTTAGCTTTAAACGATGAAATCAAAATCTCAATTTTCATTTTTGCCTCAAAGTGTCTCATTTACTCGTGCTGGGTCACATTTGTGACCCGCTCCATCGTAATCAGGAATAAGTCGCTGAGGCCATTTTACGCAATCGGCCGTTGAAGTAAACGCATGGGTAAAAATCATGACCAACTTGATTTTCTGAACATTGTATTTTTAGGAAGTGTAGTTATCACAGATTATTGTCATTAATGTCTTGTATGTAAAAACGACCAATAAAGATGACAATGAAGAGGATTTGTGTGCGCTGTCCGTATGATTTTGGTCAATTGTGTTTATTTCAAAGATGTTTTTCTCGGAATGTGGATTCGGCAAATAAATATACACCAGTCATCTTCATCAGATCATAACTCGTTAACCTAAGAAGATACACACTTGTGATGGGTATCATTAGAAAGCTTATGAAATTCCCTTTCTCGCCATGTGCCTACCTCAAAAAGTCATTTTGCGACGTATTCCTGATTTCGATGGAGCGGGTCACATTTGTGATTGGTATTTAGCTGTTGTTAGCTTTGATCACATGGAATTTTGCCCCCTAACTTGATTTACCAAGCAAGGGCTTTTGTGCCTAAGCAACTATTTCTGCTTAAGCAGCTCTATGAAATTGGCCCCTGATAATGAGGTTTTTCCCAAGAACATTATTCAGATTGTTCATCCACCTCTCATGACTGAACACTCCTTTATCGTGGTGGTGGTGGTGGTGGTGCCTGTTAAATTTTCCCAAATAAATGGATTAACTAAATTTGATCTTTGCAAATGTTGTAAATGTTCTTTTATTTTCACCTCTCTGTAGTTGGTGAAGTTACCAACAATTAGACAAACATTTGTTTCCCCGAGGACAAAATACCTTCTTCAGTTCACTGATGTGCCTCAAGACTCTTGTAAAGCCAGTGATCTTGGCCCATAACCTGGAAACCAAACAAACACATTTAAAAGATGAATAAGATTAAAACTGCTGCAAACTGCTTACTGGCTGGAATGACCTGAAATATACAAATCAAATAAGTTAAGAGGGCCTAATATTTCGATCTTAACCAGTTCGCGCCGGATGACGTATATAAACGCAAAGTTTTCCCCATATTCAAAACGGATGACGCATAAACACGCCAAGTTCAAGTTCAGAAATGTCTGTCAGCAGCGAGCAAGGCCGGAAATGCGTGGGTGTGCTTCCCGGCACTATCGGCCTAAACCCGCTTCGGATCGAGTTTCGTTAAAATTAATCCGCCCCTCGGCTCAGTGATGTTAAAATAATCCTGGCGCGAACTGGTTAACAAGATCTTCTTCAGAGACAATTAAAAGATGCAATCCCTGTTGTATTTTAAAGTTTTACCTAAAACAAAATATTTTTTTATTTATTGCTATTTTCCTGCTCCTAAGCAAAAAATAAATCGTCAATCCATGCCAAATTTACCTACATTTCTAAAAAGTTGTCGGGGGTCAAACTCAAATTTGGTTAAAACTTTTAAAAAACAACAACAACCTGGCTCTCACAGGGCAGGTTCAATTTTGCATAAATTTTTTTTTTTTTTAAAGGGGTTTGCTTAAGCCCCAAATGAGAATACAGTACATGTATATCCTTTTGTTATAACAAAAGATACAAATTCAAAACTTGTCAGAAGAAATAGAAATACCCAATTTTTAAAGAGCACGAAATGGCAATCGTTAAAATAACTGGCCACAGTCCTACCTGAGTAAAATGAGTAAACACAAATAGTTGGGGAAATCATTTTTTGGGGGATATTGACATGGTTTAAAAAAAATTGTATTAACACTAGAATGTGTCTAAAGTGTGGGGGGGGGGGGATTATTTAACCAACCTTTCTGTCCAAGGGATCGTTTCTTTCAACAATGCAGCTTTCTTCTCAGGATTCACTTTTGTTATTAGAATCTTGAAACATAAACAAAAATTAGATAGATTGAAACAATTAATTTCAGCACAAACAGTTATTAGAATTTTGGGGATTTTTCTCTTGTAAGTTCGAATTATCTAGCGACTCGTTGTCATGTCGGTGCAAGGTAGTAAACTGATTAATGAGCAGACCTTTCTCTCATAAATTTTTCCAATGATTTTCGGTTCACAATTTGAACAGAAAAACCCTTAAAAAACTTAACAGTGTCTTCCTGAAATAACGCCAGAAAAACAGTGTCCGAAATTGTTTAATGTTTAACCAGTTCGTGCCGAAAGACGTATATAAACGCAAAGTTTTCCCCAGATACAAAACGGATGACGCATAAACACGTCACGAGCAAGGCCGGAAATGTCTGTCAGCAGCGAGCAAACTCAGAAATGCGCGGGTGTGCTTCCCGGTAATATCGGCCTGAACCCGCCTCAGATCTAGTTTGTTAAAAATAATCCCGCGCATCGGCTCGGTGATGTTAAAATAATCCCTTCGCAAACTGGTTAAAGAACAGTTTAGTTCAGTTAAATAGTTTTAGGAGTGCAAAGTTGCACAAAATTGAATGCCCATAATTGCAAAAAGCCGACAGTGTTCTTTTATGGTAGGGTCGATATTTCAATGCAAAAATCTGTAATAGATTTGTGGGTATTTTTCCATCACATTTTTACCTCTCCTGTATCAACCTGCGAGGTCCAAATCTCTGGAAAACAATTCCTCAGCAATGCTTGGATCTGAATGGAAACAATATCTGTCCAAAAAACATGTACATGTAAATCAAAGTTTGAATCTGTTTTGATTGAAATTTTATCTTAATTTTTTCTTTGATCTAAAATCCCTTTCCATGCCCTTTCAATTCTACCACACACAAACACATAGCTGCGCATATGTGATCTGCTCCTACGAAACCTGACAAAAGTCGCACAGGCTATTTCGAGATACAGCTCGTCAAAGTTGAAATGGGGTGAAAAATCTGGCAGAAATCAATTTTTTGTTTTGTTATTTCTTTACTCTTTAATATGAAAACTTTAACCCTCAGTTAAACAAAATCAACTTTATTGATGAGAAAGTACACAAATCATACATTTATTGAGGCAAACTGTGTCCAAACTTTTCCATAGATTATTGCTACTCTCTTCGATGTATGGTATTGTAACGGAAAAACGTTCTGGTGCATGAACTCTTGAACCAATGGGTCACGGTGGCTGGGCAAGTAAATAGGTAGGGTCTGATTGCTATCAGATGTTTGGCAAGTACAATATGGAGCCTTGTGGGTTGGTACTTGAAGTTTAGAAACACAGGGGAGCCCAGCGCAACGGAATCTTATAGCATAAGTTAAGATTAGCTGTCAGTGGTCTGACAGGGTGTTGTGAGTTGTATAAATGAGGTTGTATGAAATCTGGCATTATTCTTAAAGACTAACTTAGCAACTTGAAAAGGGGAAAACAGGGTTGTTATTTTGGATGCATGACAGCAGACACTAGGCAGCTCACCAAATGGGACTAAATTCTGTTTGGAAAGGGTTTGTAAATTAAAGGTTTCATGAAAATACATAGTAGCCTGGTTTAAGTTAGTTATTGAAACATAATAGAAGACTAAAACAGGAGTTATTGCGTATAAAATACAGAGCACAAGGGGGAAAAGGGCAGTTGTTCAATTTCATCGATGGAAGTGGTTCTGATAGAGTGCAGATTTAGTTTGTGATCAAGTTGTATCATATATCTATGTACTTGGGAGGCCGATTGTGTACGCGGGATCTAGGACGCGTGAGCACAAGTGCTGGGATAATGTAAGTAGCACTACGTAGATGTAGGGTAGTCCACATTAATGGGACTACCGCGCTATAGTGGGGTACGTTACATGTACCTGGGGCCGATTAGGCTCATTATGTAATTTGTGTTATTCTTGTATATAGGACCCGGTGGGGGAAGTAAGTGGAAGTGGAGACAATAAAGTAGCTAGCTGTAATATCCTAGTCGAACTATAGAATTGCTTCTCTGGTGTGCCGTTAATCACGTGTTCCTTGTCCTCTTTGTAACGGGCGGTATATTTCCACCCAAACGGATCCGGTCCCTGGCCATAACTGTGCGGCTTTTAGGGTCAGATAATACCGGTGAAGTCGGGGGTTTACCAACCGAGGGAAAACCGCTACAGTATAAAGGTGGTTTTGGTACCAATTTAGCTGAAGATGTGTATTAAATGGAAATAACAATATCTCTTTTCCAAAAAAAAACACACTTATGTCTGGTTTTGTGGGAGCAGGTCACATATGGGTAGTTACGGTACGTCTATTTTTCGACCCAATCATACCTTCTATTGTTCTCCTTTGTTCCTATAAAAAACTAAAAATACATAGCGTTATGCTTATAAGCCCCCTAGATTACTAAAGTCTAGCAGGCTAGCATTGTTCGTATTGCAATTTCCTGCAATGATTTCTCACAGGTTTTGGTAATGATTACTTTGCTGCAAAATAACGTAAATGACATGTACCTTCCGAAGACAGGAATTTTGTTTACTCACCGTCAGAAATCCTAGCTAAGCTGATTTGGTCTCCTTCCTTAGCACCTGGCAACCAGTCCGATGTTGCCGACGTGAAACTTGTCACTAAATGATCGTCAACGTCACTGATGAAATTACAAAAAAATTGGAGAAAGACAATCAAATTACTACAATTATTGAAAATACCAACACCATATGTGACCCACTCCTACGGAACCCGTCATAAGTCGCACAGGCTATTTCGAGATACAGCTCGTCAAAGTTGAAGTGGGGTAAAAAATCTTGCGGACATCGATTTTTGTTTTTCGTTTTATTCTTTAACCCTAACTCCCTACACAACAAAGGAAGTTGGAGGATTTTGAAGGAATTGTATTGTTTAATAACAATGGTGAGGGAGTTAGGGTTACCGGTAATATGTATACTTTAAACCTCAGTTAACCAGTTCGCGCCGGGATTATTTTAACAACGCCGAGCCGACGGGCGGGATTATTTTTAACGAAACTCGATCCAAAGCGTGTTCAGGCTGATAGTGCCGGGAAGCACACCCACGCATTTCCGGCCTTGCGCGCTGCTGACATACATTTCCGAACTTGAACTTGGCGTGTTTATGCGTTTTGAATAACGCATCCGTTTTAAATTTTGGGAAATCTTTGCATTTATAAACGTCATCCGGCGCGAACTGGTTAAACAAAATCAACTTTATTGATGAGAAAAGTACTGACGAGTATAAAAATCATGCATTTATTGAGGCAAACTGTGTCCTAATTGATTTGATTCCCATAGAATCGTGTGTACACGCAGTCTTAAAATCCTCATAAAATTAGAAGAATGTATGGAATTGGTATCAAATGAAAGCTGAAGTTGTGCGTTTGTTTTTGATTGAAATAGGGGACGTATGACAAAGGGAACAATGGGGTCCCCTATTCCGCAAAGGTCCCCGATTCAGACTCGTGTGCAAATCCTATGGCGATCATCCGAAAACGTTAGAGTACAAACAAAAGAGGGAAGACGGTCGGACAATGCCCCGTCCCCTATTGACGGCATTTACCCACTTGGGTGTACTATATGGAAATAACAATATCTCACTTTTCAAAAAACACACACTTATGTCTGGTTTTGTGGGAGCAGGTCACATATGTGACCGGCTCTACAAAAAAGGATATTAAGTCGCGCTGTGCACTATCATGTAATGGCCTACTCAAAGTTGAGAGGATAAACATTTCATCAAAATGTGATTTACATTTTTTGCCATTAATGACATCTTTAACACCAATATTTTCAGGTTTCATTCAAAGAAATGTTGATTTTGATGATTAAAGTGGAAAACACGCCCATTTTGTGTTCATCGTTCTGTTGTTCTACAACAAAGCGGGCTTTTTCAAAGCCTGTTTTCTCAGTTGTGTAATTTGAACTCCAAGGAAGTAATCAAAAGCAAACATGACATATCTCCAGAACGGGAGTAAACATAGAGCTCTATATATACCAACTGGGATCTTACGCTGTGGGCTTTCCAACCATGTATATACTAAATTTCACTATTTTGTGACATAATACCCATTATTGTGGAGTGGGTCATATATGGCAAACTGTACGCACAAACTGTTGGACTCCAATTCTGGAGGTATAACGCGGTGTAAAAGACAATTGGATTACCCATCCTAACAGATGCCAACAAAACCTGCTGTTGGAGTTTGACTGGATGGGGATTATCTCCCCCCCAAAACAAAAACCAAAAAAATTATGGAGGGGCTATATTACTCCATAATCAAACACTTCTCTTATACAGAATCAAGTCCATTTTACGATGTATAATTTCACTTATTCTGTCTTATCTCACAGAGGGTAAACAGAAAGTTTAAAATAATAAACCCTCCCTCTAACCATGGAGCTATCCAGAGCCAGTTACCATTTCTATCCAAGACTATCGTAACTCATACAGTATGAGAAAGGAAGGGGGTTGGTTTATTTAATGATAGGTTGTGTTAGTTACAACAGTAGGAGGGAATTATTAAACGTTACAGGGAGATTTCATACAATGTGACAGGATAAGTACCTCATTAAATATTACCTCGTTAAGATACTTTCTTGTTCTTCCACTTGCTGCCTCAGTTCTTTTTCTGCCTCCATGCTGAGGTAGCCCACTCCTTCGCAGAAAAACTAAGATAAAATTAAATGGAAATATAATGTATCAAGATGTTAAAGGAAACATGCAGTCTAACATCTTCATTACGCATTTTTTGTTTTAATTTAATAGATTTATGTGTATTAAATGTGAATAAAAAGCAAAACTGGTTCCAGTGTACGTTTAGTGCAGTAATTTGCCGTCCCAAAATTGACTCCCCTTTTTAAATTTCGCGGCCACTAAAAATGAGTGACGTAAACCGAGGCAGGACCCGGACAACCTTGCGTGGCCACGTACGCACATTGTTGTGTGTTAATGCACCCACAAATCGCGTACGCTTTGTGCACGGTAACCAATTTTCACATGGACGATTGTGAAGTTCTTCTTAGGTTTTTGGTGAATCCGGCGAAAACAGTACTGATTCGTCTGATTCGAATCACAGTATTTCTTATTCAGACACGGACTCGATCGAGGATAAAGATGGGGTCCCTCTAGGCGCTCTAGGTTGAAGCACGACCGCTCAAAATGTTCGCTGCATAGGGCTGAAAATCACTAGGCCCGCCCGGACCAATCATCAAGATCATAGGATATTGTTTTATCAAAATATACAACATTTAACCAGTTCGCGCCGGAATTATTTTAACATCACCGAGCCGAGGGGCGAGATTATTTTTAACGAAACTCGATCCGAAGCAGGTTCAGGCCGATAGTGCCGGGAAGCACACCCACGCATTTCCGGCCTTCCTCGCTGCTGACACACATTTCAGCACTTGAACTTGGCGTGTTTATGCGTCATCTGTTTTGAATTTGGGGAAAATGTTGCGTTTATTTACGTCATCCGGCGTAAACTGGTTAAAGAGCTTTAACTTCATCAGGTTAGTTGTTAATAAGAAATGATCTACTGTGGCTTTAACAATATTAGGTGAAAGTGAACCAATTATAATCATACCTTGTTAAAATCAAAGCCATACTGACACAAGAACTGAACGCTGGATGCCTGTAATAAAAATCGTAAAAGGATGACATATAAGATAGGACTTGTGGTGGATTTGAAGAGACTTGCAGACTCAAATACAACTCCACAGATTGTAATGCAGCTCATTTCAACATGAAGCTTTTTTTGTCACCCATGATGAGAAACTAACATTTTGTTTCTTTATAAAGGTATGATACACCATTTGCAGATTTCGAAAATATTTACTACCGAAATATCTTACTCATATGAAAGTAAATAATGATTCTAGGCATTCAGCAAAATGATTGCGCTAGATATCTTGTAATTATTCTGAAAAATATAATTTTATAAAGAAAAATAACATAAGAATAACTGCTCGACGCAGGTTGAAAACAAACACTATTTTTCGTGCTTTTTTTCGGCATCAATTACTGTAAAACTTCGGACAGCTCAGTTAAACGGTACATGTATTTACTTTACAATACAACCCCTCAAATCTCCCCATTCATGATAATTCAAGCAATTACCAATGGTGTATCCTACCTTTAATTTAAAGAGATCGTTATACGTTTGGTAATTACTCCAAAAATTAATGGCAATAAAAACTTACTTGCCAAGAAGTACAGCAGCTTTGGATAGTATAATGCATTTTTAGAAACTTTTCACTTCAAAGTACTGCAGTTATGGAAAAAGATATCACTTTTTATCCACAAAAATTTGAATCTGAGAAGCGTTACTGCAGTGACGTTTCTCAGAGTGTGTATTCCAATGTAGATTATTCTTCCTGCGTCGACATAACCGCTCTCGATTTTCGGCAATATCTCAAAATTGCTACCACCTTTTGAAATGAAGTTTTTACAAGTTAGTTTTATGGTATATATCTATAACTATATAGGATTGAAACAAACAGTGGGTTCCAATTACCAAACGTTTACGATCCCTTTAAGGTGATACAATAAAAACAAACTAAGAGATGCTAATCAGAATGCAAGATTTCCTCGACAGACTCGTTCACCATTTACCTGGCAAGTAAACTGGGCATCGATGGTTGAACAACTCCTGGGGAACAGATAGAAGTTGTAAGTGAAGGCACAGTACCTGAAACAATAACACAAAGTAAAATCCGAAGGAATAATAATAAACGGTTCTTATTAAGCGCATTACACACAGAGTCCCTATGCGCTGTACAGAGGGAGACAATTTATCAACATTGAATAAATGGGTTTTGAGAAGGCATTTAAATTGATCCAAGGTTTGTGCATCTTTGACGTTTTGGGGGAGTTTGTTCCAAAGATTGGGAGACGACGTAGAAAAAGCACGCTGACCGTATGTCTTTGTCGATGACGATGAACAGGTGAGTAGGGATCGAGATTGTGAGCGCAGTTTTTTAGGAGGTTCATATTTGTGAATCAGATCCTGTCGATATAATAGCGCGTTGCCGTGGATACAGTTATAGGCAAGCACAAGTACTTTGCACACATTCCATTGTCTAACTGGAAGCCATGGGCAGGTCGCGGTAGATTGATGAAATGTGGTCACTACTTTTGGTTCTTGTGAGCAATCTGGCTGCTGAGTTCTAAACAGACTGTAATTTGGAAATTGTTGAGTCAGGAAGCGATTATTAGATGCAGGGTTGGTGGAAATGCCGTCCCTATCCATTTTCCTTTTTAGAGTGCAGTATAGCGACATGCCTGTACCTACAAACGTCTTTGGCTAAAATAGTGTTGGACGGAAATGTTCGATCATCTGTACTTTGACGATTTACTTAGGTATTGTATTGGATATAATCTTTATATTATGGAGGAAAACATGAAATAAATGTTCAATGTACACGTTTTGCTTTGACCCACTTTATACAGACTTACTTGTTCTCACTGGGAAGTTTGATGAATGCTGAAAGCCCTGGGAAATAATGAAGAATGGGTGATAAAATAAATGCAGAAACCTCTGAGAAAGTGAAGTGCAAGAGAAAAACTATGGACAGAGTGCAGGTGCGGATCGGGGGGGGGGGGGGGGGGGGGGGACGTTCCCCCGGGTAAAATGAGTAAAATTAAAAGAGGGGTGGGGGAAAAGAGGGGGAGGTGGAAAAGAAGGAAGGAAGCTGTGGATCTGCTGTGTCAAATTTTTGGCATAATATAATACTGACAAAAAAGGGTTATCAATCCATGGAACCCCTGTTTGCGACACGCACCCGTTCAATTTCTCCATGCACATGAAGCCCTCTAAGCGAGGTCTCCCCGCGCAATGGGAGAGCGAGGCCGGACATTGGCGTTATCCGCAGAAAACAACAGACGTGTATAAGTGTTGGGAACTAAAAATGTCCACACAATACACAAACCAAAAACACTGTATGGACTCGAACATGTCCACACAGCAATTCGCCCTATCTGAAAAAAAGGGGTTCAAATGGAAAATCGGGTTAGGGACTTAAGGGTCAACACTCATCGGTCTTAATTTTCTTCTTTTTTCGTAACCTAAATAATAGAAAATCAGTTTTATCCGCGCAACTGGATATACAGATGTCCAAAGTAAGAGTAAAAAAACACCACAAGGTCAAAAGTTCAATGAGCTGTATCTTACAAACCGATTTTAAAGTTGGTCGGTGAGAGAGCAACACAATTTTGGTGATTTTGTTTTGCCTAATTAGTAATTGGGCCTAATTAGTAATTGGGCCTAATTAGTAATTGGGCCTAACTAGTAATTGGGCCTAACTAGTAATTGGGCCTAATTAGACTTACCCAGCTGACACAGTGTAAACTGACTCGCAGTCTGACTCAGCTTAGTGTACCTGTCCTGTGGTGTATCAAAAAGACTGTTGTGGTTGCCATTGAAATGCAGCCCTGTGAATTCGGTATCAACGGCTAAAAAATATAACAGTACGGTACACACACCTGTAGTTTCACGAATTTGATTTAGCTAATTAATTGTTCTGAGGTTTATCATGGTTTATGGTGATGGACAGATGCATGGCCTTTTAAAGATAGGATACACCATTGGTAATTGCTTGAATTATCATGAATGGATGGATTCAGAGGGTTGTATTTTATAGTAATTACCGTTTAACTGACTTTTCTGAATTTTTACAATCACTGGTGCCAAGAAAAGCACTAAAAACAGCGTCTGTTTTTAACCAGCGTCGAGCAGTTATTCTTATGTTATTTTTGTTGGACAGCGATCGCGAAATTGTCTTTATAAAATTCAATTTTTCGAAATAATTACAGGATATCTAGCGCAATAGTTTTGCTGGATGCCTAGAATCATTATTTATTATACTTTCAAATGAGTGAGATATTTCTTAATAATTCGGTAATAAATATTTTCGATATCTGCAAATGGTGTATATACCTTTATTAACCAGTTTGCGTCGGGATTATTTTAACATCACCGAGCCGAGGCGCGGGATTAGTTTTAACGAAACTTGATTTGAGGCGGGTTCAGGCAGATAGTCCCGGGAAGCACACCCACGCATTTCCAGCCTTGCTCGCTGCTGATCGACAGACACATTTCCGGCCTTGCTTGTGGCGTGTTTATGCGTCATGTCCGTTTTGAAACGAACAAGAGGCGTGTGTTTACTTCAATGGCTTTCCTCCGACACATTTTGTTACCATTCAAAATGAAAGAATGTTACTTCCTGATGCTCCCATGACTAAGCTAAGGTTAATCTAGACTAGAGTAGACCCAATAATTGGGGCGTTTTCACTCCTTTTTTCAAATTTTGGATTTTGTCTGTCGACAGACAAAATCCAAAATTTGAAGTGAAAACGCCCCAATTATTGGGTATAATCCAATGCAAAAATGTTAGATTAGACAGGCATGTATCTGAAAATGACTGAGAATTGCAACACAAAACACGGAAAATGTTCTTATTAACCCATATCTATATCATGACTATCACAGCAACAAATCTTTTGTTGGTCGATATCGATGTACAATAATGTACTTCTCATTAAAACTGCGCCATCAGTCAGTCACTCGTTTTGTTATTGTCAAACTTGTTTTTCACGAAATGGATGAAACATCTCCTGCTGATCTGATCTGCAAATTCGTTTTTATTCCTCCATGCTGCAACTTACCGATAAAATCACTCCGTTCAATGTTTCTTAAAATTTGAGGAAGAAGCTCCTCAAAGTTGTGTCTTGTAACATTTGTCATTCTTAATTCTGTATGGCAAACTTAGGTTTTTTATTTACTTCAAAATAACCGCGCTGCGCCACGTACTATGATTCAGGCGTGCCAGTTTTCAAAACCTCGGCTTCGTTATCTCTTTGGCTAGAACAAAGCTGGTTTCCGAATCATTTAGATTTTAGAAGTTTCTTTAGCAAATAAAAAAAATTCGGCCTCGTGTACTGAATTCGATGTAAGTTTCCTAATAAAATCAGAACATGGATCAGTGTTGAGTTCTTTAAGTCAAGGGCCCAGAAATACTGAAAAAGCCAACTCTAGAGCGATGCCCCGATTTCTAACTTAAATTTTGTAGACGGCATTTACCAAATCTAACTTTTTGTACCAGCTGTGGCGCACTGCCTTGAACAATGGAAACAATGTGGACATCGATCTTGCCAAAATCGTACAAACCTGGCAGATATAGAGGATAGACTGGACTTACTAAAATATATATATATATTATTTTACCTTATTAGAGCTGTTATAGCAATTATTGACTCAAATAACATACACAGGCAAAAATAATAAAATTCAAACAAACTGTTTTATTGAATGTCTCAATTTTGGAAGAAAACTTAATACAATACTAAATTAATGATAAAAATGGTAATAACAGTAGTGTATCAGGTTTTGTTACACAGAAACACAAATGACAATTTTTTTTCATCTACACCAGTACAGTTTTCCCCTGTAATAGCTCTACAAACAAATATATTTTTATAGATCTAGTGCCCTATTGGACGGCTTACTGCTTAAAGTTAGCGAATAATCCCTGCTTACTGCAAATCCAATGATAAAACCTGCTGAATCCAACAGCGGGTAAATTTCTGTTGGATTTTGTTGACGTGAGCAGTGAACAAAAGACCATTTGTTTTACAGCTGTTGACTTTGTTGGGTTATGTTGGATTCAGCAGGCTTTGCACAATTAATACTGTTTAAATCTAGCAGAGTACCAAACAAACCAACAAGTTTTCAAGTTCAAAGGTAGTATACACCATTTGCAGATATCGAAAATATTTACTACTGAATTATTAAGAAATACCTTACTCAATTGAATGTAAATAATGATTCTAGGCATTCAGCAAAAGGATTGCACTAGATATCCTGAAATTATTCAAAAAAATTGAATTTTATATAAAAAAAATTCGCTCTCGCCGGATGGCGAGAGCGAAAAAACAAAGATAACATAAGAATAACTGCTCGACCCCGGTTGAAAACAAACTCGGTTTTTCGTGCTTTTCTCGACATCCATGATAGTAAAACTTCGGAAAAGTCAGTTAAACGATATTTACTATGAAATACAACCCCCCAAATCTACCCATTCATGATAATTCAAGCAATTACCAATGGTGTATACTACCTTTAACAGACTGCTTTGGCAAGACCAAAACGTGGTGGGAAGAAGCCTAAACTGGAATAGAGACAAGGAAAATTAAATACTGTCGGGAAAACTGACAAATCTCGAGAATTTGATGGACAAGGCACCATGTTTGGAGTAATAGCAACTATTACAGGGTAACTGCAGAATAGATGCTTGTGAAATGCTGCTTTTTTTTAAGACAGAAAAAAGACGACCTTCGGAGCGAAGAGAAAATGCAAATAATAATGCCCCGTCTTTTTACGTCACCCATTAACTTTGCTTACTCTAACGTGCTAACCCTTTCACTAATTCTACTGAAATTGTTAACATATTAAAAAAACATACATATATATAATGTAAAAAAAAAAATTAACATGAATACTTTTAATTTTGGTATATTTACAACAATTAAAGATATGGTTGTTTTTTTTTACAAACTAGACGAAGAAGCAAAGGAATAGAAGCTACAAGGAAACGCACCTTTCTTGTAATTATGATTTCAGGATTACAGGAGATTCTGTCTATTGTTTTCAGCAAGATGGTTTATTGCCAGGAGTCACTGAGGCGTGGCAACACGGATCGGGTGAAATGCAATGAGAGAGTTTGGTGTTATTTGAAAGAAATGTTGTCGGATTATTTAGAATGAACATATGTGACCTGTTCCAACGAAACCCGGACAAAGTCGCACAATGTGTTTTGTCACAATGTACTCCTGAAGTCATTTCGGGATGGATTTTACCATTTTGAGGTTTTAGGTTTTCCTAAGTCACTCACTATTAATATTAATCTACAATCTCCTCAAATTTGAACAAAATCTGTCTACCAGAAGTATGTTTTTTTGTCAATTTTGTGAAACATTTGTGTATAGAAATAATACGCTTTTCTGAACTTCAAAGCTGTTTATCTCATAATTAGGTTGTCAGGGTTTTATCACTAAATCCAGACCCCAGGGAAGATAGGGTGGGGGTACATATGTAAATGATACATCATTTTAAAGCTGAGAACCTAGAGAATTTGAAAAAAGCAAAATCTGAAAAACAAAAAAGTCGACTTTGTCCGGGTTTCGTTGGA
Organism: Crossaster papposus; assembly: GCA_037893245.1. Lineage (NCBI taxonomy): Eukaryota > Metazoa > Echinodermata > Asteroidea > Velatida > Solasteridae > Crossaster > Crossaster papposus. Next base: position 940,152 of record JBAIAA010000717.1, read on the forward strand.
ACAGGTCACATATGGTCATGCCTAAAATGGTCTTTTGAGAGCTACAGCTACGACTACCGTCACCCATTTCGAATGTAGTTGCAATGGGCAAAGACCTAGACAAAAGCCATAGACAAGAGATTTGGAACGGGGCTTTCGTCCGGCATGAACTTGTGAATGACAAAATCTCCAAGGCTCGTATGAGCACTAGCATTCAATTGGATTAAAGATCATACTGGTTCTAAACACCCGGTAAGAGTATTCCGCCTGGCTTGCTGTCAAGAACTGTGATTTCCAACGGTTAGTCGACTGACTGATTCTCCTTTTTCTTTTTTTGTAATTGACGAAATAGTATTTCGTGAACCAAAAGCTTGTAAAAAATAATTGTTGCTGCATTCTAGCAAAGTGTAATTTCCACCAATTTTGAACAATATTCTTTGGATTTCAAGCGGTGTCGTTACTAGAAATAAAAAAAAAAAACGCATGGAGTGCAAAAGCTCCTATTACCTTCAAAGGAGTCCTATAGTAAACATTCGGTGGTTTGTATTAAGAACTTAAGAAACTACAAGTACTTATTTACAAAGCTATCAAAGTCCAATAAAACTACACAAGTTAAATACAAAACTTAAGACACCATCCCGTCGGCAGTGTTGTAGTCGAGACCATTATGTCCGAGACCGAGACTTTCTAGACTGAAACCAACACTTCCGAGACTTTTGCAGTCCAACACCGAGACCGAAAATGGATTAAAATGTATGGTGTTTAAGTCATTACCAAATCTAAATCCCTGAGTGAGTATATGGCTGACATATAGTGTAATAGGTCAACTTCATGAAAACAAACATCGATGGAGATAGAACAGTTTTGAGTTAATTCACAAAACTTGACCTCTAAACTTGACCTCTCTTTCTCTCGATGGGCCTTTTCGAAACCGTTGCTTCGTCTTTGGCTTTGCCTCCGAATTCCGAAATACTGAGAAGCAAATAGAAATGGAAGAAAATTGAAATAGTCTAACTTTTGGGTTCACATCAATCGAGTGAAAGTTTCTGAAGTACAACAGGCGTAAGAATGTGGCTGGAGATTTTGCAGTTGGGAGTCAAAAATCGTCTTAAGCCAAAGACGAAGACAAAGCCAGGGATTCGAAAAGGCCCTATGTAGTGTCGTACGGTGTCGTTTATGTTTGTAATGAAGACTAGATTTTTGTGGTGCAACGTAATTTGTCTGGCACAAAGTAAATTGCTGAGACAGACTAAGACCTGCACATGCAAGACTGAGACCAGCCCTCCGAGACCTGAGACTTTGCTTGGACAAGACTGATATTAAGACATCAAACCTAAAAAATAAACAGTCTCGAGACGGTCTCGAGACTTCCATCACTGCCTGTCGGGTTATTTTACCAAAGTCTTCCCAATTTGTACATGTATTTGTTCTTCTCAACTATTATCTAACTTGCCAACTCTATGAAACGCTAAACTATGAAAGGTAAAACAATAACTAAGTAACTACACTTAAAAAATAAATCAAATATTAATGTTGTCATGCATATAAGCTTTAATTTCATGCATTTTTTTTTCTCAATAAAAAAAATTAGGGAAGGATTGTACGTAAATACTGTAATGAACAAAACAGATCACTGGTAAATTTTGTGTTCAATTTTTGTAACACTGTTTTAGAAACACAATGCATTTTTTTTTCTCAATAAAAACAATATTAGGAAAGGATTGTACGTAAATACTGTAATGAACAAAACAGATCATGGTAAATTTTGTGTCCAATTTTTGTAACACTGTTTTAGAAACACAATATTCAAATTTTTCTTAACCATATAAGCAGTTGTAACTGTAACTGTAACTATTTCTTTTTCTTTTTCTTGTTCTTTTTCTTTCATATTGATTGATTGATTGATTGATTGATTGATTGATTGATCGATCGGTTAATTGATTAGTATAACATCCAACAAGAAGTTTTCCCTTTTCTTTTCAATAAAAACATAACTAGTTAACCACAAACGATTCAAGACTTTCTTATAGGTAAAAAAAAATAAGCAATTCTTTGTTAAAAAATATAACTTTTTTTTCATCTGACATTAATAATTTTTTCCTGGAAAAATCAGTAATGTTAGTTCGAGGAGTAATTTTCAGTACAGTACACGAACAAAAATAATTCAAACTGTTTTCTTTACCGTTAACTGCATACAATCAACAATAAACCCCAAAACACAAGGTTTGTACCCTGCTAGCCCTTTCGTTTCCAAGAAGATTAAAATTCCACCAAAATTTGCTTTCTTCAGACAATTTCTTTTCGATTCATTCATTTTAAAAATACGTAAAGGGCACTTTTGTTTTCGCGTTATCGGCTTAGAAAAATTGCCAATACACGTTTTTTTAGGTCATATGTATTAGGTAAATGTTATCTTTTAGTCGTTTACTTTCAGGAAGAAATTTGGCTTTTTGGGGCTCCAAAACGAAATATGTCATAACACTAAACGATACTCTGAAACAACCAAAACCAAAAAATAATGAATTAAACTTTAAATTGTACCCCTTGCCATACTGGGTTCTGTATCATTTTGATAACATAAAGAAAAGATCAAATATACGACCATTTTTTTTGGTCATTAAAACAGCACCTCTAATTATTTTATTTTCTTACTCTTCTAAAACAAGATTATTAAAACAAAGATATTAGTGAATAAAACCCAAGTTAATTTGGGAATCTTTCCCGAAAGCACTTTATATACGTGGCCTAGCATGACTCACATTTTCATTTTACGCAGTAGAAGCAGGATTTATGCAGAAGAATCGGGATTAAAGCAGAAGAATCGGGATTAAAGCAGAAGAATCAGGATCTAACATTTGCATATTGTCAAAATCATTAAAAAAAGTACCAAAAAACTCAAATTATTTGAGATACGAGTTCACTTTCTCAACACTTGCCATCTTCAAGAAAGTTTAAGGTCAAACTGCAACGTGTCGCACCCAATCTTACGAATCATCAAAATTACCAACAAGATCCAACAAATCCTGCGCAAATATCACATCACCTAATCTCCGTCTCCAAAACACAAATTATCCTTCGTTTTGTGCTTACATCCACCTCCGCCATCTCTTCCAGATGAACCTAAGAGAAGGTACTTCAACCAACTTCCAATTAAACCAGATGTCTTGCCTCTTTGGCACACTTGGTCACTTTAGAGCATTCAGTCTCCGAACGCCGACGTCCACTGTTGGAGTAGTACTGTAAAAAAGACCGTTTCAGTTGACTCTACCGACCTTACAAGAAGAAAAGCCTGTTTGCTAGATCTAGGCTGGGCGACTTGTGTAGAGACTGCCCCACCAGGAAGGAGAGTTTGTGAGCGTAGAGGCAGGGCGCTGGTACACGGATGGTGCCCTGTAAAGAGACGAAAAAAAAATTCAGGACGTGTTAAAATTGCAGTTTCATTTCGTTTTAGCAATGCAAAGGAAAAGAATTCCATACCAGGGGCCAATTTCATAGAGCTGCTAAGCAAAAAAAAATTGCTTAGCACAAACAAGTATTGCTCATTAAAAAACAGTTTACCAGCCCAAATTATACGTGTTTTTCATGCTAAGCAAAAAAACAACTGATTTTCAATCCAGAACAATAAAGATCAGATAGAAATTTGGTCTGTAACCTTGTTTTTGACAAAGGACAAATTGTCATGCTAAGCAAATTTGTGTGCTTAGCAGCTCTGTGAAATTGGCCCCTGAACATCAATTGACATTCTGTGCACAAACCCTACGAGACTGGTCTAAAACAAAAAGTGTTTTCTCAGTAAATGCCTTGACATTTTCTGAGCTAAAATTTACTTTTTTTTAGGATATGTTATTGCTTTCTGATGGCTTAGAGGTCAAAATAGGAAAACAATTAGTGATGTCCGTGTATGGAATTCTTTCCATGCAAAGTTTCAAAACGGCCTAGGATCGAAACTCGTTTGAGGCGTCAAGATTTTCAAAACAAAAAAACAGAATTCCACCAATAGCTAGAAAACTGGCATCCCTGCATGTGTAGTTCAAATTGTAATTCAAGACAACAATACAAAATTAAAAACAGGCTCCATGGGACCAACAAAACAACATTTGACAATTGTATAACACCATCTAAAGTAGCTATCAAGCTCACTAAAGCTTCTGTACACATTTGTATTGACGCACCAATGTGGAAGTATTATCTATGAACAATCTGAAACAGCAACTTCTAATATTTCAATTTTGGGGTTTGGGTTCCCTAATACCCGTAAATGCGCACCTCTATTTAACCAGTTCGCCCGGAGGACGTACATACACGCAAATTGTTCCAGAGATTCAAAACGGATCACACATAAATAGCCACGAGCAAGGCCGGAAATGTCTGTCGGCAGCGAGCAAGGCCGTAAATGCGTGGGTGTGCTTCCCAATACCATCAGCCTGAACCCGCCTCGGATCAAGTTTCGTTAAAAATAATCCCGCGCCCCGGCGCAAACTGGTTTAAGCCCAGAAACAGAGGTTCAGGCCGTGGATTGGAAAACACGGTTTGAATACACAACGTACCGGCCAGTTGAAGTACAGATGGGTTAGTTTGTAGGTGAGGAGCTGGATGTGGTTTGGTGCCAGACCGGACGTGTCCCAGATGACATTGTAGCTGGTCGGGGTGACTGTCCCCTGACGGACGGACTGGCTGACCAGGAAGAAATCATACCTGTCAAGAAAGGTAAATAATAATAAAATTTTAAAAAAACGTAACTCGGAATAATTTTTTTTTTTCAATTTTGTTTTGAAAATATTATTTAATGTTTTGGAAAGCGCCCCTCTAGCTATGCCATAAACATAATGCAGTTCATTTTTCAACTGTCAAGGTGGAGCTTGCAGAATCTCTTGTGCATAGAACACATAGGCCACAGGGAGAGCCCAATTGATGTCCCTGTACATCGCTGGTAGTACGCACTGCGCTCCTCGCTCATTTGATACTCGTATAGCAGTGAGATTTCTTCGTCTGTTCGCTGACTCTCCTAATTGCGTTTTTTATTCAGAATATTATAGCGGGAACCAGACACTTAAAATGAAGTCAAGTAAGATGGTGTCTATATCCCCCCCATAACCCCCAAATCTCCTTTTCTTTCCAATGAGGGGGCACTTGTGCATGGAGCCTGTAAAAATTAATAGCACTTGAATTGGATCATTTCATGAAATTAAGACAAACTCGAATGATCTCTTTCAAATGTGTCTCTTTAACCGATGGACCCTTAAACGCTCCAACTCTTTCTGCGACAGTGGTTCTGCTTTCGTCCAACAATTTTCAACAGACACCATTTCGTTTCTCTTTGACATAACCACCGAAGAACATAATTCATGATTCATAATTGTGACCCACTCTGCAAAAATTAGTCTAATGTCGCATAATACATTTTCACGTAAAGGACTGCTTATTGTCTCAGAGGTGATTTTTCTTTCAACAAATAATTTTTGGGTTTTAAGGAATTTTGGTTTCTCGGACACCTATTTTTTCCAAACTGATCGTTTGAAAAGGTTGTTTTGATCCCTAAAGTAGATTTAATCAAGGTTTTTTGTCATCCTCTTACCATAGCATCTAATGAAGCACTAAAATTATAAATCTTCATTACTGTTCAAAGACATTTTTAATATAACTGAGAAAAAGAACATTTCAAACAATCGTAAAAGACCAATGTATTACACTACAGAGTTGTGCCATATGTCAAATGAAAGCTTATTTCCTGCTCTTTTTGACCAACTGTAAAACTTTCAAAATTATTTTTAACACATCAGACTCATTTTTGCACCATTCAAGATGCCATCTTCCCAACAAGACGATGTACTTACAAGTCTGGCTTGGTGACCACCGAGTCGATGATGGTTCCAGGCGGGGGGTTGGTCAGTTTGCCCTTGTTGAGGGTGAAGAAGCGATTGTTGATGCGTTTCTTGACAACGATCACTGCGCACTTGGGACTGTAAAATAATATTTACTTCGTTATGAAAGGGTATTGCTATAAACGCTTCAAAACCACTAACTAAAGAAAGAAAAAAAGAAAAAAAAACTTTAACAGGTTTCCCATCATTTTCTCTGATAATTTTTCAAAATTCCAGTTTGAATTATTTCGACCTATACATGTATCCAGTATTAAAACGCCTTCAATGTTGTTACCTGGCTAAAAAGATATTTCCACACTAAAACGCCGCCATAGCCAATCAATGATACGGTGTTTGGCCACGAATTTCTTTTCAATAGACTGACCACTTTCTCTTTTGGGCGACTCAAATATTTGACATCATCACATACTGGTTCTGCTTGGATTCCATGACTTTTCCATGATGTTTATCTGGGAGAGTAGCAATTTTTAATTACTCCTTATAAACTCCTTAGAATTCCATGACTTTTCCATAATGTCTTTTCTGGGACTCCTTTTAGACTCCCTTATAAACTCTGTAGAATTCCATGACTTTTCCATGATTTCTTTTCTGGGACTCCTTTATAAACTCCTTAGAATTCCATGACTTTTCCATAATTTTCCATAATTTCTTTTCTGGGACTCCTTTTAGACTCCCTTATAAACTCCGTAGAATTCCATGACTTTTCCATAATTTCTTTTCTGGGACTCCTTTTAGACTCCCTTATAAACTCCGTAGAATTCCATAACATTTCCATAATTTCTTTTCTGGGACTCCTTTTAGACTCCCTTATAAACTCCTTAGAATTCCAAGACTTTTCCACGACAGCTTTAGAATTTCTGGTTTGTTTAAAGGTAGGATACACGATTTGCAGATATCAAAAATATTTACTACCGAATTATTAAGAAATATCTTACTCATTTGAAAGTAAATAATGATTTTAGGCATCCAGCAAAATGATTGCGCTAGATATCTTGTAATTATTCTAAAAAATTAAATTTTATAACGATCGCGAAAAAACAAAGATAACATAAGAATAACTGCTCAACGCCGGTTGAAAACAAACGCTGTTTTTCGTGCTTTTCTCGGCATTCATGATTGTAAAACTTCGGACAGGTCAGGTAAACGATATTTACTATAAAATACAACCCCTCAAATCTACCGATTCATGATAATTCAAGCAATTACCAATGGTGTTTCCTGAACCAAAGGGAAGTTTTTTAAAAATGGAAAGAGGACTCACTTCCAGCTTGTTCCCATCGTCTTGAAGGTGTCAATGATTTGAGGCAGTTCGTGCTCTACCACGGCGGGCAGTTGGCCGTCCCCGACGCCATCGCGGTAGATTATGACCCTGTCCGGTAGGGTGTTGTTGATCTCTTGGTAGTTCCGGAGGGCAGCTGCCAGGCAAAACGTGACAAGAGAGAAAAAAAGAGAGAGAGAGAGAGATGAGAACGGATGAAAAATGCTTAAAAATAAATCACAAATGCCTGTTCAGGACTCTCAACAAACGCAATGGGAAACAACACAGTGCACCACTTTCTAAACTATATTAACCCGGACAGTGCTTGGGATAAACTTGGCAAAGAAATCAATTGAAGAAATAAAAATGATGGAAACTTTTGTTCAAACAAATGTTTGGAGACGCAAGACACCTGCAAACACTTTTCTGTCAAAGTATTTTTTGAAAAAATGTTACTTCAATAGAACAAGATCATTTGGGTAATTTGCTGGTAACCGCCATGCTTATGCGTGCATACAATGAAATGTATATCTCCAAAGAAGAAATCACTGAATCTTGTTGTGCATGCGTGCAGTTAGAATACCGAACTGGCTTATTGGGAAGCCAGACCTCCCGGCCAGACAGCGATTACTCACCCTGCATGCAGACCTTGAGACCGTCAATGAGTTCCTGTCCCGTGTGTTGGAATGTGCAGCGCGAGTAGTATCTGGAAACAGAAACGTGGTTGAACAAGTCAAAATCAGGGTCCTGGCCAAGGTTCGTATATGATTTGTACATACAATAGCCCTTTCCACACTCTTTTTTCAACTGTGTAACAAGCGTCATGCGGTGACCCACACTGACAACTGCATGTCATGCAGTAAACATTGGTTGATGTCATCAATACACAGGGCTAATGGAAACAGATTGCAACAATCCGAGGATTGAATGCAAACGTTCAAAACGACAATTCGGCAGATTTAAAAAAAATACAACAATTTCGGCGAAATGTTGCATCGCCTTCGAATTGAGCGAGTGAGTGAGTTTTGGGTTTAACGCCGTGCCGGCATCAGTGGCCATATTCACGGCGGGAATGTGTACACATATAAGACAATAGGTAGTAATACAAAAACAATCAAGTGAACTGTGGAGAATATAAAAACTTGGAGTCGGAAGGAACAATTATCACAAAGGAAAAGAATGAGAACGTTTCAAAAGAATGAAAGAACTATTGTATAGAAGTGTAACGATAGACTGATTCTAGGCAGTTTTTCCAGGAGAATCCCGTGGAAGGCGGGCCACGGAGGATCCCCCCAGACACACGGCACCCTGCACAGCCTTCGAAAATGACACTGAACGAGGAACGTAATACTACACGTACCTGGTGAGGTCATCGTTCATGGTCGCTACAAAGCCACCGACAGAGCGGCCTCGGGTGGAGGAGTCGTGGTAGGAATCGATGCCGATGACCATCATATTCTTGGGCTGGGAAGACAAAGACACAAATGTCAGCAGAGCGAACATTACAGGCCAAGCCTTTTGAATAGATAACCTCCCATAATGAAAACACAAATGACATTTTTTGCCGAACAAAAATAAGTGCAGACATGTAGGGCATCACACAAGTGCACATGTACATGTCGTCCCTAACAACTGTCGTCCAGCGCCTAGTTCCTCCACGGCAGTACATTCGTACTCTCTACAGTATCCCCTTTCTCCTGGCGTTCGAAGAGCCCAGACCTTGCTGGACTACACTAAGAGCTTCCTACCCGTTGCTGTAAACATCTGTGTTTCAACCTTTTCTTTGTATTTAAAGGGATCGTATACGTTTGGTAATTACTCGAAAAACTAATGGCAATAAAAACTTACTTGGTAAGAAGTACAGCAGCTTTGGATAGTATAATGCATTTTTAGAAACTTTTCACTTCGAAGTACTGAGGTTTTGGAAAAAAGATATCACTTTTTATCGCAAAAAAATTGAATCTGAGAAGCGTTACTGCAGTGACGTTTCTCAGAGTGTGTATTCCAATGCAGATTATTCTTCCTGTGTGGACATAATAACCGCTCCAGAATTTCTGCAATATCTCAAAATCGCTACCACCTTTTGAAATGAAATTTTTCAAGGTTAGTTTTATGGTATATATCTATAACTATATAGGATTGAAACAAACAGTGGGTTCCAATTACCAAACGTATACGATCCCTTTAATAGACAGTGTAAATTTTATAAAAAAACTGTATATATGTATAAGTGGGTCAGAGCCAAAATCCATATCAATTCCTGGTTGACTGGCCAAGAGAGATTCCATACATATACTTCCAGAAGCATGTTTCCCATATAAGCCTGCAACGGTTACACGGTTAACCGACCGTTCAAACGATTACACGGTTACATTTTTCCTGTTCGGTTAACCCTTTTTTTTTTTTTTTTTTTTTAAAAGAAACCCCACCAATTGTCAACTTTGCGTGGGTTTGGTTGGAGCAGGTCACAAATAGTACAATTGAATACATTTTGTATGGACATTTCTAATAGCTTATCTAACATAAAGCCAGTCGGCCTATACAATTTGATGCAGACAATTAGCAATCGCAGAACTGCGATTATCAACACGTACTAAAATGTCTTGATTAAAGCAGCGCTAATTAGATATATGCAATGCAGGCCCATGCATTTTTTTTTATTTTTTTTTATTTTTTTAAATGTTAGTTACGGTTAACCGGTAACCGTAACCGCAAAACAACGGTTACACGGTTAACTTAATAACCGCAAACTGGCAGCCTTATTCCCATAATCTCAACACACACACAGCATACACATACTTGGTATCGCCAGTAGTCCTGTGATGGAGATATTTTGAATATTCATGAGTGTGGGTTTGAATAAGAATGAATTCAATTTAAGTTTGAATTAGTTTGAATGAGTGTTAGAAATGAGATTTAAATTGATGCAAGGTTGTTGGAATTGAAATGAAAGAAAGTGATGGGGTTGTCTCCAAGATTTCTGTCTGTGTGGACGCGCCGTGCACTCTGTTGCTGCAGCGATACAGTTTTTATACTTAAGAGAATAACTTTTGCAAGCAATCTAGCTTGGACGTTCGCTGTGCAGCTAGTTTAACCCCAAACCCTCCAATGTATTTTGGCTAGAAACCCTGCCAGACGCATCAGATTGCATACTTAGTCACATTGACTCCTGTGCAGAGTGCAGCAAGGTCAAGCAGTCACCACAGATGCACTGTGCTGGCTCTGGCAGGGTTAGGGTTAAAGTATTTTGAGTAAGTTTTTGCTTGACTGTGTTTCAACTTTGGCGCGAGGAGACAAGTCGGCAACATCGACCAGAAACCACGGCCTAATCTGGGGCCAATTTCACGGAGCTGCTAAGCACAAAAATTTGCTTAGCATGAACATTTGTCCTAGGTAAAAACAAGGTTACAGACCAAATTTTCACGTGATCTTTATTGTTTTTGATTGATAATTAGCTGTTTTTTTGCTTAGCATAAAAAACACGTAGAATTTTGGCTGATAACTTGTTTTTAACCCTAACTCCCTCACCATTGTTATTGAACAATACAATTCCTTCAAAATCCTCCAACTTCCTTTGTTGTGTAGGGAGTTAGGGTTAATGAGCAAGACGTTTTTGTGCTAAGCAATTTTTTGTGCTTAGCAGCTCCGTGAAATTGGCCCCTGGTCCTTATAGGCAAGGCTGGACAGTATGGGTTCAAGGGATGCCGCAAGACTTTGGAGTCAAGCGAAGAGGGAAGCCTTTTACGCAGCTGCCGGTCTGTGCTGGGTGCCGAATCTCTATGACGAGGAGTGCACTAAATAGCAACCATGGCAACTCAGAAAGTTGTTCAGACCGCCTGCTACTGAAGTGTGTTTTGAGTGAGGACGCATTGAGTGAGGTCGCGTTGAGTGAGGTCGCGTTGAGTGAGGTCGCGTTGAGTGAGGACGCGTTGAGTGCGGACGCGTTGAGTGCGGACGCGTTGAGTGCGGACGCATTGAGTGCGGACGCATTGAGCGAGGACGCATTGAGTGAGGACGTATTGAGTGAGGACGTATTGAGTGAGGACGTGAGACGTATTTACCTTGATTGTACAAACCCTGCCGAATTCGGGGTAGCCATTCTAAATGTTGTGGAAATTAATGTGAGATTTTGTGAAGTTTAAAATAGTTGTGTGCTATTCAATTTAAGTGAACTTTGAATTAATAATAGTAGGGGAGACTGTTTGTGAATCATGGGTAGAGATAAATTTGATTAATTAATATCATTTACTGCAATTTGACCTGTGTGGATAAGTGTTTTTTTCATCTATACATATAATTATAAATATAGTAAACCCAAGCTTGAGGTAAATTTTGTCAGGTGTGAATTTAATGTAATAAATTAATTCAATGTAATAATTAATGTCTCTGAAGAAGATCTTGTTAAGATCGAAATATTAGGCCCTCTTAACTTATTTGATTTGTATATTTCAGCAGTTTTAATCTTATTCAAAATAATTCAGAGTCGGAAAGAATTTGTGGACGTTGTTCTATTTTTCATTGTCTTTTTGAACATTATAAGAGGAAGGGACTGGATCTGACAATCTGGAATAGGCTTCCCCCGATATCATCAGGCAGCCTTCAGAAGAGGGGGCTCAGTGTTTTAGACAGGCTGTGCATTATTATTTGACAGGCCATACTTTGCGTTAAAGGGATCGTATACATTTGGTAATTGGAACCCACTGTTTGTTTCAATCCTATGTAGTTATAGATATATACCATAAAACTAACCTATACAAATTTCATTTCAAAAGGTGGTAGCGATTTTGAGATATTGCCGAAAATCTGGAGCGGTTATGTCCACGCAGGAAGAATAATCTGCATTGGAATACACAATCTGAGAAACGTCACTGCAGTAACGCTTCTCAGATTCAAATTTTTGGGGGATAAAAAGTGATATCTTTTTCCATAACCGCAGTACTTTCGAAGTGAAAAGTTTCTAAAAATGCATTATACTATCCAAAGCTGCTGTACTTGTTACCAAGTAACGCTCGGTTCAGACAGGCGTTCCACAGTCGCGCCGAACCAAATTGAAATCAAGTCGATCCTGAGTCGCTCTAACAACTCCAGAAGTGGATCGTTCGCCGTCTGGCGCGCCTTGTCGCCCTTATTCGTTTCAGATGTCGGACTCAATTCACTCATTTGGTTCTGCGCGACTGTGGAACGCCTGTCTGAACCGAGCGTAAGTTTTTATTGTCGTTAATTTTTGGAGTAATTACCAAACGTATACAATCCCTTTAAGCAGCTCTGTGTAATTAGCCTCAGCTGGCCAACTTACCGGGATTTCAACCCTCCACAGCTCGCCGCCCATCTTGCAGTTGATCTGCATGGCAATCTTGGTGGCCACCGACATGAGGGTCTGCTTCTTGTTGAGGGTGCGGGACAGGACGCACTGGCTGGGCACGGGGGCCTCCAGGCAGCAGTACTTCTTGATGGCGTCGTAACGATCCTTGCGGTTGGTGGGCAAGATGCACAACACCTGGGAAGAAAATATACGAGGGGTTAAAAATGAAGGTTGTGCTTCAATTAAACATTCCGTTAATGAGCTAAGCCTGTTTAAAATTCACATATATTAACATGTCGCCAAAGTAAAATGTTAAAGGTAGGATACACCATTGGTAATTGCTTGAATTATCATGAATGGGTGGATTTGGGGGGTTGTATCTTATAGTAAATATCAATTAACTGACCTGTCCGAAGTTTTACAATCATGGATGATGAGAAAAGCACGAAAAACAGCGATTGTTTTCAACTGGCGTCGAGCAGTTATTCTTATGTTATCTTTGTTTTTTCGCCGGATGGCGATCTCAAATTTTTCTTTATAAAATTAAATTTTTCAGAATAATTAGAGGATATCTATCTATATCATATCTATTTTGCTAGATGCCTAGAATCATTATTTACTTTCAAATATAGAGGGCGCTGTTTATCAGCTGCCGGTTCATTTTTATTTTGCTGTGTAAGTTTGAATTTCAATCCACTAAAATCTACTTGTGTTTGAGTCATCTTATATTGTATTCTTGCCGGTTGTACTGACTTTGGAGTGCCCATCCGTTTCGTGTTTTTTTGTTTGTCATTTCGTGAACTATTGCGTGTTTTTTGCTGATTTTGTGTACATTTCGAACAACCCGACTTTTTATGAAACGGCAACGCCTATGGTTCAACACCTGCATAACATTGGATATTGAGGTATGTTTTGATCAGCAATTGCTGCCATGTATAACTCTACAACTTTGCTGCTGCTCCAGTGTTTATTAAGCTACATTTTTAGTCCTCCGTCTGTTCACTGTGAGGAGTTTAATTCACAATGGTCGCCAATCTCTAACAAATTGACAATCACGGTGCTGATATTGCCTCGGCCAGTAACCATGTTACAACATTGTCCTTCAGGATACTACCCGACAAGAATAGCCCTTTGTAAATGGACAAAGCATGGCCTGGTATGTCTTGCCCTCCCTGGCCACGACCCACCGGTGGACATCACCATTTTTATGGACATTCAGACAAATCCAGGTCCTGAGGAAACATTGATTCACCCTAATCACGTTAAATACGTCGCATGCCAAACTGGCCGAATACTACCTGTTGTCGTTTACCTGCCTACCATATACAGTTTACACATGAAGGGCGTGTTCCATCCCCCTTTCCACAGGATTTATACCCGCCATGATATGTTCGAGTTGCGTCACCACAAATGCCCTCTTCCAAAAGCTGTCTATGAACATATCAAGTTGTTGGGTGTAGGCAAGCTAATGCGGGGATGTCGCGGAGGTGGCAGACGACAACACAGCAAAAGAAATGTTTCCGGTGAGGAATGTAGCAGTTTGGCACATCAGATTTCTGTGCATATCTCTGGCAACTGTCGTCAAGGTAATTCGGTCGCTACGGATTCACGCGTAAAGACCTTGGTCAGTGTTCCCATGGTGCGACGTCCTGTGGAGTCAACGCAACCTGGTGTATCGGGATTACCTTCTATCTTTTTAACCAACGCCCAATCTCTGATGAACAAACTGGAGGAAGCAGAATTGACCCTTGATCAACTATGTGTTGATGTTGGGGTTTTTACCGAATCCTGGTTTTCATCAAATGTTCCTGATGACTTTGTTACTTTTGCTGGCTTTAATACATTTTCTAAATGCCGGGAGCGAAGACGCGGTGGAGGTGTGGCAGTTTACGTAAGGTCACACATCAAAGCACATGTCATCGACGATATCACCGTGCCAAACGAACTAGAGTGCATCTGGATTATGTTGCGCCCATCTAAATTACCCAGGGAACTATCTGCCATAGCGATTTGTGCAGTCTACATCTCACCTGACTCGCCTTATCAACAATTGTTGGAGTCTCATTTATTGAACGGTTCAGACTATTTACGTTCTAAATATCCTGATATTGGATTAGTGTTTTTGGGTGATTTTAATCGTATGAATGTGTGGCCGATCACGAGGGGCAATGACTTGAATCAGATTATTGATTTTCATACTAGAGCCAATGCCACTCTCGATTTAGTGCTAACTAATTATATTATGAATCGTTTTTATGATAAACCGATCCCTGCCTCGCCAATAGGTCAGAGCGATCATATTAGTATTTTGTGGAAACCTATGAAATTTAAAAGGCTTTCTAATTCATTTAAGGTATGTTACTCACGCCCCTTTCCTGACTCTAGCGTTCGAGCGTTTGGTTCTTGGTTGCAAGGTCAGGTTTGGAATGACGTTTTAAGGTTGAAGGGCACACAGGCAAAGGCCAATGCTTTTTATGATTTGCTCGCCCCGTCATTTGATTTGTTTTTTCCCATTAAACAAATCAAATTGCATATCACTGACAAACCATGGATGACTAGTCGTATAAAACAGTTAATTTATGATCGCCAATACTGTTTTTCAACGAATCCTCCTCTTTGGCGTAAGTTGAGAAACTTGATAAAAAGTGAAATCAAAGCTGCGAAGGTGTCATATCATGCCAATCGTATTAGGAATCTACAGCATTCTAACCCCCATCAGTGGCATAAATTTGTTAAGAAGGTTTCTAATTCAAGAAAACAAGATCTCGACATAGACATTCCGGGAATTGATAGGGGGGGGATCTACCTGGCATGGCTAATGCGACCAATGCCAAGTTTGCGAGTGTCTCCGATTGTTTAGACCCTTTAGACATTTCGAAACTTCCTGCTTTCCTTCCTACAGAAAAGCCCCCTCCATGTTTATTCCCTTGGGATGTGTATGCCGTGCTCAAAAAACTGAAAACAGGTAAATCTAGTGGGCCGGACCAATTCCCCCCACGATTGATTAAAGAATTCGCTTATGAATTAAGTGTACCTTTAACAGATATTTTGAATAGCTCCTTTCGCGAGGGTATTGTTCCTGTGCAATGGAAAGAAGCTATCGTGGTTCCTATTCCTAAACAACATCCACCAAGTATTGACAAACTTCGCCCTGTGTCCCTTACTTCAGTCTTTGCTAAAGTTGCTGAGGGTTTTGTATCTAAGTGGATCTTAGATGATATTGGCAGTAAGATTGACAAACGTCAATTTGGTAACATTAAGGGTATTTCTACATGTCACTACCTGGTTAATTTGATGCATTGCCTTTTCCAGGGTGCAGAAGTGAATGGCAACCAGGGAACGGTGGTCCTCACTGATTTTTCCAAGGCATTTGATCTTGTTGATCACACCATACTAATTCGTAAAATAATTGATATGGGTGTCCGCAGCGCCATCGTTCCCTGGGTGTGCGATTTCCTTCAGGGTAGGCGCCAGAGAGTGCGTTATAATAATGTTCTTTCGGATTATTTGTCACTGAATGGTGGAATTCCGCAAGGTACTAAGTTCGGTCCAATTGGTTTTCAAATTCTCATCAACGATGCTGCTCATGGTTCCTCCTCGGAATATTGGAAATATGTTGATGATTTAACGTTTGCAGAAAATTCTCATTTGAGACAACCTAGCCGTATTCAACAAGATCTGGATTCCTTTTACGAATGGGCAACTGAAAACAAGCTGAAATTGAACCCTATCAAATGTCAGGCCCTTAGTGTGTGTTTTAAAAAGAATCCTCATGGTCAAAACTTAGAAATTGGTGGTGAAGCATTACATTTTGTTTCCAAGGCCAAAATTTTGGGTTTATGGGTACAAAACGACCTTAAGTGGAACTCCCATGTTGACAACTTGCTTACAAAATCTAGTAGAAAACTGTTCATGCTAAGATCATTGAAGCGATTTGGATTTAGTACTGGGGAATTACAAGCTATTTATAATGGTTACGTAAGACCAGTATTAGAATATGCAGATGTAATATGGCATTCTGGAATTACCACCAATCAATGCAGTAGTATTGAAAGTATACAAAAAAGAGCTTGTAGAATAATTTTAGGTAGGAACTATCTTTCATATGATTCTGCACTCCAACTGCTACATCTCGACCCGTTGTCCTCGAGGAGAGAATGTCACTGCCTTAAATTTGCTAAAAATCTTCTGACAAATGAACGTTGCAAGTCTTTACTCCCCACATCTAGAATAGCTAGCCATGGTAGGAACCTTCGTAACTCTAACAATATTTCAATGATTTTAGCTAAAACACGTCGGTTCAGAAATAGCCCAATTCCATATTATATCGACCTTATTAATTCAAGTGGTTAAGTGTGAAAATATATATCTTTTATTCACTGGCGTTTTCAAATATATTAATTGTAATGGGTATTTTAACTATTGATAAGGTTACCTGTGTTGTTGTCTTTATTGTTTATATAATTTATTTTAAAATATTTATCTGTAAATCATGTACAATTTGGCCTTTTGGCCACGAAACATGAGTTTTTAATAAACCAACAATAATAATAATAATAATAAGATATTTCTTAATAATTCGGTAGTAAATATTTTCGATATCTGCAAATGGTGTATCCTACCTTAAAAAAAAAGGCCTTAAAGTTTCAAGTTTTGCAACTGTTTTTCCTTGTGACCCGGCGCTCTGTGAAAATGAGTCAGATGTCGCACAGTGCGCTTACGAGATTTGGGTGGTTAAACGCGGAGAGGGGGGGTTTTCGTACGAAAATTTGATATTCCTATTTCATGATTTTCACCTTGGTTAGGACTTAGGATCTATATTTTCAATTTCTACATTAAAACATGCTGAATTAAATCAGATTTAGTGAGAAAAACCGGTTTTGTATTCTATTGCATACATCTCCTAAAGGGAAATAATTTGTTTAATGCATGATTTCTCATAAATGGGGTTTTCAGATTTCACAAAATCGTCAATTAAAATTGGTGTATCACAAGAACGCAACATGCTACAGACACCTCCAATATATATCAAATTAAAGAGGACAGTGCACTCTTTCTAATGGTCAAATTTTCGACATCCGACTCATTTTCACAGAGCAGGTCACAAATATGGTTAGTAGACAAAACAAAGATTACAAATATCAATAAATCTGAACATTGAAAACAAATTGCACCCATTGAATAATTTGCATTTGTCTTCACTGTGCCCAGTTCAGTCTCATTTTGCCAGAACGCCTCACAAATTTCAATTAAATTTCGAAGTCAGGTTTTTTGTTTTGGGGCCCAATAGCCGCCAGTCTCTACATTATCTTCTTTATTTTTGTGGGCGGTACCCAGCCTACCCAACACGAAGGGAATTAGTGTCCGAAAGCCAACATTTGGAAACTTCAAAGTAATAATTCAGTGACTAAATCTGATTATTTTTTGTGTGTGCGGTTCGATTATTAAACAAGTTAATAATATTTGCATTGCTACAAAAGCAGAAATTCAAAAAAGAAACATTTTTTTTTTAAACAACAAGGAAATGCAATTTTTAGGCTTATCGAAAGTTGTCACTAATCCAGGTATCAAGAAATTTCCCGCTCACTGCAAAAAAAAAATTAACACCAACAAAATAGAAAATATTACACTACTTACCATCTGTGTTGATTGGGTCAGGTTTTGTTTGATACAGTTTACAAAGCTTTCTGCTCTGTCGTCCTTCAGCAGATGCCTGCACAAGAGAAGGTGGAAGAAACCACAATATCATACAGTGGTTCTCAATAGAGGAACCCGTGTTTGGCCAGCAATTTTGGGGTCAACAAGTTCAACTCTGGTTAACCTTGCGAGCTGCAAAGCCAAAATACTTACGCCGTGTCGCGGAGGTGCCCATGGGGGGGGGGGCAGTTTCGATTTTGCGTATAAAATACTGTTGGAAACAGTTGAGACAGCATCAGTACAGTATAGATGATGTGCTTCTGTTTACATCTGTATTCAAATGTGCCCGTCAATATGCGCACGAATCATGTTTTACATAAATTTGGTTAAGAGATGACATCAGAGGTCACATAATTCAAAGGCGATCTGACCTGCGACGTCAGTCTTTAAGCAAATTTTATGTAAAACACGATGGGTGCGCATCACTGCCGGGCACATTTGAATACAGATGTAAACACGTGACGTCAGAGGGCACATCGTCTATACAGACTGAAGACCTTTCTGTGATTATAAACAGCCGTTGTTTTTTTTCATCCTGTGGCTCTAAACGGCTGTCACTGGGCCATGATTGATGATGTTGTTGTGAGGGCAAAGTCAACTAGGCGGTGAAACACAAAGAGCCTTTTTTGTGCACAAGTCATTGGGCTTTGGCTGAACAGCCAACTTCCCCAGGGTTGGCCGACCGCGACTGAACTCCTACATGAAAGGCAATGATACAATCTCAAACCACAAGGTTCCCTTTAGGATTACATGTAG
Source organism: Crossaster papposus (assembly GCA_037893245.1). Classification (NCBI taxonomy): domain Eukaryota; kingdom Metazoa; phylum Echinodermata; class Asteroidea; order Velatida; family Solasteridae; genus Crossaster; species Crossaster papposus. The sequence goes on from JBAIAA010000717.1 coordinate 959,026, forward strand.
TTTCAATGGAATTAGGCGAAAGCTTTATACAAAAGTGAAAAATAAATAAAAAAGTGGTCCCCGTCTGAGCACCTTTGCAGCTCGCAGGGTTAAAAGGACTCTCATCACTTTATGTGTTTACGCAAATCTGATGACCAACAAATGCCGGAGTGATTAAAAAAAAAAAATTAAGCAGCCTATGCCGAGTTTTAACTTCCCTTTGCTCACAAACCAGGCTGCGTTTTGAAAATAGTCGCAGTTCTACTTTTCTTGAAAACCACAGCACAGCAGGTGCCGTGATTTCACAGGATGCTTGAGACTGTTAACCAGTTCGCGCCGGGTTATTTTAAGCATCAACGAGTTGACGCGCGGGATTATTTTTTTTAATCGAAACTTGATCCGAGGCGGGGCCAGGCCGATAGTACCGGGAAGGACACCCATGCATTTCCGGCCTTGCTCGCTGCTGACAGACATTTCCTGCCTTGCTCGTGTTTGGCGTGTTTATGCGTCATCCGTTTTGAATCGGGGGAAAACCTTGCGTTTATACATGTCATCCGGCGCGAACTGGTTAATCTCTTACAGTTAAGTAAGATATTTCATAATAATTCAGTACTTTTTGATGTGATACTAGACAAATGTGCAACCAACTATTAAAGTGTTTTGGAGAGTAAAGCAAAGCAATGAGCTTTAGAAACCACACTTCTGTAAGTTCAAAAGAACCGCTCCGCAAAAAAAAGGGTCCTAGTCCTTACATCTTTGGTTCCAGTACATTAATCCCGATGGGAGGCCCGACCCTAGTCAGGGAATGAAGGAAGTCCATGGCTTTGGGCTGATCACGAGACGTGAACATCATGAACCAGTCCTGCAGAGGAACGCAGCTCAGGAGCTTCTTGCCACGGATCTCTCGGCTCCACTCGGCGTCGGCGGGAGCGTAAGAGTATTTCTGCAACGACGTTACAATAAAGCAATACAGTGAAACGCCGCTGTAACGAACACCAAAGGTATCAATAGATTTGTTCAGTATATCGATCGTTCGGTATAGCAATTTTCAGCCGCCGGTCCATCAAATCTGGGATGCAGAAACATTTCCAATTCTCGACTCTCCGTAGAGTATGTACACCACCACTGAAGTGGCGTCAATATACTTCTTTTTTTTCTTCTTTTTTTTTTTTTTTTTTGGGGGGGAGGTTGCAAAAGATTTACTTCAAGTCGCAAGCTATTCAAACGAACTGTTGACAAAAACATTCCTTTGCCACTGTTCATCCAGTTGCTGGTGGCTGGCTTCGTGAGAGGACTAGAGATGCTACTTGAAGGGACTCTAATACAACACTGCAGTTACTCACGGCATTTGGCTGGAAGATTTCCTGTGCCTTGATGACTCGGCCTTCAATCCTGACGGGCTCGGGTGCAAACGACACCTTCCACTTGTCCAAGTATTCCTGGGCTTCCTTGTTCCTGTATTAAGGCCAACCGCAGTTTCAAAACAATGGTCAACGGTTTCAAGTATTTTTTCCCCCCCTAGTGCTTTTGCCACATTTCACAGAAATAATACAGGATAGGAGGGTTAAAAAGCATGAGGATTTTGGGAACCTTCGAGTTTATACCTCTTTTTCTAATGGGATATTGCGGAGTTTAGAATGGATTATTTCGGCACGAGCCTTTAGCCCGATATCTCATTGAAAGGTCGTCATCTAATTGGTAGTTAGGGCCCACAGCCTGACCAGGCAGCAAATTGTTACTTGTGAAAGCTGTTGAGGAAGGTTGCGAGATCCCCCACTTACTTTGGAAAGCTGTTGAGGAAGGTTGTGAGAGTCCCCACTTACTTTGGAAAGCTGTTGAGGAAGGTTGTGAGAGTCCCCACGCGCTGTTCTGGCGAAATGCGCGTGTGCGCAGCAATGTCCTTCATGACATGGAAATCAGCGCGCACGTCGTCGCTCAGACCGGTCAGCATGCACAGCTCTGGAATCAGGTGGATTGGCCCAGTCATCCCGCGACGCTCATCCTACAAAACATTGGAATTAATTTATCAAAATGCAAAAATGAAGTGTATTTTTAAAACCTCCAATTGAGACTTCCTTTGTGGTTATCTTTATCTCCAACCCTCCCAGAACCTCCCAAGTCAATCCAACAGATGGTAAATTTTCTGGGTTGATGAAGGCACTGCCTAGCCACCATTACAAACGTTCAACTTCCTGCCTTATGAGAACACAAAGAACGTGGTAGGATTTTTGTCAGATTAAAACAAGTTCTCACCAACAGTGTTAAATTCTTAGAAGCAGTAGGCTTCACAGGTTTTTTTCTTTTCGTTTTTTTTTACTGGATTCTGTTAGGATTTTGTAAAGGACTCCCAACACTTTGCAAAAACAAATTGCCAAGATTTGTTCCTGATTCCATAAGGAATATTTTCACTTGCTTGGAATTTAAGGTGGACACTAGGTTGAAACTTTAAACAAACAATTAAGCTACCAGTCAGGAGGTCATCGGACACAACTTGGACACAGGACACAAACGGCCAAAACCTTTCCCTTCTGGGTTACTGTCATATTTGCCGAGTTTTCCCCATATTTTGTTTTGAAAGATTGAGGCTGAATCAAAATTGTACATGGTGGCAATTGGAGGCCGATGCGGAACTAACACTAACCCCCTTGGACCTTTTGTCAAAAAAACATCCTCAACCCTGCAAAATCCTCCTTTAATGTTTTCATAATTGGTAGGAAGCCCTGTGGTAGGTTACTTCGGACAAATATGCAAGAAGTTTTGGGTTAACAAAATCAAGAAAGCTGGTAGTTATTATTATTATTATTATTATTATTATTTTCTGGTAATGAAACCAAAGATCCTTCAAAAGCGATCAAGGCACAGTAGCTCGTAAGCCAGAAGAACCCCGTAGACGGAGGCTGTGTCAGCCAGGAACACCGGGGCAAACCCCTTCTCTTAGCGATAAGTGTTCTGGGTTATTTTACGTGCTTTATACAATTTTATAATGTTATAATGGAAAAGATATATACACACAAATTATACAACACACGGGACCCTACAACTTTACGTCCCATCCGAAGAACGAAGCAATAGTGGTTTAATGGCCTTGCTTAAGGACACACGTGTCGACGACGGGACTCGAACTCACGCTCTGCGGAACAGAAAACCCAGCTCTTAACCGCTCGGCCACGACACTTCACGTGTGGGGGTAGAGGAGGGGGGGGGGGGGTGAAGGGAGGCTAAGGGGAGGGGGATGAAAGAACGACATACCTTCTTTTTTGGACGGCTGATCAGCAGAGGCTGTTCCATGTCGTTGATATCTCGTCCGTAGGCGTCTTTGTAATACTGGGCATAGCTGATCTGACTACCGTCGAACTTGGCAAAGGTGTGCATGGGATTCTTCTCCCAGTCAATGTCGTCCACGCGGTAGGTCTTGTTGTTGTAGCTGAAGACAATTTCAAAGAAAGCACCTCAGTTTACCTCGACGGAAACTGATTAACCTTAACACTGCTAAATCCAACAGGATTCAACGATTTTACATTTCTGTTGGGCAACGTTGGATTGTGCAGTAAACCAATTTTACATATTCCGGAAAGCATCCAGAATCACATTCTGTTGGTTTTACTGGTGAATAACGCCAAGTTGGACTCTGTTGGATCTGCTGCAAACCGAAATGTAAGACACAGTTCAATCCTGTTGGATTTAGCAGTCAAATCAACTTCGCTGCCAAACCTAAAATTAAACCTTCAGAACTTTATTGAACCCAACCTGATTAGGGACGGTATCCGGTCACTTCGACTTCCTTGTCAACTCGACACCCACCAACTCGACACCCATCCACTCAGCACCTTGCCAACTCGACGCCCACCAACTCAACACCTTAGGCGTCGAGTTGGCCAGGTGCCGACTAGGTGTCAAGCTGGCCAGGTGTCGAGTTGGCAAGGTGCCGAAGTGACCGACGTTCACAAGAACAATGATTGTACCTTGTGAGGACGATCTCTCCGACCAGCATGCGGGTGGCCTCTTCCTGGAAGCGACCCTTCTTGGCCACGAGCAGGTTGGCGAGGATGTCCAGGACGGTGTCCGTGCGCAGGATCTTGTGGGAGACGTCGGCCATCAGCATCACCTCTTCCTCATATTGCAGAATGGAGGTGATGAAGCCCGGCCACAGCTGCAAGCTGATGGGATGACCAAAAAAGAATTTAAAATCAACTAGAAAAAAAGGGCATGATAGTACAAACATATGTGATGCGATCAAGCAAAATCAGTTGGAACTGTTTTGAGATCACGCCAAAATTGACTTTTTTACAAAAACAGAAGGGGAAAATATTTTTCTTTTACATGAAAATACTCTTTTAACCAAATTCAGAAGGGAAGTGATACAAAAACATGATTTTCTCAGTTTCTTTATTTTTAACGTGCTGGTGTTCAAATGGTTGTAATAGTTTAACCAAAGGTAGTATTCACACAGGGTTTTCACTGAAATGGAGCCTGAAGTACGCTACAAAAGAATATGTAAAAATCCCAACAATTACCAAGGCCTACTTCAGACTGATTTTGCTTGATCGCATCACATATTATTATGCACAACAACTCTGCATTATTATTGAACCACATGAATTTCCAAACTGTTTTTTAGGTCTCTAAACTGACCCACAGTAACATTGCTAGAACAAAACCAACCCAAACCCCAAACCAAACTGTATAGGGGGGGGGGGGGGGGTGTGGACGACCCAACCAACCGCTATCTGTTTAGAGTCGGATCAGTTTCAAATCGGGTTTCACACAACATTAACTGAAAACAAAAAGGGTACAACTTACTTGTGTTGCGGAACGACCGTTGGGATGTTTGGGTTGAAGTAGTGACGTCCAATCTGTTGCATGCCGACAAATCCTAAGATTCTGTACGAACAGAAAAAAAAAAACCCAAGAATTATCAGCACATGTAGAAGTGTGGCGGTAGGATTTAGTTTGTGTAGTAATCCTACCTCTACCTCGTAATCTAATAAAGTTTTTACAGTTTTGCAAACAGGCCACGCCCAGCAGAGCAACTGCCTATGAGATTCCATGGTTAATTATTTGTTAAAAAACCCTAACCCTGCTAAATCCAACAGGATCCAACGATTTTACATTTCTGTTGGGCCCTGGTGGATTGAGCAGTGAACTCATTTTTACATATTCCGAAAAAGCATTCAGAATCACATTCTGTTGAGTTGATGGTAAATAACGCCAAGTTGGGCGCTGTTGGATCCGGCAGCAAACGGGAAAGTAATACGCAGTTGGGATTTGTTGGATTTAGCAGGTAAGACATTTTATGTGTTCAGGCACCCAACAACAATTTGGCATGTTGGATTCTGTTGGATTTAGCAGGGGAGTCTCGGGGAACCATTAGGGGTTTAGGGTTTTAATAAATAGTGTGGTAGCATAGGACAGATACAAAAACCAAACTCTTGGCTACGATAAAAACTTACGCCAAAGTCAGACTGGCGTTCCAGAGTCGCGCCGAAACAAAAGGCATTAGGAGCGACTCCAGTCGACCCAAATAGATTTTGGTTTCAGACAGGCGAACTGAATGCACTGGAGTTTTGAATGCAATTTACAAACAAACAAACAAACAAACACTGATCGATCGATCGTACATGAAACAAAATTCGCACCCCCGACCGGCCGTGTACAAGTGGATTGTGTATCTCTAGGTCTACAAGTGTATCTCTAGGTCATTCTACGAATTATCATACATTTACATAATTTGGCAATGGGTTCAGCCATGACTAGAGCGACGTCTGAAATCAAGACGCACCAAAGTCGTTCGGAACGACTGCAACAGTCGATCTTTCGACGTAGTCGCTCTGTTTCAACTGTTTCAGACGTCAAACTCTTCATGTACTAATTCAAATCTTGGAAATAATTTGGTTCGGCGCGACTCTGGTACGCCAGTCTGAACCGGGTGTAAGGGTTCTCTTGCCCAGCCCGAGGATCTTACTTGCGGAAGATGATGTTGTAGACCTGGATGCAGGTAGGGGAGGTAGGAGCCAGCTCGTTGGTCAACGTGATGGTGATGCTCACTATGGCATCCGTGTCACGACGTTTGGTCTCAAACTTGGTCACCTGTGGTCAGTGCAAACAAATTGACGCGAAACAGAGTAAACTTACTGACCCCAGAGTCAGTGAACAAAACTTAGTAGGATTTTAAGTAGACCCAGGTAAAAAAGTGAGAGAACAGAAGGATGATTTGTTTTAACGACAAAAAAGTAGTTTTTATCGATACTCGCCCATGTACTCGCCCATGTACTCGCCCATGTACTCGCCCATGTACTCGCCCATGTACTCGCCCATGTACTCGCCCATGTACTCGCCCATGTACTCGCCCATGTACTCGCCCATGTACTCGCCCATGTACTCGCCCATGTACTCGCCCATGTACTCGCCCATGTACTCGCCCATGTACTCGCCCATGTACTCGCCCATGTACTCGCCCATGTACTCGCCCATGTACTCGCCCATGTACTCGCCCATGTACTCGCCCATGTACTCGCCCATGTACTCGCCCATGTACTCGCCCATGTACTCGCCCATGTACTCGCCCATGTACTCGCCCATGTACTCGCCCATGTACTCGCCCATGTACTCGCCCATGTACTCGCCCATGTACTCGCCCATGTACTCGCCCATGTACTCGCCCATGTACTCGCCCATGTATCGGTACTCGCCCATGTATCGATACTCGCCCATGTACTCGCCCATGTACTCGCCCATGTACTCGCCCATGTACTCGCCCATGTATCGGTACTCGCCCATGTATCGATACTCGCCCATGTACTCGCCCATGTACTCGCCCATGTACTCGCCCATGTACTCGCCCATGTACTCGCCCATGTACTCGCCCATGTACTCGCCCATGTACTCGCCCATGTACTCGCCCATGTACTCGCCCATGTACTCGCCCATGTATCGATACTCGCCCATGTATCGATCCTCGCCCATGTCCTCGCCCATGTCCAAGACATAATATAACAGACTGACCACTTTCTACTTTGGGACAATCGAGATCCCTGACCTTTCCCTGATTTGAGACTTTCCAGACTTGAAAAAAAAGCGAAACAAATTTTCCAGGTTTTTTTCAGGATGCAGTGGGGTTTACCCTGAGCAGTAACCCATCGCTCTAACTTACCGGCTGTTCTAGTCTCCTAAGCAAGAACAGGATCATGCCGTCAAATGCCATGGGGCTTCCCAGTGCCTCGGTGTGGAAGCGCAGCAGCCCTTGCCTGGCCCGGGGGCTGTCCACCATGGGACTGAAGTCCACGTGGTACTGGTACAGCAGCCACTGCTCCTCAGCCTTCAGTCGGAAGCAGTTGGTCATGATGTTGATCTTGGAGCCGGCAGTGCCTGAGAGCAAAAAAACAAAAAACGGAAAGAAATTAAATATGTGACCAGCTCCCACAAAACCAGACATAAGTTGTTGTTTTTGAAAAGTGAGATATTGTTATTTCCATTTAGTACACATCTTCAGCTTTCATTTGGTACCAAAACCACCTTTATACCATACATACTTTCAATTTTATGAGGATTTTAAGACGATGTATTTGGGAGATAAGTTACCACTTTTAGGACACAGTTTGCCTCAATAGATGCATGATTGTTGTACTTTCTCATCAATAAAGCTGATGTCGAAAAAAAATTGATGTCCGCCAGATTTTTTCACCCCATCTCAACTTTGACGAGCTGTACCTCGAAACAGCCTGTGCGACTTATGACGGGTTTGGTAGCAGCGGGTCACATATATATTTTGATTCTTTTTTTTCAACAAGATATCTGCAGATCGCAAGGGTTTGTGTATTTTGTGAACATCTTTTTGTTCCCGAGGTCCACACAGTGAACGCAACACTTGTACCCTGATGCCGATGATGGTGTCTCCTTTTTTTTTTAGTGGGGGGTCCAAATACTTACCCCTCTTATCCTTGATGTGTGCTGGTCTGGTCTTGGGCTCCGAGTAGCTGATCTGAGACTGTCTGCCGCGGCCGCTGATTCCTCCCGCGCCGCCCTCACCGGCGGCGCTCATGCTTAGTGCTGCCATCTGGGAGGTAGGGGGCGCTCTTGGCTCGGATGGAACTGGGGCTAAAAAAAACAAAAACAAAAAAACTTGAAACAAGAATATTTGCTTTTGGTGTAGTTTTAAGAAATGAATGGATTTTGGAGTTTTTAGTATTTCATAGCAAATTATGGTAAATTGACATGTAAATTTACATGAAAATACTCCGTTACCAAATTCAGAAGGCAAGTGATACAAAAACAATTTTCTCAGTTTCTTTATTTTTAACGTGCTGGTGTTCAAATGGTTGCAGTTTTTTAACCAAAGGTCATATTCACATGAGGTTTTCCCTGAAATGGCGCCTGAAGTACACTACAAAAGAATATTCTAAAAATCCCAAAAATTACCAAGGCCTACAGACTGATTTTGCTTGATCGCATCGCATATGTGACCGGCTCTGCAATAAAGGGTATTAAGTCGCGCTGTGCATTATCATGTAATGGCCTACTCAAAGTTGAGAGGGTAAACATTTTATCAAAATGTGATTTACATTTTTTGTCATGAATGACATATTTAATACCTACAGTTTTAGGTTTCATTCACAGAAATATTGATTTTGAAGAAAAAAGGAGAACAAAAATACAATTTTATGTGCATCGTTCTATTGTACTACAATAGAGCCGGCTTTTTCAAAGCCTGTTTTCTCAGTTGTGTAATTTGAACTCCAAGGAAGTAATCAGTATGTAAACATGTCATATATCCAGAACGGGAGGGGCTATGGAGCAGTATTATATACCAAATGAAAGCTTGTGGGCTTTCCAAACATGTATATAACTCAATTTCACTGTTTTGTGACATAATACCCATTATTGTGGAGTGGGTCACATATAGCCATGTAAGGTATTGCATAATAATTCGTTAGTTTTGTTGTTGATGTTTGCAAACGACTAGGGGTACTGTACATTACAAGAGTAATCAATACCACTAACCTCCAGATCCCGGCACCTGCGACGAGCCACCACGGGAACGGCCTCTTCCTGGGGTGGGCAGTGGGTCCGGCTCTGCAGGGGGCATACGGGGAGGGGCGGGTGCCGTCTCACCAGGGCGCCTGGTCGGGGCCGGTGGCTGTCCGGACGAGGCGCGCCCGCGGCCACGAGACCTCCCACGGGCACGACCGCTCGGTTGCTGATCCGCCATGTCGTTGGGTTAGGTTGACTGTTTTGTTTAAAATCTAAGAAGAAAGCCAGACTTTGTTAAAATCTTTTCAATTAACCATTATCCCCCAAGGCCATTTTGGCTAGGAACCATCCTTATTAACCCTAACCCTCCAAAATTCTCCTTTAGATAATTGGATTTTGGATAATTGAGGATGAATGGCAAAAAGTGTCACTTCAATTTTGGAGGATGCAATGGGTCAAGGTCATTGCTGTACCCACCATTCTTTAAGTTCACCCAAGGGTAACGCAACCCTGCTCGATATCATCCGCACTGCTTCTGAGTGTCACCAGTACCGACTAAATCCACAGTAGTGATTGGAGAAAGATTTGAGGATTAAGGCAATGGTCACTACTCCACTAAATACATTCAAGGGATAACTGATGATTTTGAAGGATCGAGGATGAATCAAATTTGTACATGGTGGCAATTGGAGGATTTTGCAGGGTTGAGGATGGTTCCTTGCCAAAAGGTCCAAGGGGGTTAGGTTTAATTCCGCATCGGCCTCCAATCACCACCATGTAAAATTTGGATTCAGCCTCAATCTTTCAAAATCATCTGTGATTTCTTGAATTTATTCAGTAAGAGGGTGACCATTGCCTTAATCCTTCAAAATCCTACAACAACAACTGATGGGAGGAGGCAGTGCTGACCAAATTCAGAAGCATTAATGTCAAGGAAATTAATGAAGGGATAAATTAAGTTCGACAACGTAAGAACTGCTGGGTACAGCAATGGCTATGCATCCTCCAAAATCAACTGACACTTTTGCCATTCATCCTCAATCTTCTAAACAAGATTTCCTAAACAAGCGAAGATTCAAACCCTGAAAATCCTTGCATGAGACTTGGTAAAGAAGTTGAGAAGTTGGCACAATCACTGATTAATAGAGAGAGACAGCGACGAACACCTACGAATCTTGACATTTCATGGCCATACAACAGGAAATTGCACAAGTCGGGGGAATGCCCCGCCAAGTGCAATGAGAAAAAAAATGTATGTTAGTCATAACCATGGGCCAATTTCATAGAGCTGCTAAGCACAAAAATGTGCTTAGCACACAAAGGTCTTGCTCAGTAAAAACAGTTCAGCAAAAACTCCATGTGCTTTTCATGCTTAGCAAAATCCAGCTGAATACCAGTCGCAAAAAATATACTGTACATCACATGAACATTTTGTTTGTAACCCTGTTTTAGCCAAGGCTAGAATTTTCATGTTAAAGGAAACAAGCAGTCTAACATCTTCATTACGCATTTTTTGTTTTAAATCAATAGATTTATGTGTATAAAATGTGAATAAAAAGCAAAACTGGTTCTAGTGTACGTTTAGTGTGGTAATTTGCCGTCCAGAAATTGACCCCCCCTTTTTAAATTTCGCGGCCACTCAAAATGAGTGACGTAAATCGAGTCAGAACCCTGACAAATTATCGATAGTCGGTACGCGACGTCTAGGTACGAGACGGGTTCGCGTGGCCACGTACGCACACATTGTTGTGTGTACGAGAGTGAACGAATCCCGTACGCCTTGTGCACACGTACGTACAGTACATGTACATGTAAACGCGATCACCCACACGCACGCTGTCCAAAGCAAAGGATACCGTACAAAGTACATGTACATGTACAGTAATCGGCGCGGACTAAACATGGACGATCGTGAAAGTTCTTCGTTGGTTTTTAGTGAATCTGACGAAAACAGTACAGATTCGTCTGATTGGAATATCGTTGGGACAGCATCTGACTTCAGCATGTTTTTTAAGGGAATGCCAAAGTTGCTGTACAGACCAGTGTCGAAGCACGACCGCTCAAAATGGTAGCTGCAGATCGGGCCGAAAAATCACTGAGGCCCGGCGGGACCACTTCGCTCTGGTAAGATTTACTTTGGCTGTCCAAATCCTCCGATATTTAGGATCAGCCGGAAACAAATGAAGGCTTACTCCATCCTTGGTAGTTTTGCTACACCCATCAGCTACACATCTAGTCGGCATGACTGAAAACAGTTGTATTTTTACCCTGATTTAGAATAAAAAACCGGCATGGTAAACTCGTAGACAAAGACTTGTTGCATGCAATGCGCGCATAATGCAAGCCAGGCCCGGGTAGCGCACCCCCGCAGCGAGGCAATTCTCTGCCTCGATTTTTGTCATACCCCACGCGAAGTTTTATGTTAATGAGGCTTCCCTTTGAGGGGCGGAGTGGTATGACTAAACATTTTCAAAAATTATTTTCTCCCATTTATCACAGAAAATAAACACAACCTCGCACATAATGTTGTTGTCAATATGATACTTTATTGATTTAAGCAAAAAAAAAACCTTATTACATGTTTCCTTTAAGCAAATTATGTTTGTGCTTAGTAGCTCCATGAAATTGGCCCCTGTGCATATATGTTAACCCTAACACTACCAGATGCAGTGCATTGCATCAGTGGAGTGCATTGCATTAGCACTATAATTAGGTAATTTTCAAGCATAGAAATGCATGGGATTTCTCATTCTTAAATGATTTATTATAAATAGTTAAGATAATCTTAGATTATTTTTTCCCATCAAAATGGTGCTTGTACGCGACATTCTAATTAAAAGTCAATTTGGTTGATAAACGCCTTTAACTGTAACCTGTTTTATATGTGTTTAAAACATAAACACCTTTTTTACAATGTACTGCAATCATGCTTTTTATTAAAGGTTTCACCACGAATGTCACCACGTCGGTCAGTGCCGGTCGGGTCTGACCGGCACTCGCATTGGCCGGTCGGGACGGAAGGTAAACTAACACCTTTCCGACCGGCACCAAACTAACACCTTTCTGACCGGCACCAAAAAACTTAGTTTGAATAAAGATTTGCTGAGAAAAGAGAAAAATAAACATAGTTGCACATCCATAACTTCCCATTTTACTTGTAAAACGATCATCTCTGCTTTTTTTAATAGTTATTCGTGTTTTGACATTTTGCTTATTGAGGGCGTCCTTGATTATCACGAGATTTTCTTCACAGAAACAAATCTTGTGATAATCAAGGGCGCCCTCAATAGGCCCGTTTTCAGAGTATTGATGATTGATGAACTGCATAGACGCCGTGAGAATGCCGTGCTTCGCTCGCCACGCTTTTTTGTGTGGTAAATTAGCCAGCACTCAAAATGTTCTAGCTACAACCCTGGGTTTCACATATACAAATTCCATTGATCAATTTTGAATGGTTACCAACTAACTGTAGTAGTAGCCTATTACAAAGTAGTCTAGCTCAATCCTGGAGTTTCAGGGATCAGAATCTGTCATTTTCGCCTTTTCAGGGATAGTTCACTGTATGGCGAATGAACTTTTGCTGGCAGTCTAGTATAGTACAAAGTAAACAAGTTACTTGAATTTCTATTAACAAAAAAATTCTATTAACAAAAGATTTCTGATAACAAAAGTCAAGTATGAAACCGACCATGACTGTTAAAGGCAGACATGTGTTAGAAAAGTACAAGGTAAATCACAATTCCATTGTGTCCTTTGTATTGCCAGGGTAATGTCCATCGATGCCAGTTTTTTTATGATAATCGAGTATACTCGATATATCGTTGATTATTTCCTGTGTGCAAGATGATGCCTAAAAACAGCGCTCAATATACTGAAGACCGACAGATTAAAAGGGTTGCATATACCGGTTTGCGGCTTGATCCTCCGCGCATGTTGTCGGTCTGAACAATATCAAATTGCGCCAGCCCGCATGTTTATGGTTTTACAACGAAGATGAGAAATGATTACGATTGCCACTTCCGCTTGCTAGGCGAATAGCAGGGTGCAGAGAACGCTTCCCGCAATTCCCGACACGTGATTGGCCACCCCAAAATGACATCAGATCAATGGAGGGTTACGTCCCAAACAACCGATAGGCTGGGGCGGCATGGCCGGTTTCTTTTGAGATTTTACTGTGCAAGCTGTCAGGAACTATAGCGACGGGCCGCGGGTGAAACACAAAGAACAACTTCACAACCGCAGTTGGTCGTCGAACGTATTTTATTTAATAGGCCTACTCAAATGTTTTAACCCTAACCACCCTAAGTCCATCAAAATCCATTTCCTGTTTTGGAAGATTTTAACGGATTCACCCAGGATACCTCCATATTGAACAAACTGGAGGAGTGTGATGGATTGAGGATTTTAAGCCTAGCGTTACTGCAGGAGTTTGATGGATCTGATGGATACCTCTGTATTGCGGTGTTTGGCGACTTTGATGGATTCAGGATCTTAACAGTTTTAACCCCTTGGCTACCGCACTGCATGTGGCCCTACCTGGTCTTTCACATGCTGTACATGTAGGTGCTAGGGGGATGGGAGCATAACATTGCCTTGTGACTGTAGCTTATTAGGCCTCAACACAATGTATTATGTCTAGTAAACAGTGCTTGTGACCATGCTATAAAACAAGTCTGTCATGCTTTATGTGCTGGGGGGGGGGGAGCAAAGATATGACCTTGTGAGTGGGGCTTCTGGCCTGCAGCAGGGGGGGGCGGAGGGGGGCCCAACAAAATGCGCCACCAACGTTGAAATGTATCTCATTCATTCTTCCACGCTCACGAGCCGCACATCTCACACAGTAAATACGTATAGATCACTATCTCGAAGCGCACCATTGAAACACGTACAGATTTGCTCCCCGAATTCAGTGATTTATACAACGTCCGCAAAGCCAGGTACAAACGCACGATCTACATGTAATTTGTTTGGGGAGATGTCATTTTCTGCCATTTTCGTTTGAAAACAACACAATAAAACGCATGGGGTTCACAGACAGATTTTTTTACAAATTCAGTATATCACTGCTACATCCTTTTTTATCGTATTCATGGGGAAAAAATTAGTGGGTTCGAAGCAGGATTTTTCACAATTTATCGATTATTATTGCCCTTTTTACTTTGAGTGAGCCGATACGAAATGTAGCAAAAATCGCCGACTGCAGTTTGCAGATGTCCCCAGCCAGTAGAGTTTATACAATGGAAGCCATACTTCTCCTGCATCTTCTCCATACTTCTCCCTTTCCAAACCACGTTCGGGGTTTCGGGTCGATAGGATCGTAAATTAATTCAGCATAAAATTCAATCATGTGAAATAGTAGACCCAATAATTGGGGCGTTTTCACTCCTTTTTCGAATTTTGGATTTTGTCTGTCGTTCTACGCCCCAACGTTTGTAAAGCATGGTGCGAATTAAAAAACAAGTTGTGACCACAAAAGTTGCTAAAAACATGCCAAATACTTGACAATGTATATTGGAAAGCGCACACTGGCTTCTATACATGTTAAAGAACTGTTATGGCTTTATTGGTACTCACGGTTATTTGGGGTTGCAAATCCGAGCAATTTTGACCAGCTTTTCAAAACAATGATGCCTATAACGTCGCGGTCTATATAAACTACATAGACGTCCCGACAGCACCCGACTCACGTAAAGAACACACTATGCGCAGACGGGGGACACGACAATGGCTTTTCGAGCGACCACCAACGACTGTTTTATGGTGCAAGAGCGCAGGCTTGCATCGCTGCACTGTATAGCGCGCATGTGCGCGCGTAGCGGTACTTGTACAAAGTAATGCAAATTCGTATTGAACCGGGCTGATGGCTGGCACACGATCAGGGGCCAATTTCACGGAGCTGCTAAGCACAAAAATGTGCTTAGCATGAAAATGTGTCCTTGGTCAAAACAAGGTTACAGACCAAATTTTCACGTGATCTTTATTGTTTTTGATTGATAATCGGCTGGTTTTTTTGCTTAGGCCTCTTAAAATTAATAAAAAGTTTTACATCGCTGAGATTTAAAAAAATTGGTGGGGAGGGGAATTTATATTTTATATTTTATATTTTTAGTTTTTTACTTTCCTTTATATCCAAGGTGTCCAAATTGTATACGTAGCGATCGTTTACTGTTCATTGTTTATTTAATAGTGTCAATACAGTGTGGCTTGAACACATTGGATAGTGGAAGTAATAGGGCCTACTTCTGACATTGCTACCGGACAGGTTCGTGAGTGATGATGGTTTGTCGCGATAGCGCCCTCTCGTGGCTGCAGATTAAGCAATGTCTTGCCCAAACACTATGACGATCTTTGCAGCTAGCGCGCTATTCGAGCGATTCACAATATCTAGAAGCTGCCGTTGGAGGCGCAAATCCAGCTATACCCGCAGTGCATCATGGGGAAAAGTCGGCATCAGTTTGAAAAACGGTATTCATTTTGCATGAACTCATCGGTTTTTACGTCTTTTTGGACGCGACGATTAAAGTTCCATTTTTTTTCTGCAAATAACAATGTTTTAATCAACGACGCTTCCGGATACATTTATGTTTGTGTTGTACCTCGCGTGAACAATGAAGAATAGATATTTCACTACAGTATATGGTGTTCTATATGTACCAACGATTAAGGAAAAAAATTGGGCGTTATATTAATTTTTTAGCGTAATTTCTTTTTTTTAGTTTCTCTTTTTTTTTTTTTAGTGTATTTTTTAATTTTTTTTTAAGTTTTCTTTTTTGTTTTGCATTTTTTTTTTGTGGCGTTGCCTTTTTTTTTTTCGGCGTTGCATTTTTTTTTTTTGGCGTCGCATTTTTTTTTTTGGCGTCGCATTTTTTTGGGGGGCGTCGCAATTTTTTTTTTCGGCGTCGCAATTTTTTTGGGGCGTCGCATTTTTTTTTTTCGGCGTCGCATTTTTTTTTTTCGGCGTCACATTTTTTTTTTTCGGCGTCGCATTTTTTTTTTCGGCGTCGCATTTTTTTTTTTCGGCGTCGCATTTTTTTTTTTCGGCGTTGCATTTTTTTTTTCGGCGTCGCATTTTTTTTGGGGGGAGAGTCTAGTAAGTACGGAGCCCCTGAAGGGACATTAAAAAAAATTATCTGGTGCACACAAAATAATTTGTGATTTTCCGGGAATCCTTGATGGAAATCCATGTTTACTGATTACGATTGGCTAGAGCGTGGAGGCAGAATTTTGAGTAAACAGTAAGTAATCATATTGAATTGTTTAGACAGGCATTTAGTAAGTAGGCCGTACCTAGGTAATATTTTCATGACAGGGGAAATATGTTTCCAGCGTACCCTGAATCTGAAATATGTGGTGAATTTATTATTGAATGTTGAGGATAGGGAGGAACGGTATGTCACTCTAATAATCTAATAGAGAAAAATATATAACAAATCTACACAAATCTTTCAAATTAACTTTCAAATGTATGTGAAGATTAACTTATAAATTAACTTAAAGTTGACCGATTAACTTCAAGATTAAATTCAAGTATATATATGTGTAGGTGTGGTTCATAATACTCTATGTAAAACCTGTTGTGATTGGTTGATTCTCTGACGCAGTTTCTGAATTTGTCCCCTACCTATTTTTAAAACATCTGTACCTATAGGTTTAATACGGAGCTTAAAGTGACCATCCACGTTTCCGCGTTTCTGAGATAATTTATCTCGGAAAGACGGAATACTGAGATAAAAAGATGTCTTTCCATGACAGGCCTCGAAATAGTACTAGCCCGGCGTACAAAGTCTAGCGAAAACTGCTCCGGGCTACCCAGACCCACTTCCTTGGTTGCCCGGTGGGCTAGTGAAAAATTCAGTAACCTACCTGTAAATGTTTAGATCAAAATACATGTTAAAATTGTATTGTTTTGTTGTGTATTAAATAAATATCGGATCAAAATAAACCGAGTATAAACTGTCTTTTGTTTGTGTTTTTCGGCATGATTATCGATAGCCTGCGATCTCACGAATAGAGTAGACTGGTGGGCTTCAGTGAGATTAGTATAGTATAAACTACGGCGCAGGGTACCGCACATATGTGCACTATTCTCTTTCACATCGTTCAGCCTTTCTTACCATAACGGCCCACTGCGTAGCTGTATAGTACATGAGCGTGCTGCCGTGTCACTAGTAGTAGCGCCTGATAAAGAGTCTGTTCAGAACAGCGCCCTCTGTGTACATTACTACGGATGTACATGTACATTATTGTACGTACCGCGCCGGTACGTGCACGTGCCCGCGCCGAACGAATAGTTTTGTGCATTGTACATACGGGCTAGCGAAAATGTAAACGGGCTAGTAAAATCTGCAATTTGCTAGCCCGGTGGGCTATCCAGGAAAAAAAGTTAGCGCAAGGCCTGCATGATAATAGTATCTCGGAAAGACATCTTTCTCCGATATCGTATCTCAGAAAGACGTCTTTCCATGATAATCGTTTCTCGGAAATATATCTTTCCTCGATTTCGTATCTCGGAAAGACGGAATTCCATGATATGGCATCCTGGAAAGACGTCTTTCCACAATAATCGTATCTCGGAAAGACGTCTTTCCATGATATGGCATCCTGGAAAGACGTCTTTCCACAATAATCGTATCTCGGAAAGACGTCTTTCCACGATAATCGTATCTCGGAAAGACGTCTTTCCACGATAATCGTATATCGAAAGGACATACACGTATTATTCTTTGCTGAAGGATATAGACCCCCTGCACATTATTTTCTGACTGTATTTGAACGACTCCTACTTTACTAAATGCAAGTTCTAATTATATGCCTTGTGAGCATTTTGTAACCTGGCCCAGGTTTGGAGACAGGTGAATCACCATGTTTCTGCAATTGGTAAGCACTGTCATAAAACTTTTACAACCTTTTACAGAAGTCATCTTGTTGGTTGTCCTTGGTCTATTAATGTTGAATATTTGAGGAGCGAAATATATTCTGTACACAACTTTGGTCTTATATTGCTCTCTAATTTCTAGTTTCATGTTAACTTTGTTTCAGTTAACTTTGTGTAAAAATAACATGCCCCTCCGTGTTGTTAGCAAGGGCACAACTTCCGAGGCCAACGCCGGGGTCACAACCTCCAAGGTCGAGTCCAAGGCCAAGGTTACAACATCGAGGCCACAGCCTCCGTGGCCAAAGTCAAGACTGGGCCTTTTATTAAACACGTACTAAATCACTTAAACAATGTCCATTCTCTTTTCTGGTTTTTATAAAATAAAACTCGCATTGGCAAAAGTCAACACCAAACAAAATGCATTTTACAGTCGTTGTAGTCGTGCTATTTTGTTGCGTCGTCTAAAAATAGCTACGCTGCTTGTATTGCGTAATTATCTATTTATCTACACATGGACAGGTCATCTTTGTTTCACATTTGAAATGTCCAGGTGTATAGTTCAGTATATGACATAATGTTTATAAATACAAATGTACAGAGTAAATCAACTGACCTCTACACCTGGACATTTCATTGGCTCACAGAAGTGACGTCTTGGGTCCGCCATGTTGCACTTCCAGTTCGCGCCGACTTCATATACCCAGCACGAATGTGGCAGAGGGGTACACACACTAGTCCCTACACTTTATACACACTCAACACTATTGTTACCTAACACACCCCCCTTGAAACCTAAAAAGAATTCTTGAGATTCCGGGAACACACTGGTCAATACAAAAGAGGGGGGGTTTTTCTCTGCCACATATCGTGCTTCACATGCGACTTCAAGCGTTAGCACAGCAGAATATGGACAATGGTCCGTCCAGGTGTAGAGGTCAGTGCCCTGTCCCATTGACGCTAATGCCCACTTGTGACGTTCACTCGTTAAGTGCCGAGTGTAGTCTTGGTCAAGACCAAGCCAGCCCGTTCATTTGTTCCGCGGCGCGCCATCCGTATTATCTGGGCTTATTGAGGGCGCCCTTAATTATCGCCATATTCGTGAATTTCTTCAACTAACTTGGTCTTGGCGCAAGCATCACGTGAACCCGGAAAATTCCGAGGACATTCCAAGCATAGCTCAAATAGCTACTCGCCCCCGCATGCGCGCTAAGTCTTTTTTGTTTAATGTAGTGTTCGATTATTATAGTCTGGTTCCCAGACCAAATATTTCTGACTATTTGTGATTTTTCATTTATTATTTAGCCGCCAATGTCACGTGACCAAAAACTGGAGGAATTGCTTGACGTTCGCGATGTTCGAGTGTTTCCAAGTTTTTATAAAATAAAATTAAAGAGTAGTCACTGACCGCACACTTATAAGGTTGATTTAACACTTTAGTTTTAAGCGTGTAGGCACGGTAGAGCCCGGTAGGCCAGGACTAGGTAAAAAAAGGGATGCAAGATTTATAGAAAAAGAGTGAGAGTTTTTAGTGCATGTACATTGTATATAGGCACGGTAGGGCCAGGTAAAAAGAGATGCGAGATTTGTAGAAAATGGTTTTAGTGTTTATAAACAAATGTATGATTATTCATCTTACCTCATCTTATTAAAATTTAGTCCATTTATTATTCCATGCATGCACACACTATAGACCCACTAGTTTGTCCACCAATTAATAACAAGGATCTGTATGTCATCAGTTATATAATTGTTGATGATACAACGGACTCGACTTGATCCCAACTTCAATCGTTTTAGTTTCCTTTGAAATCTTCCTAAGAACTTTATCATGTCACGTTTTCGAGAAGTTTTCCTTTTTTTATTTACAATTTCTTCACCATATAATATGTGAGCAGACATACTTCACTGCAAATCGAGATTGGCCAGGGTTTGGAAACACTAGGATTGTGTAGCTGCTAAGTATTGACTTTTTCGTTATACATGTACCTTCACCAAAAAAACATTGCCCCATATTATGAGAACAAACGGGCCACAATATTGCGAAATTAATCTATGTGACTACAATAATTATGCAATTGCATCCAAACACTATTTTACAGAACTGATCAATATAACTTTGTTCTATTTAATATTAGAAGTTGCACATTAGCTTCCTGAGAACTTACTTTGGTTTCGGTATAAAATGCAAGTTTGTTCATTCATCACTGACGCCTTAATCTATTTAGCCTCTGCAGAGTTATGGCCCGTGTACTGAGGGCATGTTCAGACGGTGGCGTAAGTTAAGCTAATCCAAAAATACTAAGTTATTCCGTTTTTAATCCAAAACATGCTTGCGTTCAAACGAGAAAGTTACGCCATTCCCCAGACGGAAAAGTTGGTCAAGTTACGCCATCGTGGTTACGCAGCGCAAACACCACTTTCTCAGCCTTCCGGTTAAAGCGCGCGCGCGCGGGAAACAAGGAAAGTGTACATGTACATATACATTAGTATACAGTATACATGTACATGTACATTAGAGCGCAAGCGTACTGCCGTTTTTCAAACTCCAGCCTCTTCGCAATATCGGCTTTATTTATGCAGTTTGGCTATGAATATGATAATGGAGCGCAGTGGACCGACTGGCCTAAGCTAGGGTTTGTAAAACGGTCTGGTAAATAAGCCGTGTACATATACATGTACACGCACGTCATGCACACACGTGTATGTATTTTGCACGTGCGCGACAGGCCGGCCATGCGTTATCAAAATGGCGCCGATGAAGATCAATGCTAAAGTTTTTCTCGCGTTTTTGCTTGCCTGTATTCGGGATAAAAGGAAACGATCGTCGGATTCCTAGGCCGGAGAGTTGAATACTAAATCGTGTGCTAAAAAGGCTCAGAAGACTGAAAAACAACCGATTGCGTCAACAAGACCACGCTACCCGTTGACTTTTTTGGCAGTTTGTCAAACGAAGGCAACGGGCAATCGGATGTACTCTCGGCGCGGTGGCCATCATTGCAAAGGGTTAACAAATAAATCGCCTTGTCCGGCCGTGGCCGGCTAATGAGCACGGCGTGGACCTGTTGTTACGAAAAAGGTCAATGTGAATAAACTACCACCGGAAGTGGCAGGTCAGTTGCGTTCCAACGGCACTTCACGGCTCATCGCAGCGGGGGGAGATCGTTATCTTTCGCTCAACTTAATCTAATCGGCCACTTTTGGGAAGCGTAAGTTACGCCATTTTGGTCGCGTAACTTACGCCGCGCGGGTGGATTAGAGCGTTCCAACGGACAGATTAACTTAGTATTTTTGGATTAGATTAACTTACGCCACCGTCTGAACGTACCCTTAAAGAAATCAGCCGTTTGGTAATTGGAACCCAATGTTTGTTTCAATCCTATATAGTTAGATATATACCATAAAACTAACCTGTAAAAATTTCATTTCAGGTGGTAGCGATTTTGAGATATTACCAAAAATCTAGAGCGGTTTTATGTCCACGCAGGAAGAATAATCTGCATTGGAATACACAATCTGAGAAACGTCAATGCACGGTAACGCTTCTCAGTTTTTTAACTACAAAAGACAAGATGTTAAGATATGATGCCAAAAACTCTTAATTTTTTGCGTAAAAAATTGTTCCCCCCTATTTCGAGAATGGACTGTACAACAGCGTTTCGCAATCGCAGCCTCGAAGGCCCCACCCCCCCCCCCCCCCCCCCCCCCCCCGCGCGCCCCCCTTCCCCCCCCCCTGATAAGGTACATACGTACGGAAGGCCGTTATAAGTGTGTGGTCATGTCAATGACTTCTCTTTAAAAGATGGGATTTGAACCATTAAACTGGTAAATTAAACACATCGAGTATTGAATTTAGGCTATCAGTTTTATGTTTGGACTTTTAACTTTTCACGAGTAGTCACTGACTGCACACTTATAATGTCGATTCATCAGTTATAGTATAGGGCTCATTCTATAAATTTGGGGTCCAAGGTGTGACATGGGGGTTCAAATTTTAAATTGCTTTAATTGACAGTTTAAATGCATTTTTACCTAGTCCCAAGTATCAATATTTATGATTTAATTATCATTAGTGAACAGCTTTATGTATGAAAATTTGTCAGCCGTTTGAATTAAAGGGCAGCCTAAATATTACCAAGGTAACAGGGACGGGAAAATTTGCAATGCCCACCCATGTAAAAGGATGAAGCTTGACTATTTTAAGATGCCTTTTTCAACCATTAGGCAGAGTTTCATATGGGAATTATTAAATATAATATGTGGAAAGGGTATAAAACAGCAAAAATGTCTGTTAAGGCATACCTAATTATGCGACGGGTAAAAAAAAGAAGAAGGGTTTGTTAACTTTTGTATTAAATTTTGTTTTGTTTACAAACCCTCTCATATATGAGTTAAATTATCTTGAAATGTTACTGTTGGTTATTTAGTTTGCTTTAAATATTTACTCATTTTAAATTGAAAGCATTTAAGTAGTTTCCTTGGATTCTAAAGAAACATATATGTCAGAGGTAACTGGGACGGGAAACACTATAAATTGGAACAATATTTACAAAACACAATAGCTCGTTTCCCTTTTCAGCAAAGCTGAAAATCCATTGTTATCCAGGTCTCTTTATTTATATCAGGCCATCCTTGCATGTCAGAGGTAAGTGAAAATGGGGTGGTTTTCAAGAAACAAATGTCTCCTAAAGACATTTATAGTCTCCTATAATTACACCGTACTTGAATTTTTTCCCAATTTCTAAGCACATCTTTAACACACTTATGCAACAAAGTTGGACAAAATGTCAATAATAAAGTATCTAGTTACACAAGGGCCATTTACTCATCAAACCGTGTTCCCACTTGACATGCTGTTTAATTCTGAGTGTGGTGTGTTAGTTGTACAATGTTGTAAGGTGCTAATTAAGCGCTTTGCTGTGCCTCACTCAAAATATGCCCTCAAGCAGTTCTTGTTAAGCAAAGGAGGCTTGGTTGGCAAAAAGCCACAGTTGTAAGAGAACGTATTCATCTACTTTGTTTTCTTCAACAAGTTCAACTTGGTAAACATTGTTTAAATGAACCAACACTTTAAATTCAACCTTTGTGTGTCACTCGGCTGAGAAAAGCTTCGCTTTTCTGTGGAATAATTAACTGTGTTTTGTTTTGTTTTGTTTATTGGGAAGGGGTGTATAATCATTTTAATATTACATTTAATTCACTGCAACAATACTGGTTCTTGATTACTCTTTGAAGTTTTGTTCAGAAAATTCATAATTGTTTTTTGTTTTTAAACAGCATAGTTGGAGGTGAAAAGACTTCAACTACATGTACATCATCCAGGGGATGGATGTGTTCACTTCCTTCTGTCCAGTAATATCTTCACGTTTGTTTATGAACTTCACACCAACTGTACTGTGCTGCAGCTTGCAAGTTGGTCACCTGCAATTTAGTAAACAAAAAAGAATATATTTAGTAGGCTGTGTGTTCTGTCATATTAAACCTTAAATATTTTTAGGGATCTTCTTCAGCAATTTTTTTTTTTTTTTTTTTTTTTTGGTTGGGGGGGGGGGGTGGGGTGGGTTCCGGCGGGGGGGGGGGGGGGGGGGGGGGTTTCGGGTTGGGGTGGGGTCTCGCCATTGACTGAACAACTTTACAAACCCAAATAATTATTCTAACTCAAGTTATAATTATAATATAATTTCTAACTCAATTATTCTAACCCCGCACTACTCTGTGCTGTAGGCCATACCATGATCAGTCCAAAAAAAGTCAGATTTTCCCCCTTTTTTTCATGGAAATCATTTAATCTTAAACTCGGCATGGTTTCCATGGTTTCGTCTGTTGTAATTTGTCTCTAAATCTGCGATCTAAAGTAAATTTAAAACAATTCGCGATAAACGTAACAAAAATATGGCGAAACCAATTTGCGCAGGCGCGGCGTGCACAGCTCTGCAGTATTGTTCAGCATTAACTGTTGTGCGCGCTAGTAGAGCGCCCTCTGTTGTTCGGTGCAACAAGCTGTGCACGCCTGCGCAGACTTGTTCCGCCATTTTTTTTTCGCGTTTGTCGCGATATATATTTTGTTTACCGTATTAATTATTCGCAAACTTGCTTTAAAAAGTGATATTATTGGCCCAGGCTTTTACTTTTAGAAACAACTATCGATGATACAAGTATTTTAAGAAAGCTCCAACGGTGATTCCGAGCCGAGGTGTGATTTAAAACAATGGCGACAAAATTGCTTATGGTGGCCGGCGTATGAAAAATCACGGCGTATCGGGGACAAGAGGAAATTACTGTCCCGGGTTACGCTGACCTGAATGTACCCGTATTATTCAGAAACTTACATTATAAAGTAACATTATGGGTGTAGGTTTTTAGGTTTAAAAACATTGCATGTATCTAAAGAAAGAAACAACTGTGATTTCAACGTGTGATTGGAAACAAAGCCAACAAAATCACGAACCTGGCCGGCGTATCGGGGACAACAAAAGTATTCATGTCCCAATCGATTTGATTACGTCGTTACAGAGATGATGTTTTTTATAGAATTAATCATAATTATATAAGGTGTGACAAACAAAATATTCATAAATCGAACAAAACAAAGCTGTAGACTAGTCATGACCTAATACAATCGTACATGATATGTTAAAACTTACCTG
The DNA here is from genome assembly GCA_037893245.1 of Crossaster papposus. Classification (NCBI taxonomy): domain Eukaryota; kingdom Metazoa; phylum Echinodermata; class Asteroidea; order Velatida; family Solasteridae; genus Crossaster; species Crossaster papposus. The sequence continues at coordinate 983,491 of JBAIAA010000717.1, forward strand.
AAAAAGGCTCCGAATGACCGAGGTAACACGGGACGGGAAATCCTTTAACGTCCACCGAAGACTTCCATCCTGATCTAGTTAAGTTTCACTAACTTCACCTTTCTCAGTGTCACCACAAATTTCCCTTCCACCGATATTCGAAATTTCAGTAACAAATGTGACAGTTATGCACTCGGTTTTTGTTAAATGAATCAAATACTAGCTGCCAGCGTAACGAAATCGACCGACGAAACGGACAACAAATTTGGGACGGTCAAACTTTGCCAGCCAGTCACACACGATAGAAAATAGCGCAAGAGGCACTTCGTTGGCGACAAGAAAGTGCACGTGTATGCACATCAGGGTAACTCTATCCTTTTCACATACGTTTGGGTTTTCCAAGTTTTATGAACAATTCAACATGCTCGACGTAACACGCTCCCGCGGACAGGAATTGATCGCGCTTTCAATTCTCCACGCACATCTTTGCATGAAAGTGAAAAAATTATCACGCAAGTTATTTATCTTGTTCAGAAAACTCGAGCCAAGATATGTTGATGGTTCTTACGTGGAAAAAAACAAGCTGTTCTGGGTAGAGCTGCACTGAATTGTGCACAACCAGCGTAACGCGTGGGACAGACAAATTTACGCCGGTACTGCCAAATTCAACAGGCCTGTGCTTGAAATGCATTGTTTGTGAAATGTCAATACTTTCATGGATTATTAAGTCAATCATGGTGATGATTATGAGTGGGTTTTAATTGGTTCAATTTATTTGTCTATTATAAGAAAACATGTATTAGTGGGTCGGTGTCCTCATGTCACACTTTGGGGGTTGAAACTACCATGGGACAGGCAGACATTTTGTATCGCAGAAATAATGTTAACCACAATTAGGATCAAACTAATACAGTTTGAACATCATATGACATTGGGGCATATTATGCAAGAAAACTTTCAGAGTTGACAATTTTCTATATAATTAATAATGGCACTTAAAGATGAACAATGTGTTAAAAGCTCACTGGACCCCAAATTTGTATACACAGCCATATGCGCGTACATGTAATTAGGTATTTTGTTTAATGACGCGTGAAACTCAAAGTCTAAGAATTGGCTGGTGGCCTTGGCTTCCCCACCAATTAACTATTTTGTTTACGTGCGGTGGTTTCAGTGTAATTAGCCACACCGAAGTAAATATCTGCATAGGCGATCAAGCGAGACATGGTTTCCTGCCCATGCAGTGGGGATGTTAAAGAATCATATTAACCACCTGGCCTTGACGTAGCGATCGCAGACCGCAGCCGTACAAGGATGTCTTTAATAATGCACAAGTAATATGCAGCTTCACGTTTAGCTAACCTTGTAGACTAGAGAGCGATGTTATTCATTGTTCTGTTAGAAAAATGTTCTTTCTGGCATTATGCGTATGGGAGGAGGGGGGGGGGGGGGGGTATTACATGTGGAAACCAACCCCCCCCCCCGCCCCCCCCCCCCCCCCCCCCCCCCCTTAGTCAAATGTTAGGGGATATACTATCTTTGTGTCAATTTCCCCGTAATTTGTATTTTTTTTTTAAATTTAATTGTCCTGGTAACGTCTCAAATAAAATAAATAATCAAAATAATTTTACAAATCAAATAATTTTAGGGTGGTGTTTATTGTTTGTGACTGGTATTCAGCTGGCATTTGCTTAGCATAAAAAGGACAAGCAGTTTTGGCTGGTAACCAGTTTTTATTAAGCAAAGCTGTGTTTGTGCTAAGCGTGTTTTGTTGCTTACCGGTTTTATGAAAATGGCCCCAGGGCAGGCGCGAGGATATAGGCAGGTCAAAATAAGAAATAAATGGGCTGACCCTAAAAAAGTTGCAAATAAACGTTTTATTGCTGATTTATGTTAAGAAGGGTCTAGACAATAACATACTAAAAGTTTGGGAGAATTGAAGACCGGGAAAGTTACTAATTTCGAAGATTAGTATTAGCGGCCATCTTGGATTTGCTAAATATTAAGCCACGCCCCCAAAATGGCGTAAATAAACTTCACAGTTCATAATATTTATTCTTCTAAAGATTATGTCTCATATGATACCAAATATTCTCAAATCCCACCCCCCCCCCCCCCCCCCATGTGACCTAATTATGACAGTTTTACTAATTAGGTAAAGCCTAACCTAATTTAGCACGATAGGACATTGTAACTGTATATCATTGATTTTCGCTTCCTAGCTTTCAAATCGTGTTATTTCCAAGTAATCTGTCCTTTTTTCTTCGGATTTTTCTTCCTTGTAGTGGTATATTGCTTTCTTATTATGTTTTATGCTTCATTGGCATCATAAACTGCCATTATTATGAACAATTATGGCCCTTAAATTTGTTCCATTTTGTATACATACAGTGTGTGGCGTTCCACAGGTAAAATTTTAGATTTTTGGTCCTGGGTCAAGACATTTTGCAAATTTTCAGTCATAAGGAGAGGGGTAATACAAAAATCCTTTCAATTGCCCGTCAGCCGTTTGCATTTGCATAACAGTTCTTCTTTAACATGTATATGTTGAGCGCATTTTTTAAATTTGCGCATTTTTTAAATTTGCGCGCACAAATTTTAAAAACTGCGGGCGGAGATTTATTTTGGTCAAGTTTGCGCGCACAAACTTAAATTGCGCGATGCGGTTAACAACAAAGGCAAATACTGACACGAGCTACACGAGTTTTACATCGGCGTCAGCGCTAGCGAGCGGAATCCACGCGTCGCGTCATTTTCAGCACTCGGTAGATGATGCGTGGCGGCAACATCATGGCAGTAGAACCAACAGTAAATGTTGACGAGTTTTGCAGAGGACAAAAACTTAAGGAACAGGCAGTTTAAGATTTGAACAAAAAATATATTGATTCCTAAAAATATGAGTATTAAGCCACTGTAAAATAAATATTAAGATTATTAACCCTAACCCTCCCGGCTCGTTTGGCTAAGACATAACCTCAATCCTCCTATATCCTTCTGTAGTAAAGAGTTAAAAGCTCAAGGAACCTGGATCCTTCTAAATCCTTCTCAATTCTGCTAGTATGGCTAATGCCCTGAATCCTTCTAGATCCTCCTGCCTGCTGGGGTATGTTTTGGGGGGTCTGTGTAAACTGATTACTTATCCAACAAATTACCCTCAAACAAATGGAAGTGCCCAGTACAATGACCTTTTCATACCAGGACAAGGGCCACAGAAATTCCATTGTATGCACAACACTATGCACATGTGTTTCTTATTGATAATACATAAACATACATTGTCCAGAGACCCTTTCAGCACTGACCCACTGACCTTGCAGTATACACTTACCTTCCAGTACACACATTTGCCATGCACACAAATGCAAGCCCTAAAAATAACCAAAGTCAGAAGCATGCATTCCCCATGCCATTACAATGTACACAAATGCAAGCCCTAAAAATAACGAAGTCAGAAGCAGGCATTCCCCATGTCATTACACTGTACACAAATGCAAGCCCCCTCCCCCATAACCTAGATCCTTCTGGATCCTATTTTGGGCAAGCTGCATACAACCTCAATCCTTCTCTTTCCTCTTGTGTCAAATACAGCCTGATAACCTCAATCCTTCTCAATCCTTCTCAATCCCTCCCATAGCAAAACCCCATCTGCCCTCAATCCTTCTGGATCCTCCTCCACTGCAATGTCCTAATAACCTCAATCCTTCTAAATCCTTCATTTTGTACAAGAGGATTTAGAAGGATTTGGGAGGGTTAGGGTTAAACACCGTTTAAACAAATTCTAGCATTTTTACAAAGTTTTTTTAATTTGTTCTTGTTTTTACTACTGGTTTTCCATACTTTTGCCAAATCTTTGATTGTATCCCAGCATCCCTTGAGCGCACGCTTTGTCAAAAAGAATTTCGAACTTACAGTTCGTGTGCAACGCTGGTTTACTCAAGTTTTGAACAAAAATATCACTTTAGACAGAAATTAACAAACAGCAGAACGCTACTTTGGTCTTACCCTTTTTACCTTCGGAGATAAAATATAATTATACGGCAAGTAATTCATGGTGGTGGTCAGAATTCTGTTTGAATAATAAAGATCGTGCGATTTTCAAAAAATGCGCGTCAACTCTTATGCGCAAATTCAAAATTTGTGCGCTCAAACTAAGTTTGCGTGTTTAAAAATTGCGCAACGCGCATTTTTTAAAAAGGCGCGCCGTCGAAAAATGCGCTCAGCATATAGAAGCCAGTGTGCGCTTTCCAATATACATTGTCAAGTATTTGGCATGTTTTTAGCAACTTTTGTGGTCACAACTTGTTTTTTAATTCGCACCATGCTTTACAAACGTTGGGGCGTAGAACGACAGACAAAATCCAAAATTTGAAAAAGGAGTGAAAACGCCCCAATTATTGGGTCTAGTGAAATAGATTGTTTTTATTGAGGCATGACAGCAGAAACAACGTAATTAGACAAAGGGATTTTTATCTTGCATGTTTGTCACGGGCCTTGGACGTTAATACATGTACATCTATGCAGATACAGCACAGCCTTGCATTCAGAGCTACCACACGTATTGAATTTTCAAGCCACATCCCTCGACTTTGCTTTGCTTGCAAACCCCAGCGGCCCAGCATGCACAGCACATTGAAATGCATAGCAAACTGTGCAAACCGCGCGCGATTGAACAAATCCACGACCAAGCAGCGCGATGCTCGCAAATGAAATGGTCAATTATTAGTCACTTTGAAAAAATAATGAGGCATTAATACCACATTATTGATGCCACGTTATTGATGCCAGTTTGTAAGGTATACGTTTATTGTAATTTCTGTGTATAAAACGGAAAAAAACTCACCTTTTTGACGTTAGAACTGACACCGTAAACTTTCTTTTCGATATCGCATGGTCCGCTTTTATTATTTTTGTGCGCATGCGCACGCGTGATATGCGAGCTAGCGCGCTGACGTCGTACGCTGAATGGTGGCGCACGTGCAAAAATATGCCTTAAAGGTGTAGGATACACCATTTGCAGATATCGAAAAAAAATGACTGCCAAATTATTAAGAAATATCTTACTCATCTGAAAGTAAACAATGATTCTAGGCATTCAGCAAAATATTTGCGCTAGATATCTTTTAATTATTTTAAATCACGAAAAAAACACAAATAACATAAGAATAACTGCTCGACGCCGGTTGAAAACAAACGCTGTTTTTGTGCTTTTTTCGGCATTCACCATTGTAAAACTTCGGACAGGTTAGTTAAACGATATTTACTATAAAATAAAAAATAAAAAATCCACTTATTCATGATAATTCAAGCATTTACAAATGGTGTATACTACCTTTAAACGTTGGATACACCATTTGCAGATGTCAAAAATATTTGATACCAAATTATTAGGAAGTGTCTTACTTATCTGAAAGTAAATATTAATTATAGTCATCCAGCGAAATGATTGCGTTTACATATCCTGTAATTATTCCGAAAAATGAAATCTTATAAAGAAAATTTAACGATCGCCGTCCGGCGATCGTGAAAGAAAAGAAGATAACAAGAATAACTCTGCTCGACGCCGGTTGAAAACAAACGCTGTTTTTCGAGCTTTTCTCGGCATCCATGATTGTAAAACTTCGGAGAGGTCAGTTAAACAGTATTTACTATAAAATACATGCACCCAAATCTACTCATTCATGATAATTCAAGCAATTATCAATGGTGTATCCAACCTTTAAAACAAAAATATTATTTTTTGAAAGAAAATGCACCTCCGAGACAATAAACAAATAGCCCTTTAATGTAAAAATGTTTGCAGAGCGGGTCACAGATATGATAGGCCCTATAGGGACTTTTCGATTTGCACGTTTACTAGTAGACTGCGACGTATGCGGTCACAAGTAGACTGCGACGTATGCGGCACGCTAAATGTTGTACCTTACCTTTTCGATTTCTACGACTACGACTACGCTCACTCAGTGACGTCATGCCTTATGTTTGGCGCGCGCGCGCTCGCGCGAAATTCGATTAAATAGCTAGATCAGACATTATGCCGAATCTCCATAGACTTAGGGAAGAAATTCTCCTCGCATACATCACCGGCGATTTAGACGACGAAGAATTCATGTTGCTATATGACGCCAATCGGCCTACGAATGTAGACTTTAAGTACAAGGAGTATGAGAAATTCACCTTACAGAACTATAACGACGATGAATGCAAGGCATATTTCAGGTAAAAATACATGAAGTTTCCGTAGCGTAGGCCTCCCCTTGTCATATCGGTGCCCGGGCTTTCGGGGACGGCTGGCGTCTAAAAAATTCTAAAAAATAAAGACAGTAAAGTCTGAAACTATGAAGACAAATGATGAAATATTGCAGGTTGCAAAGCTAATCCAAAATGATAGGTTCTCATACTCATACTCATACTCATACTCATAGACAATTCTCAGTCTCAATTTCTCATGTTTCGTTTCTACAAAATAGTGATATGCACACTATGTCGTCACAGTTTTCCAACGACGGCAAAACAAGGTTGAACGCGTTCGAGAATTCTGCTACGAACGACGAGTTCGTCGATGCGCATGCGCACTGCTTGACCGCATACGTCGCAGTCTACTATAGTAAACGTGCAAATCGAAAAGTCCCTAATGTAGGCCTACATGTATTATGTAAGGGAATGCAATATATTTTTTCGTGCGCTCTTTTTTATTCATGTGCCGCTATTAACGAGTACATTTGGCTGTAATCTGAAGCTGTACAATCAAAGTGGAAAAAACACGTTAATTTCCTGTTTCGGTTATTTTCGGTTTATTTCGTTTTTTTCACAACATAACTTATCCGAACCGACCCGATTCGAAAATCAATACGCAAAACCTACCACTCCCCTCTACCCCCCCCCCCCCCCCCTCTACCCCCCCCCCCCCTCCCCCTAACCCCATACCCCCCCCCCCCCCCCCCCCCCCCCCACATCCCCCACCCCCCCCCCCCCCCCCCAAAAAAAAATGCCACCCGGCTTGCTCCAAAATGTTGCGCCAGTTTGCGCCAGTTCGCGCCATTACACGGCCATTTGATTCCAAAATTCACCCTGTTGGCGCCATTCGCGCCAATAGACGGCTACTTTGCGCCACTTGGTGATTAGTTTGTGCCAAAGGTCGCCAAATTGGTTTGAACTTGCCGCCGCTTGGCGCTACTTGCCGCCGCTTGGCGCTACTTGCCGACTATATAAATACCGGCCATCGGCTACCTGGTTCAGACCCTCCTCATGCTACGAGTCCACTGGGCCAGCGCCAGTTGGTGCCAGTTTGCGCCAATGCAATTTGCTGTGGCGCCTAGTGTCGCCAATAAGGTGCCTAGTGGCGTGTAGTGGCACAAACTGCCTCCCAACTGGCTCGTGGTGGCCCGTAACGGCACCAAATGTGAATGTGGCGGCAACAAAATTTCAAAATGTTTGAAATTTTCGTCGCGCCACTTGCATCGAGCAATCAGCGCCAAGTGGCCGCCAAGTGGCACCAAATGGCGCGAACATATCGCCCTTTGGCGCAAACAATCCGCCTATTGGAATCCACTGGAATGTAATGGCGCGCGCCAAATAATTCCAACAGAGGCGGATAGCCCGCCAAAGCGCGCCAAATGTGCAGTGGCGCGAGCCAAACGGCACCCGATTGGTGACTACTTCGCGCCAAATGCCACCTGGTTGCCCGCCATTCGGCGCTACTTGCCGCCTATAAAAGCAGCTGAGAAGGGTCTGAACCAGGTAGCCGATGGCCGGTATTTTTATAGTCGGCAAGTAGCGCCAAGCGGCGGCAAGTTCAAACCAATTTGGCGACCTTTGGCACAAACTAATCACCAAGTGGCGCAAAGTAGCCGTCTATTGGCGCGAATGGCGCCAACAGGGTGAATTTTGGAATCAAATGGCCGTGTAATGGCGCGAACTGGCGCAAACTGGCGCAACATTTTGGAGTAAGCCGGGTGGCATTTGGCGCACGCCATATGGCACCCAGTTTATTCCACTTGGCGACACATGCCGAGCGGACATTAATTCGGCGCCACAGCGAGCCACTACGCGCCAATCACATAATCTTTTGGCGCGAACTGGCGCCAACTGGCGCTGGCCTAGTGGACTCCTAGCATGTATGAACAACATCTCTACTAAATATGGCGCAACTTGGCGCGCGCAATTACATTCCAGTGGATTCCAATAGGCGGATTGTTTGCGCCAAAGGGCGATATGTTCGCGCCATTTGGTGCCACTTGGCGGACACTTGGCGCTGATTGCTCGATGCAAGTGGCGCGACGAAAATTTCAAACATTTTGAAATTTTCTTGCCGCCACATTCAAATTTTGTGCCGTTACGGGCCACCACGAGCCAGTTGGGAGGCAGTTTGAGCCACTACATGCCACTAGGCACCTTATTGGCGACGCTAGGCGCCACGGCAAATTGCATTGGCGCAAACTGGCGCAAACTGGCGCGGCCCAGTGGACTCCTAGCATTAGGGACAACAATCATTCAAGCCGGGACTTCACAGCTGATGCATACAACATCATCGAATCCAGAACTGATAAATACAAGAACTCATTCTTCCCTAGAACCATGATCCGTGATTGGAATAGGTTACCCCAAGCTTGACATTACTACGCGACCGACCTTTGTTAATTTTAAAGCTGTCCTCACAACTAGACATCGTCTACACCCCGCGGCGTCATGGAACTTTTAGTTCTGTTGCCGTGTACCAAGTGATGATGATGATGATGAGGACAACCCGGGGCCAATTTCATAGAGCTGTTAAGCACCAAAATTTGCTTAGCACCAAAAAAGTCTTGCTCAAAAATAACGGGTTGCCAGCCAAAACTCCATGTGCATTTCATGCTAAGCAAAACCAACTGTCGGTAAAGTCAGTAACCCTGTTTTTGACTTTCTATGCTTAACAGCTCTATGAAATTGGCCCCAGGTGTTAACAAAGCCTTATTTCGCGTATACACTCCAAATTCCACACTAAACCGTTTACGCGTTCCGTTTTTAAGTCTGTCAAATTAACAGGAAAAAAAGATCGCGCCAAATTTCCTTGTTTTTATATAAGCCAGGAACCGAGTCCCTCTTTTTCAGCGGCAAATTGTAACACCAATAATCACTACTTTTAATTTATTTTTATCAGAGCCGTTTTTTTTATCAGATAGTTGAAATACTGCGAAAATAATAATCTATAATCTATATTATACATGTACATAATTATATCTAATATCTTCTATTTTGTTTATGTTACACATATTTACATCTTGAAAACTATTTACATTCAGGGAGGCAGTTTTATTACAAAATGTTTTTAAAACATTAATCCCAAATTATCCTCGAAAAGCAACTTGCAATGTTTAACCCTGCGACGCGCCGCCATCTTTTTTTATACACCAACAGTACCACGTACTATTTTTGATAGTCGCTTGTATTTCGTGTGTACCCCCCAAGCTGTTTTAGTTTTACGGCTTTATATGTTATCACAGCCCTTTATCATAGGTCAGAGACCCAGAAACCAGCTGGTGTTGTTGAATAAGGCAAGAAAACAATAGCACGATTGATTGCTTGGGAAGGTCTCGCGGTGAAATCCAGACCTCAAAAAGCTGCGACGACGTGCCGCCATATTGTTTATATACACCAAATACAATACGTACTATTTTTGATAGTCGCTTGTATTTCGTGTATACACCCAAGCCGTTTGGTTTTACGGCTTTATATGTTCACACATTATTCGGCATGATTTGAACTAGGAATACATGGAACATGAGATTCTTTTGACCTTTGACCTTTTTTTACGGCGAAGCGACTACCAGAAACAGTACGGTGGCACGTCGGAGGGACTGTTATATACACCAGATATATACACCAGACTGTTATATACACCAGATAGACAGTCCCCGCAAGAGGGCCTCCTCTCTCGAAAAGGGCCTCTTTCGAGGGAGAGTTTTTTAATGGTTTGAGTTTTCCTGCTCCTTATGCGTGACAGTAAGTACTAAAAGATAGCAACCAAAATGACAACTCTAACCCTAGCCCTACCGGGGTCACGTCCACACAAGTGGGGCTACCCTAACCCAAACCAAAGTTATACGACGATGTCGTAACCAAAGCCACATGACGATGTCGTTTTGGTTGTAGTGGAACAGTGCCTTTAATTCCGTGGCTCGATTACAAAGCCCCCGAGAATTAGAGCCCGACGTATGTAACTACAACATCATATCCTTTATACACTTGTAGACAAAAAAGTAAAATATTTATATCTTAAAAAAAAAAAAAATTAACTCGACAACCGAGTTTCAATACTAATTACCCGGTGTTAAATTTACAGTTAATTAATAAGACTAACATCTATAATTTAGGCAACAGGTACTATCACAATCAGAGCGAAGCTACTCTTTAATTAACTACTTTGTTAAGTGTATTTTTAAACAAAAATTACAATTACAATTACAAAATCAAGCTACATTTTTTCCAATCCAAATTTTCCCCCAACGTATCGCCATTGAATATCTATCTCCTTTGACAACGTTACATATGTAGTTTAATTTTTCAATTGTAATTTGATATTTTTTGTTAATACACTGTAAAAAGTTCAGGGCTTGCCATTGCCCCTTTTTGATATAAAATTAAAATATATAATTATATAATTATTATTATTATTATTATTATAATATTGCTATACTATATACAATCGTATACAATAGAAATTGTCGTCGCTCGAGCTTAAAAACATTACAATACATTTAAACTTATATTAAAACATTGAATTAAAACATTATTAAACAAAAACTTCTCAAGAATAGATATTTGTTTTGTTAATCATTAACGTAAACTGTAACGTTAACGTAAAAATCAATTGAAATCTGGTGAGCAACACTACACCTTTATTTAATTCCGTTCAATCCCCTGACTGCAGTATGATAAACACTATACTAGTACTACTGAATCTTTCTGTATTTCATTTGATTACTCTATGTTATGCGATCTCTACAGATCTCTACAGACTTCCTACTCTAAAGCACAAAAGAGATGTCAATGGTTGTTTGTTTTTGTATAAACATTTCCATAATTGTTTTCACATTACATATGCCAACCCTTACAGTTTACACACTCCATCACGACGTACAAGGCATACACCGGAACACATCCTCCATGTCCCTTGGAGTCACATTGAGGTGACGAAGCGTGGTTTGGTCTCTAGGATTTCCTCCACCTATAATGGGCTCCATGGGAAATGTGATGTGTTTGGTGCACCTTCCCTTAAGTCATTCCGTATACAGGTATCCCGTGCCCTTTCAAGCATGTCTGTTTAGTATATGTTTAGCTTGTTTCTGTTGCATTTCACCTCTTGCCAATAACTTTCTCATAATTGATAATTTCATTCCAAGTTTGTCAGCCCCACACCCCGACGGGTTTGTATAATTATCAATTGATTAAGTTACATGTATTTAATTTGGCCCAGTATAATTATTTTTCTGTCGTATTCCTCTATCTCTATCTTTGTATTTTTTGCCTACCACTACCCAAGTTTGTGTCTGTTATTCCCCTGCCCAACCCACCACGTACACCCTCCTACCCCCTGACCCCAAACCCCTCCCTACCTTCAACCTATCAACCCCCAAACTATCCTCATCCCCTGTTTTGTCCTACTCTTTGTGTTGTTTTACAAAGTAATTTAATACAGTTTGTATATTTTATATATATATACTTGTTTTATATATAAAGATATATTGTTTGTATGTTTATCCCATTCCTGTAATTGGCGGTTCTTCCGCTGTTGGAAGTGGTTAATAAATAAATAAATAAATAAATAACGCTTTCCTGAGATATATCTTATTATATATAATATATTTGTATTTCTTTTTGGTAAAATCTATTGCACTCGTCCCCCAATGCTGAATGTGTCCACCAATTCTACAATAGACTTTGTATGGAACAAATTGACGCATGTGGTCAATGGTGGTCATTGTGCTTGGGGAATGTTGTGATTTATCAGGATTTTTTCTTAAAGGTTTTTAGGGGGTTGCGTTAGGTAATATTAATAAATACCTATAGGAGAGTTCAAAGCTTCTGATTTGTCGAGATTCGATCACGTGGAGGGCATTATCACGCAGTAATTGATCGGCTTTCAAAAATTGAAGCAAATTCACTGTTTAGTTTCTAAATAAAAAGGTATTTATTAAAGGGAATCAGGGCGAGGACCCGGTCATTCACTGCATTATAATTGACCGTGTTGAGCGATGACGGCTGGTAATAGACCTCGCCTTCGGCTCGGTCTATTACCATAGGTCATCGCCCAGCCCGGACAATTATCACGAAGTAATGGCCGGGTCCCCACCTTGTTATGCCCTAATTATTAGTCTAGAGAGTGTATAGGTATGGGAGACTATAGTCTGTCGGTCCGATTATATCTTGCTGGGTTATATAAACTGGATTGGCGTCAGGGTACTTCTCAGTGTGTTACTTATACCTATACGCGAAAAAAATTTTGCCAGATTCAGAACCAGATTCACAAGAGGATCATGTCATTGTAATCCACGTGGACCTTGATGAACATGGCGTCCTCCCTGCAGTAGTCCAGCGTCTTGAGCGTGTCCAGCGGCACGAACTTCTGCGTGCCGAAGCTGGCGTTGCGGTCCCCCACGGGTCGGCCCAGGAAGGGCTTGTTCTCTTTGCAGGGGTTGGGCTTGATGGTGTAGGCGACGTTACGGCGTGCCGATGGGTCTTGGCACTGGTCGATTAAGGTGAAGGTGATGCGGTGAGAGAAGGGGAACGGTAAGAGCGCGTCGTACTCCCCTTTGCAGATGCAGACGAAGACCGACATGAAATGGCCCTTGGCTGTCGAGGCGAAATAATAGAACACGAAATGTCACCGACTGAAATTCGTCCACGCATCCTTGCTCTATATGGTTCATAATTCACGCATGTGAATGCGCCGTATTTCTGGCCGTATGAGGGCGCTGTAAGACGCCATTTTCTGGGTAAATACCACAGACAATACCCAACACAGGCAAAATCGCGTTTATTGAAGTAGTTTTAGTAACTTTACTTTATCTATAAATTCAATATTAGGAAGAAAAACAATTTGGAGCTGTAAGAATATTTAAACTGACGTGAATTATCTCCGAATCACTTTTAATTATACCCCAAATACCGTGAGCAAAGCGCCCTCAACGTTCAATACGGCCTATTGTTGTTTTATATATTATAACGTCTGAAACAAATCCTCGTCATCTGATTGGTCAGAGCCGCCGAAAGTGCGAATCGTGCTATGCAAATCAGTCCATTTACTCATGAAGGAATAATTTACCATAGAGAATGGTGCGCCCACGCCGTTGGCCCGGGACAAATATGAATATTCAATGAAACGACTAACAACCTACCAATCAGATGGCGGGGATTCGTGTAGGTGTTTGTATATTCATGTGTAATACATGTACAACCCTTTAGTATCTGAACATCAGTTCTGCACGTTTAAAAATGGTGTTTTACATGCAATCCTAAACATTGTGTATGCCGTCTCTGGGTTTTTTTCAAAAAATGATGTAAAATTTATTAGCCATTAACCTACAATTGCCACAGGTAAGTTGATTTATACACCTTAGCTTACTATAGTTGGTTAAAAAGAAACAAAAATGCACCAAAAGTCAGCGAACAATCGACCTTTCACTGCGAGGCAACCATGCGTTTAATGATACTCCTCTTGGTTGAGGTATATACTAATTGGTCTTTTGTATATAAAAACGCTACGTTCTGAAACGCTTAGCATAATGCACTTGCTGCAATTATCGCCTATAATTACAATGGGGCCGACACACACACACAAAACGTTGACATATTCATGGCCTTTATTATTTATATACCTTTGCCGTCCCCGTTCAAGCATACCGAGACTATCAGCTTGTAACCATGGCGACTGGTCAAAAATGGCGGGCTGAAGATGGTGACTTTCTTGTTTGTTTTGGCCTCCTGTGTCCGCTCGGCGTAATGGTCAATCTTCCAGACTAACTGGGAACCGTACAGCATTTCCAGGTCGTGGACTTTCTGCACGCAGTTACTCAACGAATCCTGGTGAACAGAAAGAAGAAGACAAATCATAAGACGCAAAAAAAAGTTATAATTTGTTGTCTCAAGTTGGTTAATTATCCGCTGCTGTTGAAAGTAGTCGGCTTCTTACAGAGCGCGTGCTGCCCTTTGTTTACATCTAACCCTCCTATGGTTTTACATTTCAAAACCTTTCAAAATCTGCTTACTTGACAAAATGGCTGTAAATAAGTATGAACCTTTCAAAACGCTCCAGAATGTGTTGTTACTGCACTACTACACCTTTTAAAACCTTTTGAAAGGAATATTTTTTTTCTTACACCAGTTTGATCAGAAAGTTGTTTCTTTTGTCAGACAGTTTTCTCGCCTTTCAAAACATTTCAGTCCAAGAAACTTGAAAGGTATTTTTTGTCTTACACCAGTTTGATCAGAAAGTTGTTTTACCTTTCGAAATCTTTCATAGGTCCCTTTTGTCAGACAGTTTTCTCACCTTTCAAAACCTTTCAGTCCAGGAAACTTGAAGGGGTTTGAAAGGTCAGACAATTCTATGGCAACTGCCCTATATATAGGAGGTATATTTTCAAGTGTGCTCGGCCATACAAAGAAAATGACTGGAAAATGACAGGAAAATGACAACAAAGTTCACAAACAGTTTGGACCATTATTGTTCATACCTTATGGTCTAGGAGCATGGCCTGGTGTTTTCCCATAAGAGTGGCTTGTTTGATCATAGTCTCGCCCACGTACGTCAGGTGTTCCACCGGTTCGTCCTGAACGTGTTTCTGCATCTTCTGCCGATCACACTGAAAATAGTGAGAGGCTGGTGTCATTATTAAAATGTGCAGTCGAGGGTAACTTTTTGTTTCAAAGTTATTACCAAAAATAACAACCCTCTTTTGGGGTGAACTGTTGGATAAACTTCGGCTAAAATATGAGACCATTTTTGTCTGATTCTGTAAAATACAATTTGGAACTTTGTTGATTACCTTGAAGTCGCACCCCATGTCCTTGAAGGGACACTGTATCTTGGCCTTAGGACATTCCGATTCCGTATGATTCTTAACCTGTAAAATATCAGACAGAACAATATGAATTTTTAAGAGGTGTTATACCATGGAGGAACTCCATGGCTATACTAGTCGGGTTTGTTATGTATTTTCGTTCAATTTTTGTGTAGATTTGCTAAACTATACATTTTTTGGAAACGTTAGGATATACTTAACATGAAAACCAATGATTACATTTGTTTTCAGGTTCTTTATTTTTCACAATTATGTGCATTATGTCTATGACCTAATAAACATATTACGATTCTTTTTAAATTTATTATGTTCTGTTGATGAAATATGGCTTAAAGGTCCAAAAATGAAACAAAATCATAAAAAAATCACACGATGACGTCATCATGCTGTCACTTCAATTTATATCTATAACACATCCCGCCATACCTGCAAACCAATTTTGAACCCAATCAAACTTATACTTCCAGAGATATAGGGCATTGGAAAAAAATAGACCTTGAATGTGACACCCAATGACTTGTCATGTGTCACGTCACATTAAAGGTCATTTTTTTTCAAAACCTGAAAAACCAATGTAAACATTGGTTTTCATGAGTATATGAGTATTTGGTTTTCATGAGTATATCCTAACGTTTCTAAAAATGTATAGTTTAGCAAATCTACACAAAAAGTGAACGAAACTTTCAATATGTACATTATGAACCTGACTATACACTATACTCTTCCCTTTTTTTGCATGTTTTCAGGTGTTTGTGTTTCCCACAATTTTTGTTTAAGGAGTTGTGCAATAATTGAGCTTGGCTTGCAACTGAAAATATAATGTAATGTCAGTCGGTTGACTATAGTGACGACTTATGATGACTTGCGGTGATTTGTGACACCTTGTGACTGATTTACGATGATTTGTGTTTGATTGTGATTATTATTTAGTGATCACTGTCGACTTGTGTTAATGTATGTTACGACTTGCGCTTAACTGCATGCGATGGACTTTGACTGCTTTCGGCTTTGCAACTGAAGACGTTGATTGCGATGATTTGTAATTCATTCAGTTCATTCATTCATGTTCCTTTTTTTCCTACACAACAATATTATATTATGAAATATTTAACCCATTGCGAATCAGTGTGGATGCGGGCCCCCAAAAAGCAAGCTTGTCGAGTGGGGGCCCCTAATAACAAATAAAGACTAATTACATGTGACCCAATTATTAAGAAATATCTTAGTACTCATCTGAAAGTAAATAATGTTTCTAGGCATCCAGCAAAATTATTGCGCTAGATATTCTGTAATTATTCCGAAAAACATAATTTTAGAAAGGAAAATTCGCGATCGCCGGATGGCGATCGCGAAAAAGATAACATAAGAATAACTGCTCGGCGCCGGTTGAAAACAAATGCTGTTGTTTGTGCTTTTCTCGGCATCCATGATTGTAAAACTTCGGACAGGTCAGTTAAACGATATTTATTATAAAATACAACCCCCCAAATCTACCCATTCGTGGTAATTCAAGCAAATACCAAAGGTGTATCCTACCTTTAATATTGTATATTATATAATATTATATTGATTTATACAAGAATTTACATTTATCCAAGTTTCAGTCAATCCAATAACAGAAAAGCCAAGACTTTAAGAACAAAGGTAAAATTTTAGGTCATCAAAATGTTTAGGGGTAAGCTTCTAATATTGACGTGGGGGTAGTAATAACAAATTCTCCATAGGATCAAGACAGTCTGAAAAAAATTAATAAAATTATCCAAAGAGTAGTAGGATGAGTTTCGAGTGACATGTTGGGGATTGTCTGGATCGATAAAGAGTGGCATTGACATTTTCCATCACTGAATACTAATAAGTCTATTTCATTATCGAAATGTCTAAGGAGGTCTTAAAACCAGTTTGGTATTCCAACTGATGTGCACGTGCAATATTCAAGTATAGTTTTCTTTTAGGATAAACGAGGCAGATGAGGGACGTGGTAACCGGCCGAATCCCGGAGTCTGCATTTCTGTTCGTACAAGCGAAATGACGATGGAAATATTTCATGTGTACGTGCGTTTGTTTATGGTGTAAATATAGGACACATACCTGGCGACACGCAGGTGAATTGGGGTTAGGGTTAGAATCGAGGACGACCTCGATTGAGATTCGTGTACAAAACCAATGAGAGCCGTCGGAAAAAGTTAGGGTACAAACAAAGGAAATTTTCGAGAGGAACAAAGGAAACTCCTCGATTTTTACACCATAAACAAACGTATCATCGAACAAAAGTTTAGACATACAAAACGCCTGAAAACAGTTTGCTGTCCAAACGGTTTTGTTAAAATGTTACTTCAAAACACGACAATCTTTTTTAATTTGCTGTATAACTTGAGCACGCGGACTCAAGCTCTGGTGTTTCTGATCAGCAGAGTGTGGGTTCGAGTCCCGGTCTTGACATGTGTGTCCTTAACCAAGGCACTTAACCACTATTTCTTCGTGTTTCGGATGGAACGTAAAGTTGTCTTGTAGGTCCCGTGTGTTGTGTAATGCACGTAAAAGAACCCAGTAACACTCATCTCATAAGAGGAGGAGTTTGCCCCAGTTTTCCTGGCAGTGACTGCAAAGTGCGCCGCTGAAGCGCCATGAGCGCCGTTTCACGGTGGATACCGGCGCTATATAAGTCTTCAATCACCATCATTATCATCATCATCATCATTAAATATTCATGCACATGCGCAGTTGGAATACCAAAACTGGCCCATTAAATATCTTCATCTTTTGCTCTGGCCTGTCTCTCATACCTTTTCCCGTGGAATGTCCGTCCGCTTGCAGCCGTTAGGGCAGGGCACGGGGAACTTCTTGCAGGCGTTCATGTGAGCGATCTCGTCCTTGTAAAACACCACCTTGTCGCAGAACTCGCAGGTGACCATTCTCTTGATGCAGTCTTCATTCACGTGGGCCTGGAGGAATCGCTTCTCAAAGTGGGCGCCGCAAGAGTTGGGGCAGTCCACCTCGGTGTACATGCACTCCTGGAAATGAGTCTATAGAAAAGGCAGATTGGTATCGTGAAAGAGTCAGGTTGGGGTAGTTAGTAGCGGTTAGTTTCCTCGCCTTCCAACACCGCTACACTCTAAAAACATCCGGGTCAAATTTGACCCGGAATGGGTCAAATCCAACCCGGATTCCGGGTCCGATTTGACACGATCACTTCCGGGTCGGAATGACCTTGACATCCAATTACATTAAGAGAAAGGACGCCCCCCATAATGACGTCAATAAATCACGTGACCATTCTTCCCCAATTGCAAAAAGCGCCTGACCCTGAAAATGGTCAATCTTGTATGACCCGGAGAGAATGGTCAAAGCCGCTGTGATGTTGGCAATCATGTGACCATCCCCATCCAATCACAATAACTGTCTGACCCAGAAAAGGGTCATTTTTCGGGGGGAACCCGGAGAAATGGTCAAACATTTGACCCGGGAGTTTTTAGACTGTAGTTGCCCGGCTTCGAATCCCGCCTGGGCCGTTCATGGTGTAGGTAAATGTTTTGTTTTTTTAATATTAAAAAATATAAATCGCCCATCACAAGGCCAAAGGTCACTCGAAGTGTGAGCTACAGAGGAAAGTGTAATTGAACCAGTCCCCGATCACACTGTGGCCAAATTCACGAAGGCTTCGCAAAGTTAGACGCAAACACCTCGCTAACGCTAATTTCGAAAAATGTTAGCGAAACCAACACGTTCTTGGCAAACACTACGCAAAATAATGTTTGCACGTTATTCACAAAAGCCTCTCAAACTTTGCGATTTCGCAATCTCTCCGCACATGGTTCGCTATAACGGGCTCAGTTTTGTTGCGACGGGTCCGAAGTCGTCGCTAACTGTAATCGTAACTCACAATATGGCGCTGTTGCTCGAACTGAAGGTACACTGTAACAAATAAACTCGTAATTTTACGGGAAATTTCTGGCAGTTTGGACGCCAGTACTTTACTGTAAAAAAACGGTGGAAAATGTTAACGGGGCATGGGCTGTTTTTGACGGCTTTTGAAAGCTGTCGGTGTACATTACTGTCCCCGTTAACGGTACCTTGCTATTCCTGTAAAAATACAGGGTATACAAAAATTACAGTACGTTGCTGGAATTTAGCTAGGTTACCATAGTAACTGCAATTTTACAATTTACAACAGTGAGAACCAAACGTTTAAATAACTATATTACACATTACCATACAAATTCTACAATAACCTACTTAACACTATACTGGAAACTGTCGTGGTTTAGTTTTATATTGAGCCTTTCTGGTCACGGTTTCACCATAAATATTTAAATATTTAAATACGAAAAGAAATTTCATGCGATTTTTCACTTATGTTTGCAACAAATCTAATTTTGATCATAGATTCGTTAGAATAATAATTATACATTTCGCTCAAGAAAGTGGTTTTTTTGACAAAACACCAAAATTTTACGTGACATATTTTGTGAGTTCTGATTGGTCAGTTGCTGCGTAATAAGATTCATGTTCGATAACAGTAGAATCGTTGTAAATAAACAACACTTTGTTGGTGTTGCTGTATATTTACACAAATATGTTGTATTTTGACAGTGTTCTTGTAAATTTATACAATCTTTGCATAAATTAACGTCCGGGTGATATTTTCAAGGCACACTACCGTAATTTTACGTCCAAAATCCATTAAAAAATAAATACGGCGATTGTTTTTGTTTTACAGGTGAAAAAACCTGTTATTTTACGGTTATTTTTTACAGTGTAGAACTCCGTCACGATTTATACGCCAGGATAGGTCTTTCTGGACCTTACCAACACATTGGTGAACACGAGCCTTTGTGAATTTGTAATTCCTCTATACCAATACTGTTTGTAGAAGTGTTAAAGCCCAGGCTAGGCTCGAACCCCCAACCTGCAGAACTACCCACAGACCACCAATTGAGTGTGCACACAAGACCACGGCACTAAGGAGTGAAACTGTAATTTCTTCTCATTGTCTTCTTTCTGCAGGTGTATTTCGAGGCTTTTTAAGCTACCATGCCTTGGGGATTTTTGAGAAATGTTCGGTTGTGTTACCAGAAAATCTAATTAAAAGAAAAGAAAAGTTGTTACCAACCTTGTTATCGTTGAGGACGCCATTCCACCTGCACCCTCTGCCGTGGTTGGGGCACTTCACTTCCAACTCGCCGATTTCCCGCCCGAAAGGTGTATCCACGTACACCTATAAACAAGAGCGAACCAAACCATGACCATTTTGTACAATAAGTGATGCTTGCAGATTGAAGAATCGTCTCTTGAATATCATTGTATACTAGACATGTGTTCCGGAGGTTGCAAGTTTGAGTCCCGCCTTGCCAATTTGTTTGTTCATAATTAAACAAATTATGCAAATTGTCCTTTGTGGTTTATTTGATGGCCCTGAAGGGACATCGCACATTTCTGCGCACATTTCTGCGACAACGCACATTTCTTTCGCAGAAATCTGCGAAAAAAATGTGCGATGTCGCAGAAATTTGCGAAAAAAATGTGCGATGTCGCAAAAATCTGCTCAGAAATGTGTGATGTCCCTTTAGGGCCACCATAGGTTTATTTGTGTATAATAGAAAAGTGTAATTTCACTTACACTGTCTCTGGAAACGGAGGCTTGATCCAACGGGCATCGAGGGGCAACCCTGAAACGAAACCATAATGTTTTAGAAACACATGCATGTATGCAAATTGGGCATACAATACCTGCATACAATACGGTTATCGAGGGGCAAATCTGAAACGAAGCCAGATTTTTATAAATTTACCATGTGGTATTGGTAGGCCCATTGCAGTACTATACTGCCGCATTTTTACGTGTGATCTTGTCTTTGAAAAAATCACAATTATTTGTTTTCAATTTCTGAAGTTGAGACGCAAAATATTGCCAACACGAGTAGGTCATAGTTTATTAGTGTTTAAAATTTGCAATACAATTTGCATGCGCTCTTTTAAAGTTTCATCGAAGGGAAAGTGAATTATTTATGGGCGACATCATTTTTTTCTAGCTAAGCAAACATGCACATAACCTTAATAAATATTGATGCGCGACATCAATATTTCTTATAAGTAAATGCATCGTTGCTTAGCTAGAAAAAAACCAAAAAACAAAACAAACACACACACATAATGAATAAAAAAGCGGTTTCTAAACCTCTTTTTTTTCATAAACGTTTATCTGAAGGTTTTTATCATTTAAAGGTAGGATACACCATTTGCAAATATCAAAAATATTTACTACCGAATAATTAAGAAATATCTTACTCATTTGAAAGTAAATGTTGATTCTAGGCATCCAGCAAAATTGCGCTAGATATCCTGTAATTATTTCGAAAAATATAATTTTATAATGAAAAATTCGCGATCGCCGGACGGCGATCGCGAAAAAACAAAGATAACATAAGAATAACTGCTCGACGCCGGTTGAAACAAACCGCTGTTTTTCGTGCTTTTCTCGGCATCCATGATAGTAAAACTTCGGACAGGTTAGTTAAACGATATTTACTATAAAATACAACCCTCCAAATCTACTCATTCATGATAATTCAAGCAATTACCAATGGTGTATCCTACCTTTAAACGAATGAAGGTCATAGCTTATTAGTGTTTAAAATTTGCAATACAATTTGCATGCGCTTTTTTAAAGTTTTATTGAAGGGAAAATGTATTATTTATGCGCGACATCGATTCTTTCTAGCTAAGCAAACATGCAATATTGATGCGCGACATCAATATTTCTTAAAAGTAAATGTGCTATAGTTCGTGAATTGCCATTACGACAGAGGATTCCCTATTGTGTTTTCCTTTATTCCTTTACTGAAACCTAACCCCATTGCTTTGCGCTTATCTTGCCGATCGAGGACAAAGAAACCGTCCTTCGAGGATCTTTTGTTCCCTTTGTTTTCTTTTGTTTTTCGATCCTCGATCGCAAAAGGAAACAAGCGCATGGTTGCTTAGCTAGAAAAAGCTACCAAACACACACACACACATAATGAATGAAAAAGCGGTTTCTAAACCTCTTTTTTTTTCATAAACGTTTATCTGAAGGTTTTTATCATTTTATTTGTTTGGCGGTTACTTGCGGATCCCGTGCCAGACTGAATATTATAATTAACAGGAAAGACCGTGCCAATTATGATATCAGTAAAACGATTATTGTACTCGTGCAATGAATGGGCTCTGCCGTTTAAAAGGTCTGTCGTTTGGTTGCCATGGGAACTGAGTGTTTGCGCGTTCAAGGCCTCGTTTTCCCGAGGAAATTGTGAAATCAACCAAATATTTTCCCCACTTATATTAATTATAGCTGACCCTCGTAAAAAATTGACTGAAGCAAAAACGCTGTTTGTTAGTTTTATTCCGACTTGAAAGAGATGTCCAAATTCTTCTCCTATACCAAATAATTGCCATCTTATTTGTTTAAACTGGGTAATATACACCATTGACAATAATTTGCTTGAATTATCATGAATGGGTGGATTTGGGGGGTTGTTTTGATAGTAAATAACGTTTAACTGACCTGTCCGAAGTTTTACAATCATGGATACCGAGAAAAGCACGAAAAACAGCGTTTGTTTTCAACCGGCGTCGAGCAGTTATCTTATGTTATCTTTGTTTAGAATTTTTCTTTATAAAATTATATTTTTCGGAATAATAAATTACAGGATATCTAGCGCAATCATTTTGCTGGATGACTAGAATCAATATTTACTTTCAAAATGAGTAAGATGTTTCTCAATAATTTGGTAGTAAATATTTTCAATATCTGCAAATGGTGTATCCTACCTTTAAACGATTTTTATGGCGGTTGAGAAGAAGAAAAGAAAATTAAAAATATGTATGATCCCTATAATTGATTTTGATATAGGAGCTCAGCTAGCATTCTTATGGTAATCAATCTTAGAAGGTTTTCCATATAATTTGAGGGTAGGTAATTATAATGTGTACAACCAAGTTTGGGATTAGAATTATATCAACAGACTAGATTTTTGGTTTGCCAGTAACAAATGTTACTGATAAATTCAACCAATTCAATGTTATGGTTTACAATAATTGATCAAATAAATGGGTAGTTTTGTCGAAACCCATGAAAATGGTAATCAGTTGACACACCGATAGGTTCAGAATATAACCGAAATGCTTTTGGTTATTTTAATAACCAAAAGCGACGTAACCAAATAAAAATGTGTAATAATTTATTAATTTAAAGGGATCGTATAGGGATCGTACAGTATACGTTTGGTAATTGGAACCCACTGTTTGTTTCAATCCTATATAGTTATAGATATATACCATAAAACTAACCTGTACAAATGTCATTTCAAAAGGTGGGAGCGATTTTGAGACATTGCCGAAAAACTGGACCGGTTATGTCCACGCAGGAAGAATAATCTGCATTGAAATACACAATCTGAGAAACGTCACTGCAGTAACGCTTCTCAGATTCAAATTTGTGGGGATAAAAAGTAATATCTTTTTCCATAACCGCAGTATTTCGAAGTGAACAGTTTCTAAAAATGCATTATACTATCCAAAGCTGCTCTACTTCTTACCAAGTAAGTTTTTATTGCCATTACTTTTTGGAGTAATTACTAAACGTATACGACCCCTTTAAGTGAACTGAATTACTATATCCTGTAAAGAATTGTGTATATTCACGTAATAACCATTAACATAAATATACACTCTAAAGCTTAAAGTAACTAATTGTATTTGGTCACATTACTTTGGGTTATTTTAACCAGTAATTTTGATAAGACCTGAATCTATCGGTTGATCCAGTGGTTACCATATTCACCATATTCAAGGTTGCAACGGTTGCAATTGTTACGTGACCAAACTATTTCTGCAATTGTAAACCAAATATTATTACTAAGAATTTATTGAATTTATTAATATACTGTACATGTTTATTATTATAGTTAACCAAAAATAAGTATGTTGGTAATTTTAATCTAAAACCCGGACGGACACATTTTCTAACCTTAAACTGGTAGGTAAACCGTCACGATTACCGTAACCAATATATATTTTTTTCGTAGTGTTGCAAAGTCTTATAGCCAAGCACTGTGAAAAAAATCTGTAAAATTCACGGTCGAATTTCGTGCATGCAAGGAGATGCCAGGGTTCGATCGTATTTTGTTTTTACGGTCGGACCGTATAGCTGTTTTTACCGATAAACCGTATTTTTACGGTGAATACACTGTAAAAAATAACGGTAAAATAACGGGGTTTCCACCTGTGACCAAAAAAAATCTCGCCGTATTATTTTTTTTTACGGATTTTGGACGTGATATTATGATTTATTGTGATTATATATCAAGGCACTACCTTAATTTTACGTCCAAAATCCGTTAAAATAAAAATACGGCGATTTTTTTTTACAGGTGGAAAAACCCCGTTATTTTACGGTTATTTTTTACAGTGTAGTCTAAAAAGTAACATAATACTTTTCACTGTTAAAATACGATTTATCAGTGTATATACAACTACAACTACGGTCCAACCGTACTGTACAGTCCGACCGTAAACGTTCGAATCATGGCATCTTGTTGCACGACTTTCGCCCGTAAATTTTGCCGCGGTATAATTGTTAACAGTGATGGTACTGAAGACGCTAATGTGTAGGTATAGGATACACCATTTGCACCATTTTTACTACCGGATTATTAGGAAAAATTTGAAAGTAAATAATTATTCTAGGCATTCAGCAAAATGATTGCGCTAGATATCCTGTAATTGTTTCAACAAATTGAATGACGGCAATCGCAAAAAAAACCCGAGAACAAGAAGAACAACTGCCGGACGCCGGTTGAAAAACGAACGCCGTTTTTTTTTTTGCTTTTTTCTCGCTATTCATGATTGTAAAACTTCGGACAGTTCAATTAAACGACATTTACTATAAAATACACCCCCCCCCCCCCCACCCCCCCCCCCCCCCCCCCCCTTCAAATCCACCCATTCCTGATAATTCCTGATAATTACCAATGGTGTATCCTACCTTTAAAGGGATCGTATACGTTTGGTAATTGGAACACATTTTGTTTCAATCCTATATAGTTATAGATATATACCATAAAACTAACCTGTACAAATTTCATTTCAAAAGGTGGTAGCGATTTTGAGATATTGCCGAAATTCTAGAGCGGTTTTGTCCACGCAGGAAGAATAATCTGCATTGGAATACACGCTCTGAGAAACGTCACTGCAGTAACCGCAGTATACTTCGAAGTGAAAAGTTTATAAAAATGAATTATACTATCCAAAGCTGCTCTATACTTCTTATACCAAGTAAGTTTGTATTGCCATACATTTTTGGAGTAATTACCAAACGTATACGATCCATTTAATAAATTAATAATGTTTGTTTCATATACCACAATTTCTGTGCCTCATCATTAATTTTGTGCAAAATGTATGCTTCTAAACCAGTGCGGATCTACGGGGTTGGAAAGCGAAGCTACACTCTACTCTGTGGCTCGCAAAATAAGAAAATAGTGAAGGAAAACTAAACATGAAAAGATGCCTGCTTGAACCCCTTGATCCTCCAATCCAAACCTATAGATCCGCCCTATACTATATCCCAAGGGTTCAAAACAAAATGAATAACCATCGACAAAACTATTAGTTACAATTTTTGTTAAGCCATCCTCCTTGCAGTTTTGGAGGATTGAGGATGAATGGCAAAATAGGCCAGTTGATTTTGGAGGATGCAATGGGTCGAGCTCATAATAAGCTGCACCCGACATTCTTTATGTTCAGCCATGCATGCATGTATGGAACCCTGCCTTGTGCTCGATACCATCAGCACTACTCCCAAATGGCATGGTACTGACTCAACCCATTGGTGGAGGATTTTAGAGGATTGAGCCAACCGTCCTCCACTGAACATTTTTTTTTTTAAATAACGGATGATTTTGGAGGATTGAGGCTGAATCTAATTTTTACATGCTGGCAATCGGAGGATTTTGCAGGATTCCTATATTATGCAAAAAGGGCATTGGGGTTAATAGGTTTATAACTTAAAGGGATCGTATACGTTTGGTAATTGGAACCCACTGTTTGTTTCAATCCTATATAGATATATACATGTACCATAAAACTAACCTGTAAAAATTTCATTTCAAAAGGTGGTAGCGATTTTGAGATATTGCCGAAATTCTGGAGCGGTTTTGTCCACGCAGGAAGAATAATCTGCATTGAAATACACACTCAGTCTAAGAAACGTCACTGCAGTAACGCTTCTCAGATTCAAATTTTTGGGGATAAAAAGTGATATCTTTTTCCATAACCGCAGTACTTCGAAGTGAAAAGTTTCTAAAAATGCATTTTACTATCCAAAGCTGCTCTACTTCTTACCAAGTAAGGTTTTATGGCCATTAATGTTTGGAGTAATTACCAAACGTATACGATCCTTTTAATATAAGTGAAGTCCGCCTACCGTAAAAGACTTGGCAAGCAAGAAGTGCAACATCGATGACTGCACTCCTCGAACTGCACTGGGTACCGCAGCACCTGATTGCAGAACACGCACTCGTACTTCGCATCGAGGGGCTCCAGAAATACCACCTCGGTGTCGCCCATCTTGAGATTCTTGTCGGAACCCTCGCTGCTGCTGTTGCTCGACTTCTCAGAGACCCCGGAGCCCTTCCGTGGGGGCATCACCTCCCCAAGGGAATCCGTGTCCGTCGTGGGTTCTGGCATGGTGGAGGTGGATGTTGATCAGATGAAAGTTTCGCAGTGGAAACTTGAATTTCTCAGGTCTGAAAAAAAATGAGTGATTCTCAGAGTCCGAGGGTAGATTGTGACGATGATGGTGATCCGCCGCCAAGATGTTGAAGTCGATTGGGCTTTGCGTCAGAACACGGTTTATAGACTCCACGGAAAGGAATATCCTTATTGTTCAAACCTTTTAACCGATACGGCAACTACTCTTGCGCCCTCTGAATCGATATTCCAAAAAGGTACGTCCATAGCCTACGTACGACTGCACTGTTGTGAAATTAAACATGGATCTGTCGATATCATCGGTGTATGAGCGGTTCGCAACAGGTTGTCGCGGCGCGCGCACACACAATCGCCCACGTTTCACCTCATCACAGCGGTTTGAACGCGTAGACGGTTCCGCTCAATTAGTGTTTCTGATCGGTGCGCGTGCCCCGTCTACGGAGGTTTAGAAACGCCGTGTAATTTGTCACCGCAACAGGGGCCAATTTCATAGAGCTGCTAAGCACACAAATTTGCTTAGCACAAAAAAGTCTTGCTCATTAAAAACAGGTTACCAGCCAAAATTCTACAGGTTTTTTTATTCTAAGCCAAAAACCAGCTGAATATCAATCGAAAACAATAAAGATCACGTACAAATTTGGTCTGTAACCTTGTTTTTGCCAATGACAAATTTTCATGCTAAGCAAATTATTGTGCTTAGCAGCTCTATGAAATTGGCCCCTGGTTATTTACATCGTTCCCTTGTAAAATTGCATGGCACTAAAGGAGCCCAGTATATCGGTGGTATCGCTAATAATAACCGGTCCAGTTTGCGCGCGATTGCAGGCCAACATGCAGTATTATACAGGAAATGAGTCTTGAAATATTGACTGGTTTGTTAAATGTACCGTGAGAGGAAGGGATATTTTGGCATTAAATTATTCAAGGTGAATTTTTAGAAGATGCGTTTTCTAGTGAACGGGGAAGGATGTGAAAGTGTGGTTGTGGATACGCTCGATATTCTGCGATGAATATTATATATGATCGGCCATTAAATTATTCAGCCTTTAAAACTGGCTGACGACTGGAATAATGATCTCGTTTATAATTAGAACTTACTTTATTACGAGTTATCAAGGAATATATAAAGGGAATCAAAACTGTTACTGCGGTTGGCCAGTTTCAAACAAGTATGTTTAAAACCGGCTCATGGACCTAGACGCGTTATACCTGAGCCGAAGACGGGGGCATTAACAAAAATTAATGTCCAGGGCCATTAGCGAGTTTTAACCATATTTATTAAATACAGGGTCCATCGAATTTGTTATACCATTCATGAATACCTTTCGGTCAAAAAGTACAAATAAAGTTTTAAAAAAATCAATTTTCAAACATCACTGCCTCGTGATTTCTCTGCCACGTGGCGTGCTTTATAATTACACAGCCTAATAAAAACAAACTGCAGAGTATGCGAAAGAAATTCATTGCGATATTTTATTGAGACAGCATGGGATTGTGGCCTGCATGCACATGCTGAATGCCCAACATCAATTAATGATGTATGAACTTCACAAAAAAATTACAATACAGAAGGGCATAATGCAACAAGGTAACTGCCTTGTTACAATCGTGGCCTTCTCGGCCTTCTGGTCTGCGCCTGGAACAACAATACATACAATACATACACATAAGCCTTGCTGGCTCACAAGGGCAACTACCCAAGTAACACTCTGCCGCGATGGCCCTCTTACAAACATATAATAGCAATCATTCATAGTAAGTTAAATTCGGAATTGGGTGCCGAATCAGGTAGTTGGCAGACAAATCCTACTGAATCACTCATTTAAACGGAAAAAACCCAATGTAATCAGGTCAATACGGCTTACTCAAGTCGTTGGCTCAGATCTCTTTTAACATAACGATTCTTGGCCATGGTAGTTTTCTAGCCGCGGCCATGGTAGTTTTCTAGCCGCGACCATGCTGAGAAAAAAAATCTTCAGAAACACATATTCGCGTTTTTGTATCACTGTGGAGACATGGCTTTGTTCTCGTGTACAAAATGGTTAGAAAGTCGAGCACGTTTTTCAAAATGCTCCCATTTTAACCACAATTATTTGCATGGGTTGAAATTTCGACCCAATATACCCTATATTATACCATAACCCCAACACTAACCCTAACCCACATCCTAACCCTAGTTTTTGAGTAATTTAAGTACAATCCAAAAATCTCATTCGTGAAATTCTCAATGGAGACCTATTTATCTATAGAGATTACCCTTTGGAGACCTTTTCACTCCCATTGTCCCCATTGTGTTCAAGTCTCCAGAGGGTATACCGTATTTCGCACCGTTATTCTTGGCTAGCTGAGTGCCAGTTCTATTGTTATCCAAATTAATACTGGCGAGGACGAGAAGAACGCTAGTGGTTACGTAATCACAAAATAAAGAATCTTATCTGGTCTATGCACCAAACAAAACTAAATTTTGCTTTTGCCGCGGCGCTTTATAGTTGCCGCGGTGCTCAGTCCTGTTTCCAATTATTCCTCCATGATCAAATGCCAGGTTCATTATGTCATCATTGCCATGGATGACTGGTCAAACAAGACTGTATAAAGGTACATGTATATGAAATCAACACTGTGACAAGTTGGGACGATAAGGCGGGAACTGAAGTATTAGGAACATGAGACAAAGATGCCAGCTATGCAAAAATAACAAAAATGATGGCCACGTGGACGTCGAGGTATACATCCCCATAAATGTGTCAAGTAATGGCCCTGTCACACCAGACCATTTTAGGCCAACGCGTGAGTAACGTGTTGTAATTTTGGCAACACGCTGGCAAACGCTGACCAACGCTAGGCCAGCGTTAGCAACACGCTAAGCGCGTTACTCACGCGCTGGGACATGCTGTCACACGCTGAGGAAAACACATTTTTTTCAACATACATACAATTTCCAGCGTTTGCCAGCGTGTGACTGCACACGCTGGCGGAGCGTTGGAGGTTTGTTACTCACGCGTCGAACACGCTAGACGATCGTTATCAACCCGCTACTCACACGCCGCGCACGCTGGCGTAGGCTGGCGTACTCTGGCGACACGCTGGTTATGGCCCTGTCACCCCAGAAAGTTTTAGGCCAATGCATGAGTAGCGCGTTAAAAATAGTTGATACGCTGGCAATCGCTGAACTTTCACAGAAAAAGTCAAGTGGAACCGTGATTTCAGCATGTCCATATACAGGTTGATAACGGGTTCATAGCGTATGCCAGCGCGTGAGTATCGTGTGAGGAACGCGCTCAGCGTGTGAGGAACGTATCACTGATTTATAGTAAAAATACGACAGCGGGTCGCCAGCGTGTGAGTAGTGGGTTGGTAACGATCGTCTAGCGCGTTCGACGCGTGAGTAACGACCATCCTGCCCGCCGCCAGCGTGTGCAGTCACACGCTGACAAACGCTGACAATTTTAGGTATGTTGAAAAATGTATTTTTTGCCTCAGCGTGTGACAGCGTGTTCCAGCGTGTGGGTAACGCGATTAGCGTGTTGCGAACGCTGGCCTAGCGTTGGTCAACGTTTACCCGCGTGTTACCGAAATTCCAACACGTTGGCCTAAAACGTTCTGGTGTGACAGGGCCATTAGTGTAGTAGCGTGTCGGCTTTTTATACAACTAACCATGTGGTCGTTGCAGTACGCTGGCGCGCGTTGGAACGCGCTACTCACGCGCTGGGCAGTCGTTCATCAGTCGTCGAGCGCGTTACTAACGCGTTTCTCACGCGCTGGCGAACGCATTGAACCCGTTAACAAAGCGTTATGGACACGCTGAAATCACGGTTCCACTTGACTTTTTCTGTGGAAGTTCAGCGTTTGCCAGCGTATCAACTATTTTTAACGCGCTATACTCACGCGTTGGCCTAAAACGTTCTAGTGTGACAGGGCCATAAGCGTACCACAAAAAGAAAGGGATCAGAAACATTGTAATTCCTCGTCATCACGTTGGCCAATGTGTTCAAACAGCACAAGAAAACTGTCTGAGCTTTGTCACTCAAGTAAACTTGCCACAAAGCTAATTTAAGTGCCTTTCATTAATGTCCTGTTTGTCTAGTCATCAGTGGCAATGACATAACGAACCTTATACCATCGGACGGAGAACATTAACCCTTTCCACCGATATTTGTCTTTTTCTGAATTATTCAGTACCTTTGCAATAATATGAATTTGAAAATGGGTATACTTTTTTATAAATGCACTCTGTCCATTGAGAGTGGAATCTACTATAGACAATGACAAATCGGTTAGGTCTGCAGCTAGCTGGGCGAGGGTCGTGACCTAAGTGGCTCTTTATAATCCAAGAAGGTCAAAGGGCACCAATGGTGGACAACGGAATGCGGCGACAATCCTCACGTGACTCCCTGGCTGTCAGGCGCCAGGGCATACATGCATTACCTATGTAACAAGCTGATAATTATGAGGATTATCCGTTTGTTTCATGTTTAAGTGGCAAACTGTGATTAATATGTGGAGGTGTTTCTGCAAAATCGATGCTGGATAAGCAGACGGAACGATCCTCTTGAATGCAAGACAAGCGCAGTCGAAAGTAAAACGATCGAGTTCATTTTGGCGAGTGTTGTCGCGTATACAGCAGGAAACGTTGCCATGGTTACGGGATAAATTTAGCAGACAGGTGCAAGTGACCAGGGACTTCACACCCAGCGCAGCCGGCCCGGCGCTCCGATCCTATCCTATGTGCGAAAAGTACACCGGTGTTTTTTGTACGATCGAAGCTGGCCCCGGTGGTCGGTACTCTATCGGACGATACTGGGCAATTAGAGCGAACAAGCAGCTGAAATCTTCGAGAGTTCGAAAGAGAAGGAAAAATCTATAGCGAATTACGAGTCGCCACAGAAAATATAACCTCGCAATTACAGCTTCGGCCGAGTATAGCTGTAAAAAAACACTGATCCAGATACAGAGACAAATTGTTTTGAAGTGTCAGTGAAATTGGCTGTGCGTGTCAAGTGAAGAAACAAATCTCGCAGAACCACCAAATCGAACGTGTTCGTATACTTTCCTCCATGATTGAACCGAGAATGTTTCTCAACAGAGTTATCATGTTATCATTTGATTCAGCATACGATTCAGCTCTACTACCCAACCAGTGCAACTTAAAAGATCTCGCAGAGTTCAATAATAATGCAAAGGACTGTGTAAAGAAATGAGAAACTGTCATATAAGTAAACCACATGCTTCAAAAACACGAAAAGAAGAAGAAGCAGAAGATGACGGCCAGAGACCAGAATCATGTGAGATCTCTAACCTGCAACTGCGCCGGTAAATCATCTTCCTCAGTACTCCTGAAACTTTCCAGTGATCTGTCAAGTTGCATATGTGACCTCTGGCCTTATTCCCACGGCGGTGCCGATCATCTTACCGGATGGGGCCTCCCAGACCAAAAGACGGCGGACCGCAGGCGGCAAAAAGGCGGCGTGTCGCGGATTCCGAGAAAGCTATTCCCTTCCCGGATTTACGAGGCCGGCGCATCGACCGCGTGGGACAGCCGGTCAAACGAGTATGTCTTCAGACACTACGAGAACGTGGGCTCTTACATGGAGCAGTACCGGCGGGACCACACCGTCATGTACACGGGGCGCACTTTCCGCCAGGGCCCCGATGAGATGGTCGTCTTTCTGCCGAGTAGGCCGCCTGCATCCAATTCTAGTTCCACCCACGGAGCGAGAAAAACGGACCGTCTTTGTTTACCATCGGTCCGGTAGGTTGTGTCCTGTTAACATTCTTGGGAACCCAGCCTACTTTCGAATAAATACCTATATATATGATAAAACTGCCAACAAGATACATAGGCCTAGGCCCTATATCAGTGTTTTGAGGGGTACAAATAAAAATGATATATTTTTGGGGAAATAGTCTCGAAATAAGTATTTTGTTTTGCTAACTTGAGATCGCGCAGTGAACTTAAACTAGACTAAACATTTTCTATATTTATTCTTTTTGAAAGTTATTTAAAAACAGTATCGGCGTCCTCACAATTTCAGACCGTTTATCCAGGCCCAGATTAGTCTAAAACAAATGAACAACTCGGTCTTGAAGCAAGATTAGGCCCAGATAAGTTCAGTGTGAGCACTAATTTTTGCCTACGAAAAAAAAATGAAGGGCATAGTACGACGAGTATGAATACCTATATGTCTTGCCTATTCTTTCGATCTGATTCGCTTCTTTGCAGCAAATCAAAATACATTTTAGCAGGGCATTTAATTGCAGTGAGAGTATAAAGGGGGATTTACAGGTGGCGTAGCTGTATACGTCTTTACTCGCCTTACACCACTATGACCCGGGTTCGAATCCGGCCAAGGCCAATATGTGGATTGGGTTTTCAGTCCCTGCCTGACTCCGTGGGTTTTCCCCAGGATATTCTTCTGGGGTTTTCCTCCCACCTCTAAAACTGTGCCTTCTTCCCATTGTCTTCTCTCTACAGGTTTCTTCAGACTATACAGGTCTCTACAGGTTTCCCCAGGATATTCTTCTGGGGTTTTCCTCCCACCTCTAAAACTGTACCTTCTTCTCATTGTCTTCTCTCTACAGGTTTCTTCAGGCTTGCGAGCTACAGTGCCTTGGGCGCTTTTGAGGGATCTTTGGTTTCATTACCAGAAATATATAACAATATAATAATGACATTGTACTGCTAGTTTCATACACGCGATGAAAGATGGTCACGTGTTTAAGTGGCGCGGACGATCACAAAACATGCATTAATTAGGTCTATCCCGAAATATATCTCCAGCCGTTTTATAAAGTGATGACACGCGACCATCAGAACCAATATCTCAAGTGCTTTCCTTTCTCCATACGCTGATACTAAACCATGCAACGTAAACATGACCGGCATTCACGGCCTACTTTAACCCACATGGCAGGCATTCACACAAAATAGATTTACAATAAACACATGAGACACAAGATCAGTAAAGATTTGGAGGGCATATTTTTATTGGATCGGGGTCGAATATAAAGATAGGATACACCATTGGTAAGTGCTTGAATTATCAGGAATGGATGGATTTAGGTGGTTGTATTTTATAGTAAATATCGTTTAACTGACCTGTCTGAAGTTTTACAACCATGGATGCTGAGAAAAGCAAGAGAAAGAGAGTTCTTTTTCAACCGGCGTTGGGCAGTGGCTCTTATGTTGTTCTGTCTTTTCGCGATTGCCGTCCGTCGAAATTCACGGAGGTGGACATTTTGAAATCATGTTAACATGAAATCATGTTAACATTTTTTCTTTTTTTTCTTTCTTAGCCTAGATAAACGTTCCGTAGGCTTGTTGCCAGCCACAGTCACCAAAATCGACCAACATGGCGGCAACACATGCCGAGTGCGGAAAGACTCCCCAAGAGCAAGCCCCAGAGAAACACACGGCAAGTTGTCGGTTTCTCGACAAAATGACCAACCGGCACCTCATAAAAAGACTCTTAAAAGCAAAGGAAAGAGCAAAGGTGGGCAGAATAAACTGGGTAATGGGGCCGTCACGATTGACTCGTACACGGGCGGGACATTTGTCAACATCGTAGGCGAGTTACGAGCGGAAATAATTGGCAGTAAACTCAATCGGATCGGTGCGAAGACCGAATCCGTGTCGCCACATGGGAATTGCTGGTTTTCGTTGGAGAGTTCGAAGAGTCACCACCTGAGAACGAGTTCGTTTGGCAGCACAGTGCCCTCCGCCGAAGGAGGATGGCTTAACGACATGAAACAGCCAATCAAGTGTCTTGGTCGCGATGACGTCACTCATCAGGGAACTTGGGATAGCCTTTGGCAAAACAACTTCAGAACTCCTGGAAGGTTAATCATCAAGAGCGCCACTTGCGGCGGGGGACAAATGACCAGCAGACTCAAGACGTACAAACTCGAAAACAAACGAACGGACTGCAGAAGAGCCTCAATTTCAGAAAAAGAAGACAACGGAATGCAAGACATTGCCTTGGAAACGGGAAGTAGTACAATCACAAATTATTCGGAAACCCGCGCGGTGTTTCAAGCAAACTCTTTTCGTGGTACTAACCGTCACGATCACGTGACACCTAAAGCTCGTCTACCAATCAGTCAACAGCGCCGGGCTCCGCCCCTTTCTCGGGATACTGTTGTTGTTGGTAGGGGCTCGCCATTAAGGACAGGAGAACAATACTGCACCGACAACTAAACTTAGTGTGAACCTTCCAACATAAAGACATTAACATTGGACGCAAAACACACTTCTATCTTGCCTTTAAGTTTAAGGCCGAGTTCGGGCGGTCTGTTTTTGACACGCGTAACTTGTTCTTGCAAAACCCTGATAGATAGGTGGTGTGTGTTCTTGTTCCGAGTGCAGTGTTCACGGGTTGCGTTCCTATGCATACGTTCCCGCCGTTCGAGCGCGAGAACAGAGTTCGCGTGTCAAGAACGGACCGCCCGAACTCGGCCATAATTAACACGTACATGACTGGATCAGTGGGTCTGGATCGTAGTGTCCCAAGACATTTACGGCTGGTGCCAATTTCATAGAGCTGCTAAGCAAAACAATTTCTTAGCACAAAAAAGTCTTGCTCATTAAAAACAGGTTACCAGCCAAAATTATACGTGTTTTTCATGCTAAGCAAAAAAACGGCTGATTATCAATCCAGAACAATAAAGATCAGGTAAAAATTTGGTCTGTAACCTTGTTTTTGCCAAAGACAAAATGTCATGCTAAGCAAATGTTTGTGCTTAGCAGCTCTATGAAATTGGGCCCTGGTCTTTTTCAGGGGTGATTGTCTTTGCATGACATTTTCTGTAAAAAGTCATGGGATTAATGAGATAAGCTTTAATTTCGTGGTAGTATTGCTAAGATTTATTATGTATTGGTCTGCAACCACTGACCTCTACAGATCATCATTGTTTCACACTTGAAGTCGGCGCGAACTGGAAGTGCAACATGGCGGACCCAAGACGTCACTAGTGTGAGCCAATGAAATGTCCAGGTGTAGAGGTCAGTGGATTTACTCTATACATTTTTTATTTATAAACATTACGTCATACGTACCGTACCCGCTGAACCTTACACCTGGGGTGCGTTCCACTTACGCGAACTGTTTGCGCGAACGTTCGCCTACGTTTTGAGTTTGCGTTAGTTGAACTGGAACGATATTTAAAACAATACGTTTTCAAAATGGCGGTGCCCCAGTGACAGTGACATCGTTTGGTTGGCTGTTTTTTGTCCAACTCATTATTTTAATTAAGAAGACCCCTGTAACTGCTCAAAACGATCCACCGTTTATAACGAAAAGTATGAAATGTAAATCAAAACCGTAAAAAGAAAACTGTCGGCTGCTAACTTCTCCGCCATCTTTAAAATACGTCACTGGCCAACAGCGAACAGCTCGAAATGTCGTTCGCCGTTTTCGCTAACGTTTGCCAACATAATTGGCGCACATTGCGTTCCACTCAAGCGAACAACGCTAACGTTGGCCAACGTTGGCAACGTTCGCTGGAGTGGAACGCACCCCATTATGTGTACGTGTAGAGGTCATGTCCAGAGGGGGGGGGGGGGGGGGGGGGGGGGGGGGGGGGGGGGGGCCCTTCAAGGCTGTGATTGCGAAACGCTGTGGTACCGTCCATTCTCAAAATAGGGGGGAACAATTTTCTCACTCGAAAAATAAAGAGTTTTTGGCATCCAATCTTAACATCTTGTCTTTTGTAGTTGTACAAGGTTGTTATTTACCTTAATGTTTATCATCCAATGACAAAAATTGTATTGAAAATGAAAAAAGCAGTCGAAAAAAATTAAGCGTTGACGTACCGTTGATGCGCGTGGAGATTGTGCACAAATATTCAAACGACGTTAACAAATACCTCCCCTAAAAAGGGCAATAATAATCGATAAATTGTGAAAAATCGTGCTTCGACCCCACTCATTTTTTTCCATGGATACGTTAAAAAAGGATGTAGCAGTGATATACTGAATTTTAAAAAAAATCTGCCTGTGACCCCCTTGCGTTTTATCGTGTTGTTTTCGAACGAA
The DNA here is from genome assembly GCA_037893245.1 of Crossaster papposus. Classification (NCBI taxonomy): domain Eukaryota; kingdom Metazoa; phylum Echinodermata; class Asteroidea; order Velatida; family Solasteridae; genus Crossaster; species Crossaster papposus. The sequence continues at coordinate 1,020,301 of JBAIAA010000717.1, forward strand.
AATGGCAGAAAATGACATCGCCCCAAACAAAATCCGTGTAGATCGTGCCTGCGTACCTGGCTTTGCGGACGTTGTATGAATCACTGAATTCGGGGAGCGATACACGGAGCAAATCTGTACGTGTTTCAATGGTGCGCTTCGCGGTAGCGATCTATACGTATTTACTGTGTGAGATGTGTGGCTCATGAGAGCGTGGAAGAACGAATGAGATACATTTCAACGTTGGTGGCGCACTTTCTTGGGCCCCCCTCCGCCCCCCCCCCCCCCCCCCCCCCCTCCCCCCCCCCCCCCCCCCCCCCCCATCCGCCTCACCCCCCCCGCCCTCCCCCCCCCCCTCCCCCCCCCCCCTCCGCCCCCCCCCCCCTCCGCCCCCGCCCCCCTGGTCATGTCAGTGGTCTGCAACCATACTTACTACTTGCGACCTTTCTTCACTAGATGGCGGACAACATAAATAGTGGTCCAGGTTACGTAGAGGTTCAAGCATACGGGGAGCAGGGCTTAGGGTGTCGCTTTGTTTCCTCCCTTAATCATGGTGCTTGACTCTTGGGTTACATGGATGGACAGGGAAGGAAGTGGGTGGGCCGGGAAGCAATATTTTTTTTCTGCAGGTAGGTTGGTACATAGTGTACATTTATTAGCCAATCAGAACACAGATGATGTTGACGTCATCGATGATGTTAGAGTTGTCTGGGATCTAACTAGGGTTAGGGGTTAGGGTTAGGGTTATAGGTTAGGGGTTAGGGGTTAGGGTTGTCCCAGATAACTCTAACATCATCGATGACGTCAACACCATCTGTGTTCTGATTGGCTAATGTACCAACCTACCTGCAGAAAAAAATTATCGCGGCCGGGAACGCCGAGACCCCAGAAGCTTTACGTGGGAGTCGGTATTGTGGGCTCATTAAATTAAGTTTTTTAAATCAGACCCCTTAAAGCTTGGACCACGCAAATCAGAAATAATGTGACATCAATCAATACACAACATTTTACTTTCCTTTTTGCATCTGTAACCTATCAATTAATCAAGTAAATTATGACGTCATACTCGAGCGGGTTCACGCTATCGTCTGGTTTGCCAAAAGCGTTTTAACTTTTATGGTGGTGACCATTACCATTCTGACCATTAGTTGTGTGGCGCGCCCTTCTATTGAAAGATAATCGAAGTCAACTTTAGCAGTGAGGGCTGCGCAGACCAATCCCCAATTTTCGAGATCAGGAAAGATACTCTAAACTCCCGAAACTGTTTGAGACACTCATCAAATCGAAAAGCTTGTTTCATCATCTTTCAGTTTCAGGTCAATTTCTGGATGTAAATCCGCAAAATTTTACGTGTGATTTCGGTGTGAACGTTTAAATGTGGTGGCGCTATTTGACATCACTGCACAATACAGCATTTTTTGGAAACCTCGTTTTTGTATCTGATTTGGTTTGAGAAATTGAGCTTTCGTCTATTCCGATAGTGACTCGATTTGGTATATAGATTTACCATGGAGAAATGTCTCCATGGATTTACGTAGTATGCTGCTTTGAAAAAAAGTATGAACATAAAAGGCTTTTTTTTCTTCAAAATGACTCACTGTGCTGTACTCGAGTCCAACGCCAGCGATAAAGCCAATGACAAACGAAGCCGAGATTTCAAAAAAGTACTATGGCTTGTACACATGATTGGCAACACATGGTACAGGAGTCGAGTGAGACATTCATTAGCGCGTAAATTGATATTGGAAGTGGTCTGGTGGCGCGATTACCGTGACCATAATAATAAACTATGAGTATGATGGATCAAAGGCATCATCTTGCACTTGCCGCAGTTGGACAGGCGCTGTGCGATCTCCTGTAACCCGGCCATGCATGGCAACCAAAGCTGGATCAAACTATAGCCCATTACCCTTAATATTTATTAGCCGTCAGTCGTCAATGAAATGAAGACGTCGTCCAACCTGGGGCTGGGCTAGAAAGTTCAACCATGGTTCAACTACTGAACTAGCCCTACACAGTACAGCCTACACTGTCTGCAGCTTCACTAAACAGGGGTTATGATGAATATGATGAGTAAGTATAGTCTAGGCAGTATCATTTTTTTTAAATTTTTTTAATCATAATAAATAATCATGCATGATTTGTCACATGTGATGAGGTCGGTGAGCGCGAGTCTACTTGTCTAGATTCTTTATTGGCTTTTTCGCAAATTTTGCGAAAAAGCCTTTGTTTTTGTTCTGATTTTTTTTTTTTTTTTTTTCTTCTTTTTTTTTCTTTTAGTAACCTAAACCCCATAGACTTTGTACACGTTTTTTTGCACAAGTACTTTTACCAGAGAACAAAGTCGTATTTCCATGAAACTTAACCCAAGTGAAGACCCTATAGTAAGCTCGTGCCTAGCCGACATACGACATGGTGACGTCATCAGGGGTCACGTGACGTCATCTTAAAGGTGCAATTGATTTAATCTTTGAAAATCAATAACAAATCAACCGCAAAAGACCGAAACTTGATTTTTGTGGCAACAGATGGAATAATCCAAGATCTTCATTTTATCTCATGTGCGTAAAATCACGTGACCCTTCCTTCCGGTCTAAACCGGAAGTGCCTTATAATTTAAAATTGATAAATGATATAAACTTACTTTCAACGATGTTAGTGTCTGGCTAGATTGTATTTTTCAAAAAAAATACCGGCGACGTCATAACATGTTATAGCGCCCTCTAGCGGCAGGTTGAAAAATGGTTAAAATGAATATTCGGTTGATGTGTGTAGCGAAGTTTGCTGAAATAACTTTATAACCAGTGTATATAATCAGCTTCATGCTAAGACCATATTGGGAAGGGGAAATATTTATGACGTCACCAAACCGGAAGTTACAATGAAAAATCCTTTAAATCTTTAAAAATCGCTTAAAAATCAACCGGGATAGATATAATCCAGATTGAAATTATTACGGTTTAAGACCTTTAAGCCATATCTCAGCAACGGAACGTGGTAACATAACACATATGTTTGTATTGTTAGTTGATGGATAGTTTCACAAATAGTTCACAAACGTGTGACGTCATCGTTTTAATCAGTTTGGATTCATTTTAATCTGTTTAAATTAACTTAAATTCGTTTTCAATAATTTTAAATTGTTTTGATGGTATAAAAGTTCAATTTTTGAAAAATGTAATCTAAAAAATTGCGAATGCGAAAAAGCCCTATGTTCTGTTCCTCGAACAGACGTAGTTCTAGTCTATAGATTTTTTTCTTCCAAAATTACATTTGCACTGCTTCAGACAATGTTCTCACCTTTATTTTATCTTTATCTTTTTTTCTTAAATTTTTTTTTTTTTTTTAAAGAACACCATCAAAATGCGAATTTTTTTCCACATATAGGCCAGGCCTACATGTATGTGAAATCGACGCACATACGTGCATACAGCAGCATGTTTACTGTAGTACATGTACATGTACTTCAATACTTGATAGCATGGTGGTATATTGCAGGTGTTCGGATCCCTACTTCTTTTATTATCTTTACTATATCATCTCTCATGCATTCTGTCTAAGTTTGGTTATGGATCCGTAACAAAATATTGGCTTGGAAATTCATGTAGGTCTACATGATCTTACATACATGTCTCGCATGTTTTAATCATGTTTCATTGTAGTTTGTACTGTAAGGGAAAACACATGTCCTCTGTCTTGTTTTGTCTACTTAAAGGTTCCATCTTATTCTCAGGTCCAACTCTCTTTCTTAATTGCCTACATCAATGGGAGTTGACAGTGAAGGGGGTCAAATCATTGGATTGTCAGGTCTTGTTTAAATGCTAGATGACCCAAGCCTCTTTAATTTCGGAGTAACTATAGAATGCAGGGCCACTCAACCCCTCTCGACTTTATTTACCCTAGGACATATAATGAACTGACCCTAACCCTAACCCTAACCCTAACCCTAACCCATATACCCCAATACCCGTACCCGGCACCATCCATAGAATACAGGGCCACTCCATTTTATGTGATAGGGTAAATAAAGTCGAGAGGGGTCGAGTGGCCCTGCATTCTATAGTTGTACCTTAATTTCAGTCGAGTCCATCTCTAGTATTGAAAACCACCCGTATGTCATGCACCTGAAATTGAGAATCGGGGGCCTTGTATTACCCGGTATCTAAACATGTAGGCAGGAAAATATATATATATTTGCTTGCTGTTGCTCTTTTATGCTCACTTTGTTAATTTTTATGCTTTTATGCTTACTTTGTTTACTGTGCTTACTTTGTTTAATGTGCTTACTTTGTTTACTGTGCTTACTTTGTTTACCTTTAACCAGTTCGCGCTGGATGAGGTATATGTAAACGCAAAGTTTACCCCAGATTCAAAACGGATGACGCATAAACGCCACAAGCAAGGCCGAAAATGTCTGTAAGCAGCAAGCAACTGGTTAATGGCATTATTTTTATTTTTTATTTTTATTTTTTATTTTATATCTTTTTAATAGGCTAATCTGCCAATAACGCCACAAACCCTGTCTAGGCGAGTAAAGGGTTGGGTTACCGTAAACACATTTTGTAATTTATCCAGTTCACATCGGGAGACGTGTATACATGCGTAGTTTTTCTGGAATTTAAAACATTTGACAGATAAAATACGTCACGACTTCACGAGCAAGGCCAGAAACACCTGTCAGCGACCTGCTTGCAATAAGCAAGGGCGTAAATATCAGGATGTGCTACCCACAAATGACAGCCTAAACCGGTCTTAAAGGTAGTATACACCATTTGCAGATATCGAAAATATTTACTACTGAATTATTAAGAAATACCGTACTCAATTGAAAGTAAATAATGATTCTAGGCATTCAGCAAAAGGATTGCGCTAGATATCCTGTAATTATTCAAAAAAATTGAATTTTATAAAGAAAAATTCGCTCTCGCCGTCCGGCGAGAGCGAAGTATAATTGCTCGACCCCGGTTGAAAACAAACGCTGTTTTTTGTGCTTTTCTCGGCATCCATGATTGTAAAACTTCGGAAAAGTCAGTTAACCCTAACTCCCTACCCATTTTTACTTACACATAACCTGAATCCTGCAAAATCCTCCAATTCCTAAATTGTTAAAACTCCAAGTAACCTGAATCCTGCAAAATCCTCCAATATTGGTCACTGGTGACCATACAGCCTGTATCCTGCAAAATCCTGCAGTCTTGCCCTGGCTGCAGTCAGTAAAAACCCAAGTAACCTCAATCCTGCAAAATCCTGCGATGCATCAAACTCCAAGTGACCTCAATCCTGCAAAATCCTTGTGTGTCACATTCAGCCTGATAACCTGAATCCTCCATATTCCTGCAGGGGTAAAACCCCAAGTAACCTCAATCCTGCAAAATCCTGCAATGCATCAAACTCCAAGTGACCTCAATCCTGCAAAATCCTGCATTTTGCAATGAGGAATTTGGAGGATTTGGGAGGGTTAGGGTTAAACGATATTTACTATGAAATACAACCCCCCAAATCTACCCATTCATGATAATTCAAGCAATTACCAATGGTGTATACTACCTTTAAATTGAGATTCGTGAAAAACAATCTTGCGCCTGGGCCCGGTCAATGTCAAAATAATCCCAGCGCGAACTAGATAACAAGCTTAATAAGTATATTGTACCTTCATTGAAATGAAACACCTCAAAATATGAAAATGATCACTACAAAAACCAACAAAACTTATGGCTATTGAAAAATAAATATACCTGGTTTCAACCATTATGTCTACATCATCGCTGTGAAATCACTAGTTATGTTATTATCGTGATTACTGGTAGATTCAATAAAAAAAATTAGAAAAATAAAATTAATACAAAAATCAATGCACCGACTAAGCTCTGTGATTTTTTTTGACTGCTCTAACTTGGACTTTAAACCCTGTTAGTTATGCACAGAATTTCTGTGTGTCTACATATTGTGACATTTGTACAAGGGCTGCAGAAATTATTCAGCTGACTGTATCAGTTACACAATTTTGTATTTGTTTGCACTGTGTAGTTGGTGCTTTGAAAAATACTGACGCACACAAAGTTTTGGCCTGGTGAGTTTTTCTTTTGTCAGCGACGGATTTTCTGTAATACATAAACATGTACGATACACTAATTACCTACCTGTTTATAAACCAGTTCGCATCGGAGGACGTGTATTTAAGTATACACGCAAAGTTTTTCCGTTAATTCAAAACGGATGACAGATAAACACGACACGAGAAAGGCCGGAAATATCGGTCAGCGAATGGCTCGCAATGAGTGAGGCCGGAAAAATCAAAAGTGTGCTACCCACAGATGCTGGCCTGAACCCGTCTCGGGGCAAGATCTATAAAAAAAAATTCCGCGCCTGGGGACAATTTCATAGAGCTGCTAAGCACAACAATTTGCTTAGCATGACAATTCGTCCTTTGCAAAAACAAGGTTACAGACCAAATTTTCACGTGATCTTTATTGTTTTGGATTGATAATCAGCTGTTGTTTTGCTTAGCATGAAAAACACGTATAATTTTGGCTGGTAACCTGTTTTTAATGATCAAGACTTTTCTGTGCTAAGCAAATTGTTGTGCTTAGCAGCTCTATGAAATTGGCCCCTGGGCCCGACCAATGTCAAAATAATCCCGGCGCGAACTGGTTAAAATATGCATACACAGTGAATATCTTGTACAAACTGCACTGTTCCAGATACCAGAACACATAAATTGCACAAAATTAAAGTACAAATGAAAGACCCCAAAACAGGAATTTCCATCTCGCAAAAAATACAATTATCAACTAGAAATGTGTTTGTGGACAAACACAGAGCTGTTTCGCATGTCTAAAATGCCTTTCAATATTTGTGTGGTGGTCTAAGTGTGTGCCAAGTCTAAAGTCGATCGAATTTAGTGCCAAAGATAAATTGGTTAAAAAAACGTGTACAAATCCTATGGGGAAAATTGAACCTTTAATGTGACGTCACATGACCCACGTCATTATTACGACATTATTACGATTTTCCCCTTGGCCTTCCTGGGGATGGTGGTCGAGGTATGCGCTAAGTCTGAAGTCGATCAAATTTACGAAAGTGTCAAAGTCAATAGTCTAAAGAAAAACGTGTACAAACCCTATGGGGGAAAAAATTGAACCTTTAACGTCACGTCACGTGACCTTGAATGACGCAATCGCGCCGATTTTTTTTCAGAAACATCTGGGGCTGGTGTTCTAAGTGTATGCCAAGTTTCAAGTCGGTCGGATTTACCAAAGTGTCAAAGTCAATAGTCTGAAGAAAAACGTGTACAAAACCTATGGGGAAAATTTTACCTTTAACATGACGTCACGTGACCTTGAATGACGTAATCGCGACGAATTTCTTCTAGGACCGTCCTTGGGTGGTTGTCTAAATATATGCCAAGTTTCAAGTCGATCGGATTTACCAAAGTGTCAAAGTGCTATGCCAGAACAAACGTGTACAAATCCTATGGGAAAAAGTCTGAAAGAGGAAAAAAAACCAAAAAAACTAGACATGTGTTTGTGGACAAACACAGAGCTGTTTCGATTGTCCAACGTTACTTTCAATATGTGTGTGTGGTGGTCTATGTGTGTGCCAAGTCTGAAGTCGATTGGATTTACACAAGTGCCAAAGATATATTAGTTGAAAAAACGTGTACAAATCATATGGGGAAAATTGAACCTTTAATGTGACGTCACATGATACCCAATGATGTCATCATAATGTCATCTTAATTTTCGTCTGTAACACATCCTGGAATACTTGCATACCAAGTATGACCCCAATCGGACCTGTACTTCCAGAGATAGAGGGTCCTAAAAACTGAACCTTTAATGTGACGTCCCATGACCCCCGATGACGTCATCATGACGATTTTCCCCTTGGCCCTCCTGGAGATGGTGGTCGACGTGTGTGCTAAGTCTCAAGTCGATCAAGTTTACGAAAGTGTCAAAGTCAATAGTCTGAAGAAAAACGTGTACAAACCCTACGGGGAAAAAAGTTGCACCTTTAACGTCAGGTCACGTGACCTTGAATGACGCAATCGTGCCGAATTTCTTCAAGGGTCATCTGTGGGTGGTGGTCTAAGTATGTGCCAAGTCTCAAATCGGTCGGATTAACCAAAGTGTCAAAGTCAATGGTCTGAAAAAAATCGTGTACAAAACCTATGGGGAAAAATTGCACCTTTAATGTGACGTCACGTGACCTTGAACGACGTAATCGCGACGAATTTCTTCTAGGATCATCTGTGGGTAGTGGTCTAAGTGTATGCCAAGTTTTAAGTCGATCGGATTTACCAAAGTGCCAAAGTGTATTGTCCGAACAAAAAACGTGTACAAACCCTATAGAGAGGAGTCTGAAGGAGAAAAAAAAAAAAAAAAAGAAAAAAAAAAAAAATCAGAACGAATACAATAGCTGTTTCGGCTGAATTGCCGAAACAGCTAAAAAAAAAAAAAAAAGAAAAAAAAAAACTTTAACGAAAACAAAAGCTGTTTCGGCTGAAATGCCGAAACAGCTAAAAATAATTCTGAATAATTATGGAATTTCAGCGTCAGAGTCATTTTACACCCAAATTTCAAGCAACAAAAAAAATTCTTCTGCATGATAGATTTAAGATTGATATCTTGTGCGACGCACCTGCCCGTTTTCCACTCATTTCCTCGGACATCCCACTTTGCAAACACCTGCTTCTACACCCCCACCCCCCAGGCATTCGTGTCTGTTTGTCCAGACTCCTCGTTGCATCAACTACATGTTCAAAAATATAGAGAACTCCTGGCAGTACCCGTACCCTAGCGGTTATCCATGTGGCATCTTTGAGTGCACCATCGTACATCGTTTTGAAGGGGAAAAACCGTTGCGTTGACTCGTCGTAGGTGAATTGCTTCGGGGGTATTGACATCTTACATCCCTGTCATTTGCTCTCTCATCCTTTTCATCTTTCCTTTCGCACCATGACAACGGCCGGCAAAAAGATTTTGTGTGTGGGAGATTGACTTTTGGTCTAAGCGGACGGTGAGTTGCCCTTCCTGCAAGTCGATCAGGGGACCAATTTCATAAAAAAATGCAAGTAGAAAAATTTGCCTAGCACAAAAAAAGTCTTGCTCAGTAGAAACAGGTTACCAACAAAAGCGCCATGTGCTTTTTATGCTGAGCAAAGACCAGTTTGTAACCCTGTTTTTTGCCATGGAAGAAGTTTCATGCTAAAAGCAAATTTTTGTGCTTACACATTTTATAAAATTGGCCTATGGCACTACGTACCGATACAGTAAATAATGATTGTAGGTATCTAGCAAAATGATTGCTAGATATCCCATAATTGTTCTGAAAAATTTTATTTTATAAAAAAAAAAATTGCGATCGCCGGATCAAGAATTACTGCCCCAAAACCACTGCCCAGCGCCGGTTGAAAACAAACGCCGTTTTTCTTGATTATCTCGACATCCATGATTGTAAAACTTCATGTAGAATTCTGGTGAGTTTTTCTTTTGTATCTCGGATGCTGACAAATCGGCAGATTGGTTTTTCACGATCTTATTATTCTCGAGGATGGCTCCACAGTGCTTCAGGTAGCGACAAATTTATCTGGCTATAAGAGAAGCTCATATTGGATATTGTGCATCCAGTGATGTTGTCTAACTCAATAATTAAGGCTAAAATTGGAGATCTGTTTCATTCTTTGCACTGGTAGATGAGTTTGCGTGTACTGTGTGTTTTTAGGTGTGAGAAATTAATTGAACATATGTTGCAGTTATATTTAAAGGTAGGATATACCATTGCTTAAATTATGGGTGGATTTGGGGGTTGTATTTTGTGGTAAATATCGTTGAACTGACCTGTTCAAAGTTTTACAATCAGGGTAAGCAAGAAAAAATGGCATTCATTTTCAACCGGCGTTGGGCAGTGGTTTCTTATGTTGTTCTTGTTTTGTTCCAGGTCGCCGGACGGCGATCGCGATTTTTTATTTATAAAATTACATTTTTTCAGAACAATTATAGGATATCTAGCACAATCTGGATAATTAGGGGCCTACAATCATTATTTATTTTTAAATAAGTAAGATATTTCTTAATAATTTGATAGTAATATTTTTTAAATATCTGCAAATGGTGTATACTACCTTTAAAGATACGTCTCAGAGACACATGTTTGTTTTCTGCAAATGGGGTGCGCAAGCGTAAGCGTTCGAACGACGCACATGCGTCATCAGTCGGTTCAGGGCGTGATGCTCACCTAGCTGCCTAATGAGCACGTGCCCCTGATGCTGATTGCGGTCGCAAATCAAATTGGTACTCGGCAAATTTTGATATGAAATTGAAACCTTAAAAAATTGTTTATATTCATTATTTATGTTCCTTCCAAATTCATTCTTGAAAGAAATTTTGAATTATGAAAAAGCACAGACACCTTAACTTTAAAGTTATGTGTGCCACAATTGTACATGTTAAACTTTATAGTTGACTTTATACGTAGATCTTTGAAATGCCGCAAAAGTCTGGCAAGTGCGAAAAAGACATGGAGAAATAAAATCTTTTAACCAAAGTTTTTCCCCAGATTCAAAATGGATGACGCATAAACACGTCACGAGCAAGGCCGGAAATGTCTGTCAGCAGCGAGCAAGGCCGGAAATGCATGGGTGTGCTTCCCGGAAACCATCGGCCTGAACCCGCCTCGGATCGTGTTTCGTTAAAAATAATCCAGCACCTCGGCTCGGTGATGTTAAAAATAATCCCGGCGGCGGCGCGAACTGGTTAAAAGGGGGGATTTGTGTGCAAATGTTTACGATGTCTGTAGTGTATAATACCAAGTGCCGTTGATGGATGGTTATGTTTTTCCCTTGCGTTTTGGTGAAGCGCACGGTGGCTTTCAGAACACTTTGGGAATATTTTATTGGCTTCTAATCTAGATGCCCAGGGCATTTTACATTAAAACTCTCAATGTGACGTTGTTTTGAGAGAATACAGAGGGGAGAAGCGGGGAGAAGGATATTTTATTTACATAATGGTTCATGGTTTGGGCATCCTGCATGTATGTGAAAACAAACAAGTCTTTTTGTAATAATTACTAGTGAAAAGGTACTCGGATAGGGTTAGGCAATATAAAACGCTTCCAATGTTAACAATTGTGATGCGATCTGTGAAAACCCGCCACATGGTGGCAAAATGCAAAAATGAGTTCTTTACATCATCTTAAAGCTGAGATCATCCTCTTTCTAATGCTTTTTCAATCAGGTCTCTAGGACCTCTACATCAAAAGTTACGTTAAAATGAACGTCGATTATTGGCGATGCGAAGTTCTGGGAAAACAGCATTTAACGATAGGGTACCAGAATAGCAATGAATATATATTTTTGAATTTTTTTTTTTTTATTTTGTTGCTTTTATGGGACTTGCAACTTTGCGACATCCGACGGGTTTTCACAGATTGCATCACAATTGTCAAATGTCGCCCAACCGCAAAATGCCCTATCCCCAACGTAAAACAAAAAAAAATCATTTAAGATCAATCGAGATCAATCTGAGAATCCTATGGAATCATCCTTGACCCTTTTCTACCCACCAAGTGTCCAGTTGTTTTTTTGTTACCCGATGACAAACAAACTAAAACCAACCAACAAACAAATGCCAGCAAAAAACTTATCTGGTGGTGGTAATTAATTCAGGTAAAAAAAGCAGTTTAAAAAAAAATATTCAAAAAATGTTTCATTACATTTAGAAAATATAGAGAAACATTGACAGAGAGAAAAACAAGTTGTCAAGCTGATTTTTTTTTTTTTATATTAAATTTCCATATAATTTGTTATAAAATAACATCAATTCTGGTTTGACCATAGGAACAGTGTATGAAATAATTATTTACCAATCCTTGTAGTTCAGAATCCTCAAAAGTTACTGTGATTTTACACTTACCGTATGGGGTATTAAGGGTTAAATGTTTTAACAAAATCTTTATGTGAAATGTTATAGAATTGCCAATTTCCTTTAGCAAATGTTTGGAAATGACCTTTTCATATAATTAACATAAAAAAAAAAATGGATCTCAATTGTAAAAACATAAGATTATTGTTGTTAGATTTTTCCAAGATACATGAATGACGACGGCAGTATTTGTTTATGCTTTGTGGCTAACGTAGCTTTTTGTTGACATAATTTCTATACTATATCATAGGTACATGTAAGTGCATCAATATTAAATTTGCTGGCTGTGTACACAATTGATGTTTTGAGCAAACGCAGGAAGATACTATCTATGTATAGTACCCTGACAGACTAAAGAAGGGTATTCAATTGGCCTTCAAAGGTAGGATACACCATTTGCAGATATCAAACAAAATTACTACCGAATTGTTAAGAAATATCTTACTCATCTGAAAGTAAATAATGATTCTAGGCATCCAGCAAAATGATTGCACTAGATATCCTGTAAATATTCTGAAAAATTTAATTTTATAAAAAAAAAATTGTGATCGCCGTGCGGGATTATTTAAAAAGAAAAGAAAATGTGACCCAGCACATTGAGATTTTGATTTCATCATTTAAAGCTTGTTTAGCTTTAAATGATGAAATCAAAATCTCAATTTTCATTTTTGCCGCAAAGTGTCTCATTTACTTGTGCTGGATCACAAATAACATAAGAATAACTGCTCGACGCCGGTTGAAAACAAACGCTGTTTTTTCGTGCTTTTCTTGACATCCATGATTGTAAAACTTCGGACAGGTCAGGTAAACGATATTTACTATAAAATACAACCTCCCAAATCTACCGATTCATGATAATTCGAGCAATTACCAATGGTGTAAATTACCTTTAAAGGTATGATACACCATTGGTAATTGGTTGAATTATCAGGAATGGGTGGATTTGAGTAGTTGTATTCTATAGTAAATATCGTTTAACTGTGTCCGAAGTTTTACAACCATAAATGCCGAGAAAAGCCAAACAAATTGCATCGTGCAGTGGTTCTTATGCTGTTTTTTCGCAATCTGGCGATCATGATTTTTTTCTTTCAATTTTGATTTTTCGAGAGATAATTACTTGATAACTACATGTAGCGCAATCATTTTGCTGGATGCTTAGAATCATTATTTACTTTTAAATAAGTAAGATATTTCTTAATAACTCGGTAGTCATTTTTTTTAAATCTGCAAATGGTGTATCCTACCTTCAAAGGTAGAATATACCATTTGTCAGTTGTGCATTTTTATCGTTGAAAGCAGCAAAAGTGCTCAAAATATAAAGAAAGGTGCTTGACAAACAACCTGATGAAGTTTTTAGCTCGGTGAATGCTGCATATTTCAAGAAAACAATAATCTAAGATTTTGATGTCAGTTCAAATTTGCTTAGTCACAATTTGGATTGCGACCACAATCTGCAAATTATACATGTAACTAGCTGAGCATGCTGAAATTTCTGGCAATTTTTCGTGAGCCATAATTTAAGCAAACAGCAAGGACCATTTAGTAATGGCAGCCTATGGTGCGAAATACGGTACCCTCTGGAGACATGAACACAATGTGTACAATGGAGACAAAACGTCTTCGGAGGGTAAATTTCTATAGAAGAATAGGTCTCCATTGGGAATTTCACGAATTAAATTTTTGGATTTTACTTAAATTACTAAAAAACTAGGATTAGGATGTGGGTTAGGATTAGTGTTTGGGTTAGGGTATAATATAGGGAATATTGGGTCGAAATTTCAACCCAGGAAAAAATGTATGGTTAAAATGGGAGCATTTTGAAAAACGTGCTCGACTTTCTAACCATTTTGTACACGAGAACAAAGCCATGTCTCCACAGTGATACAAAAATGCGAATGTATGTACATGCCTATTCACCAGTACCAACCTCTTATATAAAAACCGCTGTTAAATTATGGATAGCTGGACTTAATGGACTATGTCCTTCAATTCCAAGGACCTTGGCAGCAATTTCCTCTGGCAAGCTTGCTTCTCATTGCATGATTTTCCGAGCGGCACATTATTTTCATTCTCAGTTTGTAGAAATGCATTTTAATACTGGAGAAGAAACCAAAAGTCTCCGATGACAGTTGCCCAATAAAATTACTATTTTAGGAGGGTTAGGTTTTAATTAATTAATTATGTTAGTGTTTTTCCCACACAGTTTTTGTCAAACTTTTATACTAAAAAAAAGTATAGAATAATTGTTTTTTTTCAAAAAAATGAACAAATCATTTGCCTTACATCTAGAACAAGTAATAAATGTCTTTTACGTAAAATTAGATATGTTAAAAAAAGATAACCCCCCCCCCAACAAAAAAAACCCAAAAACTATGAATCTTTTGGTAACAGTTTGTTCACTTTGGTACCTGATAGCAATTTCATAAATTCAGATGAGTCAGACTGTGCTAAAATATTGGAAAAGTGAATCTGATAATATCACTACTACCGGTATATGCGACATCTAATGAGTAGAAAACAATTACAGACCAAATTAAGATTAACGACCACGGTTAACGACTTTGTATGTACTTTGTACATCATGGTCTGATTGATGTACATGGAATTTTACAGAATTGCCCACAAGAAAATAAAAAATTGTGCATTGAACCTGGGGCTTAACATAAATTTTAACCACTTTAATCATTAAAGGTAGGATACACCATTTGCAGATATCGAAAATATTTACTACCGAATTATTAAGAAATATCTTACTCATTTGAAAGTAAATAATGATTCTAGGCATCCAGCAAAATGATTGCGCTAGATATCCTGTAATTATTCTGAAAAATATATATTTTTTAAAAGAAAATTTACGATTACCGTCTGAATAACTGCCGGACGGCGATCGCGAAAAAAACAAATTAACATAAGACTAACTGCCCGACGCCGGTTGAAAACAAACACTGTTTTTCGTGCTTTCCTTGACATCAATGACTGTAAAACTTCGGACAGGTCAGTTAAACGATATTTAATATAAAATACAACCCCCCAAATCTACCCAGTCATGATAATTCAAGCAATTATCAATGGTGTATCATACCTTTAACATAAATATTAGCCACTTTAATCATTAACTGGGTGGGCCACCTGCAACATCCCTTCCCCTTGGTCATAGCAATTAGGAAATGCTAACAAAAAAATCCTATTCAGGTTAATGTACAACGACTCGCCGGCAAATTTGACAAATTATTTACAGTTCTGCACAACTCCACCTTCGTCTGCCAAAATAGCACCACTGCCCTTTGGCAGAGCTGGTATGTGCACACGTGCATGTGACCTAGTACTGTAGTAGTGGTTTGACATTTTAAAGAAGAAAAAAAAATTCATGACACGTTCTACAATGTACGTGCAATTGTTTGCCTGAGGAACTTATTAGGTGACCTGTATGCAAGAACATGTTGTCGTATGGACCGAAGTCCGGAATGACAGCTTTAGTTCGAGAGGTCGTTTTTCTCTAAGCCGGATCACCACGAGAAGGTAGCTGTCTTGATCCTCCAGAAACACCGGGGCAAACCCCTTCTCTTATCGATACGTTTTTCTGGTTTTTTTTACGTGCATTACACACGAAGGACGAAGCAATAGTGGTTTAATTGCCTTGCTTAAGGATACACGTGTCAACACCGGGACTCGAACTCACGCTCTGCGGAACAGAAAACCGGGTTCTTAACCGCTCGGCCATGACACTCCACAAGAACATGTTGATGTTATAGGATACTTGCGAGTTCTGAGAATCTTGTGAAAATCAAATTTGCATGTTATCATTAACCACTTCACGTCGGATGACGTGTATAATACACGCAAAGGTTTTTAGCGGTTTTTTGGAACGGATGAAGAATATGCAGCGAGCGAGGCCGGAAATATCAGGGTGTGCTACCCACATATGCGGGCCTGAACCAATCTCGGATTTGAGGTTTGTGTAAAACAACCCTGCGCATATTGGCCGAATCCCTGTGCGAACTGGTTAATTATTGCCTATACAATTTGCATATATATCGTATGTGCATGCTTTCTGCAAGTATCATACACAAACCCAGTGGAAACAATTTTCTTCCACTAATAATCTCCCCCCCCCCCCCCCCCCACAAATAACCATGGTCCCCATTAATTAACCAGTTCGCGCCGTGATTATTTTTTATTAATATTATCACAGAGCCGACGCGCGGGATTAACGAAACTCGATCCGAAGCAGGTTTTGCCACATTTCACAGAAATAATACAGGATAGGAGGGTTAAAAAGCATGAGGATTTTGGGAACCTTCGAGTTTATACCTCTTTTTCTAATGGGATATTGCGGAGTTTAGAATGGATTATTTCGGCACGAGCCTTTAGCCCGATATCTCATTGAAAGGTCGTCATCTAATTGGTAGTTAGGGCCCACAGCCTGACCAGGCAGCAAATTGTTACTTGTGAAAGCTGTTGAGGAAGGTTGCGAGATCCCCCACTTACTTTGGAAAGCTGTTGAGGAAGGTTGTGAGAGTCCCCACTTACTTTGGAAAGCTGTTGAGGAAGGTTGTGAGAGTCCCCACGCGCTGTTCTGGCGAAATGCGCGTGTGCGCAGCAATGTCCTTCATGACATGGAAATCAGCGCGCACGTCGTCGCTCAGACCGGTCAGCATGCACAGCTCTGGAATCAGGTGGATTGGCCCAGTCATCCCGCGACGCTCATCCTACAAAACATTGGAATTAATTTATCAAAATGCAAAAATGAAGTGTATTTTTAAAACCTCCAATTGAGACTTCCTTTGTGGTTATCTTTATCTCCAACCCTCCCAGAACCTCCCAAGTCAATCCAACAGATGGTAAATTTTCTGGGTTGATGAAGGCACTGCCTAGCCACCATTACAAACGTTCAACTTCCTGCCTTATGAGAACACAAAGAACGTGGTAGGATTTTTGTCAGATTAAAACAAGTTCTCACCAACAGTGTTAAATTCTTAGAAGCAGTAGGCTTCACAGGTTTTTTTCTTTTCGTTTTTTTTTACTGGATTCTGTTAGGATTTTGTAAAGGACTCCCAACACTTTGCAAAAACAAATTGCCAAGATTTGTTCCTGATTCCATAAGGAATATTTTCACTTGCTTGGAATTTAAGGTGGACACTAGGTTGAAACTTTAAACAAACAATTAAGCTACCAGTCAGGAGGTCATCGGACACAACTTGGACACAGGACACAAACGGCCAAAACCTTTCCCTTCTGGGTTACTGTCATATTTGCCGAGTTTTCCCCATATTTTGTTTTGAAAGATTGAGGCTGAATCAAAATTGTACATGGTGGCAATTGGAGGCCGATGCGGAACTAACACTAACCCCCTTGGACCTTTTGTCAAAAAAACATCCTCAACCCTGCAAAATCCTCCTTTAATGTTTTCATAATTGGTAGGAAGCCCTGTGGTAGGTTACTTCGGACAAATATGCAAGAAGTTTTGGGTTAACAAAATCAAGAAAGCTGGTAGTTATTATTATTATTATTATTATTATTATTTTCTGGTAATGAAACCAAAGATCCTTCAAAAGCGATCAAGGCACAGTAGCTCGTAAGCCAGAAGAACCCCGTAGACGGAGGCTGTGTCAGCCAGGAACACCGGGGCAAACCCCTTCTCTTAGCGATAAGTGTTCTGGGTTATTTTACGTGCTTTATACAATTTTATAATGTTATAATGGAAAAGATATATACACACAAATTATACAACACACGGGACCCTACAACTTTACGTCCCATCCGAAGAACGAAGCAATAGTGGTTTAATGGCCTTGCTTAAGGACACACGTGTCGACGACGGGACTCGAACTCACGCTCTGCGGAACAGAAAACCCAGCTCTTAACCGCTCGGCCACGACACTTCACGTGTGGGGGTAGAGGAGGGGGGGGGGGGGGTGAAGGGAGGCTAAGGGGAGGGGGATGAAAGAACGACATACCTTCTTTTTTGGACGGCTGATCAGCAGAGGCTGTTCCATGTCGTTGATATCTCGTCCGTAGGCGTCTTTGTAATACTGGGCATAGCTGATCTGACTACCGTCGAACTTGGCAAAGGTGTGCATGGGATTCTTCTCCCAGTCAATGTCGTCCACGCGGTAGGTCTTGTTGTTGTAGCTGAAGACAATTTCAAAGAAAGCACCTCAGTTTACCTCGACGGAAACTGATTAACCTTAACACTGCTAAATCCAACAGGATTCAACGATTTTACATTTCTGTTGGGCAACGTTGGATTGTGCAGTAAACCAATTTTACATATTCCGGAAAGCATCCAGAATCACATTCTGTTGGTTTTACTGGTGAATAACGCCAAGTTGGACTCTGTTGGATCTGCTGCAAACCGAAATGTAAGACACAGTTCAATCCTGTTGGATTTAGCAGTCAAATCAACTTCGCTGCCAAACCTAAAATTAAACCTTCAGAACTTTATTGAACCCAACCTGATTAGGGACGGTATCCGGTCACTTCGACTTCCTTGTCAACTCGACACCCACCAACTCGACACCCATCCACTCAGCACCTTGCCAACTCGACGCCCACCAACTCAACACCTTAGGCGTCGAGTTGGCCAGGTGCCGACTAGGTGTCAAGCTGGCCAGGTGTCGAGTTGGCAAGGTGCCGAAGTGACCGACGTTCACAAGAACAATGATTGTACCTTGTGAGGACGATCTCTCCGACCAGCATGCGGGTGGCCTCTTCCTGGAAGCGACCCTTCTTGGCCACGAGCAGGTTGGCGAGGATGTCCAGGACGGTGTCCGTGCGCAGGATCTTGTGGGAGACGTCGGCCATCAGCATCACCTCTTCCTCATATTGCAGAATGGAGGTGATGAAGCCCGGCCACAGCTGCAAGCTGATGGGATGACCAAAAAAGAATTTAAAATCAACTAGAAAAAAAGGGCATGATAGTACAAACATATGTGATGCGATCAAGCAAAATCAGTTGGAACTGTTTTGAGATCACGCCAAAATTGACTTTTTTACAAAAACAGAAGGGGAAAATATTTTTCTTTTACATGAAAATACTCTTTTAACCAAATTCAGAAGGGAAGTGATACAAAAACATGATTTTCTCAGTTTCTTTATTTTTAACGTGCTGGTGTTCAAATGGTTGTAATAGTTTAACCAAAGGTAGTATTCACACAGGGTTTTCACTGAAATGGAGCCTGAAGTACGCTACAAAAGAATATGTAAAAATCCCAACAATTACCAAGGCCTACTTCAGACTGATTTTGCTTGATCGCATCACATATTATTATGCACAACAACTCTGCATTATTATTGAACCACATGAATTTCCAAACTGTTTTTTAGGTCTCTAAACTGACCCACAGTAACATTGCTAGAACAAAACCAACCCAAACCCCAAACCAAACTGTATAGGGGGGGGGGGGGGGGTGTGGACGACCCAACCAACCGCTATCTGTTTAGAGTCGGATCAGTTTCAAATCGGGTTTCACACAACATTAACTGAAAACAAAAAGGGTACAACTTACTTGTGTTGCGGAACGACCGTTGGGATGTTTGGGTTGAAGTAGTGACGTCCAATCTGTTGCATGCCGACAAATCCTAAGATTCTGTACGAACAGAAAAAAAAAAACCCAAGAATTATCAGCACATGTAGAAGTGTGGCGGTAGGATTTAGTTTGTGTAGTAATCCTACCTCTACCTCGTAATCTAATAAAGTTTTTACAGTTTTGCAAACAGGCCACGCCCAGCAGAGCAACTGCCTATGAGATTCCATGGTTAATTATTTGTTAAAAAACCCTAACCCTGCTAAATCCAACAGGATCCAACGATTTTACATTTCTGTTGGGCCCTGGTGGATTGAGCAGTGAACTCATTTTTACATATTCCGAAAAAGCATTCAGAATCACATTCTGTTGAGTTGATGGTAAATAACGCCAAGTTGGGCGCTGTTGGATCCGGCAGCAAACGGGAAAGTAATACGCAGTTGGGATTTGTTGGATTTAGCAGGTAAGACATTTTATGTGTTCAGGCACCCAACAACAATTTGGCATGTTGGATTCTGTTGGATTTAGCAGGGGAGTCTCGGGGAACCATTAGGGGTTTAGGGTTTTAATAAATAGTGTGGTAGCATAGGACAGATACAAAAACCAAACTCTTGGCTACGATAAAAACTTACGCCAAAGTCAGACTGGCGTTCCAGAGTCGCGCCGAAACAAAAGGCATTAGGAGCGACTCCAGTCGACCCAAATAGATTTTGGTTTCAGACAGGCGAACTGAATGCACTGGAGTTTTGAATGCAATTTACAAACAAACAAACAAACAAACACTGATCGATCGATCGTACATGAAACAAAATTCGCACCCCCGACCGGCCGTGTACAAGTGGATTGTGTATCTCTAGGTCTACAAGTGTATCTCTAGGTCATTCTACGAATTATCATACATTTACATAATTTGGCAATGGGTTCAGCCATGACTAGAGCGACGTCTGAAATCAAGACGCACCAAAGTCGTTCGGAACGACTGCAACAGTCGATCTTTCGACGTAGTCGCTCTGTTTCAACTGTTTCAGACGTCAAACTCTTCATGTACTAATTCAAATCTTGGAAATAATTTGGTTCGGCGCGACTCTGGTACGCCAGTCTGAACCGGGTGTAAGGGTTCTCTTGCCCAGCCCGAGGATCTTACTTGCGGAAGATGATGTTGTAGACCTGGATGCAGGTAGGGGAGGTAGGAGCCAGCTCGTTGGTCAACGTGATGGTGATGCTCACTATGGCATCCGTGTCACGACGTTTGGTCTCAAACTTGGTCACCTGTGGTCAGTGCAAACAAATTGACGCGAAACAGAGTAAACTTACTGACCCCAGAGTCAGTGAACAAAACTTAGTAGGATTTTAAGTAGACCCAGGTAAAAAAGTGAGAGAACAGAAGGATGATTTGTTTTAACGACAAAAAAGTAGTTTTTATCGATACTCGCCCATGTACTCGCCCATGTACTCGCCCATGTACTCGCCCATGTACTCGCCCATGTACTCGCCCATGTACTCGCCCATGTACTCGCCCATGTACTCGCCCATGTACTCGCCCATGTACTCGCCCATGTACTCGCCCATGTACTCGCCCATGTACTCGCCCATGTACTCGCCCATGTACTCGCCCATGTACTCGCCCATGTACTCGCCCATGTACTCGCCCATGTACTCGCCCATGTACTCGCCCATGTACTCGCCCATGTACTCGCCCATGTACTCGCCCATGTACTCGCCCATGTACTCGCCCATGTACTCGCCCATGTACTCGCCCATGTACTCGCCCATGTACTCGCCCATGTACTCGCCCATGTACTCGCCCATGTACTCGCCCATGTACTCGCCCATGTACTCGCCCATGTATCGGTACTCGCCCATGTATCGATACTCGCCCATGTACTCGCCCATGTACTCGCCCATGTACTCGCCCATGTACTCGCCCATGTATCGGTACTCGCCCATGTATCGATACTCGCCCATGTACTCGCCCATGTACTCGCCCATGTACTCGCCCATGTACTCGCCCATGTACTCGCCCATGTACTCGCCCATGTACTCGCCCATGTACTCGCCCATGTACTCGCCCATGTACTCGCCCATGTACTCGCCCATGTATCGATACTCGCCCATGTATCGATCCTCGCCCATGTCCTCGCCCATGTCCAAGACATAATATAACAGACTGACCACTTTCTACTTTGGGACAATCGAGATCCCTGACCTTTCCCTGATTTGAGACTTTCCAGACTTGAAAAAAAAGCGAAACAAATTTTCCAGGTTTTTTTCAGGATGCAGTGGGGTTTACCCTGAGCAGTAACCCATCGCTCTAACTTACCGGCTGTTCTAGTCTCCTAAGCAAGAACAGGATCATGCCGTCAAATGCCATGGGGCTTCCCAGTGCCTCGGTGTGGAAGCGCAGCAGCCCTTGCCTGGCCCGGGGGCTGTCCACCATGGGACTGAAGTCCACGTGGTACTGGTACAGCAGCCACTGCTCCTCAGCCTTCAGTCGGAAGCAGTTGGTCATGATGTTGATCTTGGAGCCGGCAGTGCCTGAGAGCAAAAAAACAAAAAACGGAAAGAAATTAAATATGTGACCAGCTCCCACAAAACCAGACATAAGTTGTTGTTTTTGAAAAGTGAGATATTGTTATTTCCATTTAGTACACATCTTCAGCTTTCATTTGGTACCAAAACCACCTTTATACCATACATACTTTCAATTTTATGAGGATTTTAAGACGATGTATTTGGGAGATAAGTTACCACTTTTAGGACACAGTTTGCCTCAATAGATGCATGATTGTTGTACTTTCTCATCAATAAAGCTGATGTCGAAAAAAAATTGATGTCCGCCAGATTTTTTCACCCCATCTCAACTTTGACGAGCTGTACCTCGAAACAGCCTGTGCGACTTATGACGGGTTTGGTAGCAGCGGGTCACATATATATTTTGATTCTTTTTTTTCAACAAGATATCTGCAGATCGCAAGGGTTTGTGTATTTTGTGAACATCTTTTTGTTCCCGAGGTCCACACAGTGAACGCAACACTTGTACCCTGATGCCGATGATGGTGTCTCCTTTTTTTTTTAGTGGGGGGTCCAAATACTTACCCCTCTTATCCTTGATGTGTGCTGGTCTGGTCTTGGGCTCCGAGTAGCTGATCTGAGACTGTCTGCCGCGGCCGCTGATTCCTCCCGCGCCGCCCTCACCGGCGGCGCTCATGCTTAGTGCTGCCATCTGGGAGGTAGGGGGCGCTCTTGGCTCGGATGGAACTGGGGCTAAAAAAAACAAAAACAAAAAAACTTGAAACAAGAATATTTGCTTTTGGTGTAGTTTTAAGAAATGAATGGATTTTGGAGTTTTTAGTATTTCATAGCAAATTATGGTAAATTGACATGTAAATTTACATGAAAATACTCCGTTACCAAATTCAGAAGGCAAGTGATACAAAAACAATTTTCTCAGTTTCTTTATTTTTAACGTGCTGGTGTTCAAATGGTTGCAGTTTTTTAACCAAAGGTCATATTCACATGAGGTTTTCCCTGAAATGGCGCCTGAAGTACACTACAAAAGAATATTCTAAAAATCCCAAAAATTACCAAGGCCTACAGACTGATTTTGCTTGATCGCATCGCATATGTGACCGGCTCTGCAATAAAGGGTATTAAGTCGCGCTGTGCATTATCATGTAATGGCCTACTCAAAGTTGAGAGGGTAAACATTTTATCAAAATGTGATTTACATTTTTTGTCATGAATGACATATTTAATACCTACAGTTTTAGGTTTCATTCACAGAAATATTGATTTTGAAGAAAAAAGGAGAACAAAAATACAATTTTATGTGCATCGTTCTATTGTACTACAATAGAGCCGGCTTTTTCAAAGCCTGTTTTCTCAGTTGTGTAATTTGAACTCCAAGGAAGTAATCAGTATGTAAACATGTCATATATCCAGAACGGGAGGGGCTATGGAGCAGTATTATATACCAAATGAAAGCTTGTGGGCTTTCCAAACATGTATATAACTCAATTTCACTGTTTTGTGACATAATACCCATTATTGTGGAGTGGGTCACATATAGCCATGTAAGGTATTGCATAATAATTCGTTAGTTTTGTTGTTGATGTTTGCAAACGACTAGGGGTACTGTACATTACAAGAGTAATCAATACCACTAACCTCCAGATCCCGGCACCTGCGACGAGCCACCACGGGAACGGCCTCTTCCTGGGGTGGGCAGTGGGTCCGGCTCTGCAGGGGGCATACGGGGAGGGGCGGGTGCCGTCTCACCAGGGCGCCTGGTCGGGGCCGGTGGCTGTCCGGACGAGGCGCGCCCGCGGCCACGAGACCTCCCACGGGCACGACCGCTCGGTTGCTGATCCGCCATGTCGTTGGGTTAGGTTGACTGTTTTGTTTAAAATCTAAGAAGAAAGCCAGACTTTGTTAAAATCTTTTCAATTAACCATTATCCCCCAAGGCCATTTTGGCTAGGAACCATCCTTATTAACCCTAACCCTCCAAAATTCTCCTTTAGATAATTGGATTTTGGATAATTGAGGATGAATGGCAAAAAGTGTCACTTCAATTTTGGAGGATGCAATGGGTCAAGGTCATTGCTGTACCCACCATTCTTTAAGTTCACCCAAGGGTAACGCAACCCTGCTCGATATCATCCGCACTGCTTCTGAGTGTCACCAGTACCGACTAAATCCACAGTAGTGATTGGAGAAAGATTTGAGGATTAAGGCAATGGTCACTACTCCACTAAATACATTCAAGGGATAACTGATGATTTTGAAGGATCGAGGATGAATCAAATTTGTACATGGTGGCAATTGGAGGATTTTGCAGGGTTGAGGATGGTTCCTTGCCAAAAGGTCCAAGGGGGTTAGGTTTAATTCCGCATCGGCCTCCAATCACCACCATGTAAAATTTGGATTCAGCCTCAATCTTTCAAAATCATCTGTGATTTCTTGAATTTATTCAGTAAGAGGGTGACCATTGCCTTAATCCTTCAAAATCCTACAACAACAACTGATGGGAGGAGGCAGTGCTGACCAAATTCAGAAGCATTAATGTCAAGGAAATTAATGAAGGGATAAATTAAGTTCGACAACGTAAGAACTGCTGGGTACAGCAATGGCTATGCATCCTCCAAAATCAACTGACACTTTTGCCATTCATCCTCAATCTTCTAAACAAGATTTCCTAAACAAGCGAAGATTCAAACCCTGAAAATCCTTGCATGAGACTTGGTAAAGAAGTTGAGAAGTTGGCACAATCACTGATTAATAGAGAGAGACAGCGACGAACACCTACGAATCTTGACATTTCATGGCCATACAACAGGAAATTGCACAAGTCGGGGGAATGCCCCGCCAAGTGCAATGAGAAAAAAAATGTATGTTAGTCATAACCATGGGCCAATTTCATAGAGCTGCTAAGCACAAAAATGTGCTTAGCACACAAAGGTCTTGCTCAGTAAAAACAGTTCAGCAAAAACTCCATGTGCTTTTCATGCTTAGCAAAATCCAGCTGAATACCAGTCGCAAAAAATATACTGTACATCACATGAACATTTTGTTTGTAACCCTGTTTTAGCCAAGGCTAGAATTTTCATGTTAAAGGAAACAAGCAGTCTAACATCTTCATTACGCATTTTTTGTTTTAAATCAATAGATTTATGTGTATAAAATGTGAATAAAAAGCAAAACTGGTTCTAGTGTACGTTTAGTGTGGTAATTTGCCGTCCAGAAATTGACCCCCCCTTTTTAAATTTCGCGGCCACTCAAAATGAGTGACGTAAATCGAGTCAGAACCCTGACAAATTATCGATAGTCGGTACGCGACGTCTAGGTACGAGACGGGTTCGCGTGGCCACGTACGCACACATTGTTGTGTGTACGAGAGTGAACGAATCCCGTACGCCTTGTGCACACGTACGTACAGTACATGTACATGTAAACGCGATCACCCACACGCACGCTGTCCAAAGCAAAGGATACCGTACAAAGTACATGTACATGTACAGTAATCGGCGCGGACTAAACATGGACGATCGTGAAAGTTCTTCGTTGGTTTTTAGTGAATCTGACGAAAACAGTACAGATTCGTCTGATTGGAATATCGTTGGGACAGCATCTGACTTCAGCATGTTTTTTAAGGGAATGCCAAAGTTGCTGTACAGACCAGTGTCGAAGCACGACCGCTCAAAATGGTAGCTGCAGATCGGGCCGAAAAATCACTGAGGCCCGGCGGGACCACTTCGCTCTGGTAAGATTTACTTTGGCTGTCCAAATCCTCCGATATTTAGGATCAGCCGGAAACAAATGAAGGCTTACTCCATCCTTGGTAGTTTTGCTACACCCATCAGCTACACATCTAGTCGGCATGACTGAAAACAGTTGTATTTTTACCCTGATTTAGAATAAAAAACCGGCATGGTAAACTCGTAGACAAAGACTTGTTGCATGCAATGCGCGCATAATGCAAGCCAGGCCCGGGTAGCGCACCCCCGCAGCGAGGCAATTCTCTGCCTCGATTTTTGTCATACCCCACGCGAAGTTTTATGTTAATGAGGCTTCCCTTTGAGGGGCGGAGTGGTATGACTAAACATTTTCAAAAATTATTTTCTCCCATTTATCACAGAAAATAAACACAACCTCGCACATAATGTTGTTGTCAATATGATACTTTATTGATTTAAGCAAAAAAAAAACCTTATTACATGTTTCCTTTAAGCAAATTATGTTTGTGCTTAGTAGCTCCATGAAATTGGCCCCTGTGCATATATGTTAACCCTAACACTACCAGATGCAGTGCATTGCATCAGTGGAGTGCATTGCATTAGCACTATAATTAGGTAATTTTCAAGCATAGAAATGCATGGGATTTCTCATTCTTAAATGATTTATTATAAATAGTTAAGATAATCTTAGATTATTTTTTCCCATCAAAATGGTGCTTGTACGCGACATTCTAATTAAAAGTCAATTTGGTTGATAAACGCCTTTAACTGTAACCTGTTTTATATGTGTTTAAAACATAAACACCTTTTTTACAATGTACTGCAATCATGCTTTTTATTAAAGGTTTCACCACGAATGTCACCACGTCGGTCAGTGCCGGTCGGGTCTGACCGGCACTCGCATTGGCCGGTCGGGACGGAAGGTAAACTAACACCTTTCCGACCGGCACCAAACTAACACCTTTCTGACCGGCACCAAAAAACTTAGTTTGAATAAAGATTTGCTGAGAAAAGAGAAAAATAAACATAGTTGCACATCCATAACTTCCCATTTTACTTGTAAAACGATCATCTCTGCTTTTTTTAATAGTTATTCGTGTTTTGACATTTTGCTTATTGAGGGCGTCCTTGATTATCACGAGATTTTCTTCACAGAAACAAATCTTGTGATAATCAAGGGCGCCCTCAATAGGCCCGTTTTCAGAGTATTGATGATTGATGAACTGCATAGACGCCGTGAGAATGCCGTGCTTCGCTCGCCACGCTTTTTTGTGTGGTAAATTAGCCAGCACTCAAAATGTTCTAGCTACAACCCTGGGTTTCACATATACAAATTCCATTGATCAATTTTGAATGGTTACCAACTAACTGTAGTAGTAGCCTATTACAAAGTAGTCTAGCTCAATCCTGGAGTTTCAGGGATCAGAATCTGTCATTTTCGCCTTTTCAGGGATAGTTCACTGTATGGCGAATGAACTTTTGCTGGCAGTCTAGTATAGTACAAAGTAAACAAGTTACTTGAATTTCTATTAACAAAAAAATTCTATTAACAAAAGATTTCTGATAACAAAAGTCAAGTATGAAACCGACCATGACTGTTAAAGGCAGACATGTGTTAGAAAAGTACAAGGTAAATCACAATTCCATTGTGTCCTTTGTATTGCCAGGGTAATGTCCATCGATGCCAGTTTTTTTATGATAATCGAGTATACTCGATATATCGTTGATTATTTCCTGTGTGCAAGATGATGCCTAAAAACAGCGCTCAATATACTGAAGACCGACAGATTAAAAGGGTTGCATATACCGGTTTGCGGCTTGATCCTCCGCGCATGTTGTCGGTCTGAACAATATCAAATTGCGCCAGCCCGCATGTTTATGGTTTTACAACGAAGATGAGAAATGATTACGATTGCCACTTCCGCTTGCTAGGCGAATAGCAGGGTGCAGAGAACGCTTCCCGCAATTCCCGACACGTGATTGGCCACCCCAAAATGACATCAGATCAATGGAGGGTTACGTCCCAAACAACCGATAGGCTGGGGCGGCATGGCCGGTTTCTTTTGAGATTTTACTGTGCAAGCTGTCAGGAACTATAGCGACGGGCCGCGGGTGAAACACAAAGAACAACTTCACAACCGCAGTTGGTCGTCGAACGTATTTTATTTAATAGGCCTACTCAAATGTTTTAACCCTAACCACCCTAAGTCCATCAAAATCCATTTCCTGTTTTGGAAGATTTTAACGGATTCACCCAGGATACCTCCATATTGAACAAACTGGAGGAGTGTGATGGATTGAGGATTTTAAGCCTAGCGTTACTGCAGGAGTTTGATGGATCTGATGGATACCTCTGTATTGCGGTGTTTGGCGACTTTGATGGATTCAGGATCTTAACAGTTTTAACCCCTTGGCTACCGCACTGCATGTGGCCCTACCTGGTCTTTCACATGCTGTACATGTAGGTGCTAGGGGGATGGGAGCATAACATTGCCTTGTGACTGTAGCTTATTAGGCCTCAACACAATGTATTATGTCTAGTAAACAGTGCTTGTGACCATGCTATAAAACAAGTCTGTCATGCTTTATGTGCTGGGGGGGGGGGAGCAAAGATATGACCTTGTGAGTGGGGCTTCTGGCCTGCAGCAGGGGGGGGCGGAGGGGGGCCCAACAAAATGCGCCACCAACGTTGAAATGTATCTCATTCATTCTTCCACGCTCACGAGCCGCACATCTCACACAGTAAATACGTATAGATCACTATCTCGAAGCGCACCATTGAAACACGTACAGATTTGCTCCCCGAATTCAGTGATTTATACAACGTCCGCAAAGCCAGGTACAAACGCACGATCTACATGTAATTTGTTTGGGGAGATGTCATTTTCTGCCATTTTCGTTTGAAAACAACACAATAAAACGCATGGGGTTCACAGACAGATTTTTTTACAAATTCAGTATATCACTGCTACATCCTTTTTTATCGTATTCATGGGGAAAAAATTAGTGGGTTCGAAGCAGGATTTTTCACAATTTATCGATTATTATTGCCCTTTTTACTTTGAGTGAGCCGATACGAAATGTAGCAAAAATCGCCGACTGCAGTTTGCAGATGTCCCCAGCCAGTAGAGTTTATACAATGGAAGCCATACTTCTCCTGCATCTTCTCCATACTTCTCCCTTTCCAAACCACGTTCGGGGTTTCGGGTCGATAGGATCGTAAATTAATTCAGCATAAAATTCAATCATGTGAAATAGTAGACCCAATAATTGGGGCGTTTTCACTCCTTTTTCGAATTTTGGATTTTGTCTGTCGTTCTACGCCCCAACGTTTGTAAAGCATGGTGCGAATTAAAAAACAAGTTGTGACCACAAAAGTTGCTAAAAACATGCCAAATACTTGACAATGTATATTGGAAAGCGCACACTGGCTTCTATACATGTTAAAGAACTGTTATGGCTTTATTGGTACTCACGGTTATTTGGGGTTGCAAATCCGAGCAATTTTGACCAGCTTTTCAAAACAATGATGCCTATAACGTCGCGGTCTATATAAACTACATAGACGTCCCGACAGCACCCGACTCACGTAAAGAACACACTATGCGCAGACGGGGGACACGACAATGGCTTTTCGAGCGACCACCAACGACTGTTTTATGGTGCAAGAGCGCAGGCTTGCATCGCTGCACTGTATAGCGCGCATGTGCGCGCGTAGCGGTACTTGTACAAAGTAATGCAAATTCGTATTGAACCGGGCTGATGGCTGGCACACGATCAGGGGCCAATTTCACGGAGCTGCTAAGCACAAAAATGTGCTTAGCATGAAAATGTGTCCTTGGTCAAAACAAGGTTACAGACCAAATTTTCACGTGATCTTTATTGTTTTTGATTGATAATCGGCTGGTTTTTTTGCTTAGGCCTCTTAAAATTAATAAAAAGTTTTACATCGCTGAGATTTAAAAAAATTGGTGGGGAGGGGAATTTATATTTTATATTTTATATTTTTAGTTTTTTACTTTCCTTTATATCCAAGGTGTCCAAATTGTATACGTAGCGATCGTTTACTGTTCATTGTTTATTTAATAGTGTCAATACAGTGTGGCTTGAACACATTGGATAGTGGAAGTAATAGGGCCTACTTCTGACATTGCTACCGGACAGGTTCGTGAGTGATGATGGTTTGTCGCGATAGCGCCCTCTCGTGGCTGCAGATTAAGCAATGTCTTGCCCAAACACTATGACGATCTTTGCAGCTAGCGCGCTATTCGAGCGATTCACAATATCTAGAAGCTGCCGTTGGAGGCGCAAATCCAGCTATACCCGCAGTGCATCATGGGGAAAAGTCGGCATCAGTTTGAAAAACGGTATTCATTTTGCATGAACTCATCGGTTTTTACGTCTTTTTGGACGCGACGATTAAAGTTCCATTTTTTTTCTGCAAATAACAATGTTTTAATCAACGACGCTTCCGGATACATTTATGTTTGTGTTGTACCTCGCGTGAACAATGAAGAATAGATATTTCACTACAGTATATGGTGTTCTATATGTACCAACGATTAAGGAAAAAAATTGGGCGTTATATTAATTTTTTAGCGTAATTTCTTTTTTTTAGTTTCTCTTTTTTTTTTTTTAGTGTATTTTTTAATTTTTTTTTAAGTTTTCTTTTTTGTTTTGCATTTTTTTTTTGTGGCGTTGCCTTTTTTTTTTTCGGCGTTGCATTTTTTTTTTTTGGCGTCGCATTTTTTTTTTTGGCGTCGCATTTTTTTGGGGGGCGTCGCAATTTTTTTTTTCGGCGTCGCAATTTTTTTGGGGCGTCGCATTTTTTTTTTTCGGCGTCGCATTTTTTTTTTTCGGCGTCACATTTTTTTTTTTCGGCGTCGCATTTTTTTTTTCGGCGTCGCATTTTTTTTTTTCGGCGTCGCATTTTTTTTTTTCGGCGTTGCATTTTTTTTTTCGGCGTCGCATTTTTTTTGGGGGGAGAGTCTAGTAAGTACGGAGCCCCTGAAGGGACATTAAAAAAAATTATCTGGTGCACACAAAATAATTTGTGATTTTCCGGGAATCCTTGATGGAAATCCATGTTTACTGATTACGATTGGCTAGAGCGTGGAGGCAGAATTTTGAGTAAACAGTAAGTAATCATATTGAATTGTTTAGACAGGCATTTAGTAAGTAGGCCGTACCTAGGTAATATTTTCATGACAGGGGAAATATGTTTCCAGCGTACCCTGAATCTGAAATATGTGGTGAATTTATTATTGAATGTTGAGGATAGGGAGGAACGGTATGTCACTCTAATAATCTAATAGAGAAAAATATATAACAAATCTACACAAATCTTTCAAATTAACTTTCAAATGTATGTGAAGATTAACTTATAAATTAACTTAAAGTTGACCGATTAACTTCAAGATTAAATTCAAGTATATATATGTGTAGGTGTGGTTCATAATACTCTATGTAAAACCTGTTGTGATTGGTTGATTCTCTGACGCAGTTTCTGAATTTGTCCCCTACCTATTTTTAAAACATCTGTACCTATAGGTTTAATACGGAGCTTAAAGTGACCATCCACGTTTCCGCGTTTCTGAGATAATTTATCTCGGAAAGACGGAATACTGAGATAAAAAGATGTCTTTCCATGACAGGCCTCGAAATAGTACTAGCCCGGCGTACAAAGTCTAGCGAAAACTGCTCCGGGCTACCCAGACCCACTTCCTTGGTTGCCCGGTGGGCTAGTGAAAAATTCAGTAACCTACCTGTAAATGTTTAGATCAAAATACATGTTAAAATTGTATTGTTTTGTTGTGTATTAAATAAATATCGGATCAAAATAAACCGAGTATAAACTGTCTTTTGTTTGTGTTTTTCGGCATGATTATCGATAGCCTGCGATCTCACGAATAGAGTAGACTGGTGGGCTTCAGTGAGATTAGTATAGTATAAACTACGGCGCAGGGTACCGCACATATGTGCACTATTCTCTTTCACATCGTTCAGCCTTTCTTACCATAACGGCCCACTGCGTAGCTGTATAGTACATGAGCGTGCTGCCGTGTCACTAGTAGTAGCGCCTGATAAAGAGTCTGTTCAGAACAGCGCCCTCTGTGTACATTACTACGGATGTACATGTACATTATTGTACGTACCGCGCCGGTACGTGCACGTGCCCGCGCCGAACGAATAGTTTTGTGCATTGTACATACGGGCTAGCGAAAATGTAAACGGGCTAGTAAAATCTGCAATTTGCTAGCCCGGTGGGCTATCCAGGAAAAAAAGTTAGCGCAAGGCCTGCATGATAATAGTATCTCGGAAAGACATCTTTCTCCGATATCGTATCTCAGAAAGACGTCTTTCCATGATAATCGTTTCTCGGAAATATATCTTTCCTCGATTTCGTATCTCGGAAAGACGGAATTCCATGATATGGCATCCTGGAAAGACGTCTTTCCACAATAATCGTATCTCGGAAAGACGTCTTTCCATGATATGGCATCCTGGAAAGACGTCTTTCCACAATAATCGTATCTCGGAAAGACGTCTTTCCACGATAATCGTATCTCGGAAAGACGTCTTTCCACGATAATCGTATATCGAAAGGACATACACGTATTATTCTTTGCTGAAGGATATAGACCCCCTGCACATTATTTTCTGACTGTATTTGAACGACTCCTACTTTACTAAATGCAAGTTCTAATTATATGCCTTGTGAGCATTTTGTAACCTGGCCCAGGTTTGGAGACAGGTGAATCACCATGTTTCTGCAATTGGTAAGCACTGTCATAAAACTTTTACAACCTTTTACAGAAGTCATCTTGTTGGTTGTCCTTGGTCTATTAATGTTGAATATTTGAGGAGCGAAATATATTCTGTACACAACTTTGGTCTTATATTGCTCTCTAATTTCTAGTTTCATGTTAACTTTGTTTCAGTTAACTTTGTGTAAAAATAACATGCCCCTCCGTGTTGTTAGCAAGGGCACAACTTCCGAGGCCAACGCCGGGGTCACAACCTCCAAGGTCGAGTCCAAGGCCAAGGTTACAACATCGAGGCCACAGCCTCCGTGGCCAAAGTCAAGACTGGGCCTTTTATTAAACACGTACTAAATCACTTAAACAATGTCCATTCTCTTTTCTGGTTTTTATAAAATAAAACTCGCATTGGCAAAAGTCAACACCAAACAAAATGCATTTTACAGTCGTTGTAGTCGTGCTATTTTGTTGCGTCGTCTAAAAATAGCTACGCTGCTTGTATTGCGTAATTATCTATTTATCTACACATGGACAGGTCATCTTTGTTTCACATTTGAAATGTCCAGGTGTATAGTTCAGTATATGACATAATGTTTATAAATACAAATGTACAGAGTAAATCAACTGACCTCTACACCTGGACATTTCATTGGCTCACAGAAGTGACGTCTTGGGTCCGCCATGTTGCACTTCCAGTTCGCGCCGACTTCATATACCCAGCACGAATGTGGCAGAGGGGTACACACACTAGTCCCTACACTTTATACACACTCAACACTATTGTTACCTAACACACCCCCCTTGAAACCTAAAAAGAATTCTTGAGATTCCGGGAACACACTGGTCAATACAAAAGAGGGGGGGTTTTTCTCTGCCACATATCGTGCTTCACATGCGACTTCAAGCGTTAGCACAGCAGAATATGGACAATGGTCCGTCCAGGTGTAGAGGTCAGTGCCCTGTCCCATTGACGCTAATGCCCACTTGTGACGTTCACTCGTTAAGTGCCGAGTGTAGTCTTGGTCAAGACCAAGCCAGCCCGTTCATTTGTTCCGCGGCGCGCCATCCGTATTATCTGGGCTTATTGAGGGCGCCCTTAATTATCGCCATATTCGTGAATTTCTTCAACTAACTTGGTCTTGGCGCAAGCATCACGTGAACCCGGAAAATTCCGAGGACATTCCAAGCATAGCTCAAATAGCTACTCGCCCCCGCATGCGCGCTAAGTCTTTTTTGTTTAATGTAGTGTTCGATTATTATAGTCTGGTTCCCAGACCAAATATTTCTGACTATTTGTGATTTTTCATTTATTATTTAGCCGCCAATGTCACGTGACCAAAAACTGGAGGAATTGCTTGACGTTCGCGATGTTCGAGTGTTTCCAAGTTTTTATAAAATAAAATTAAAGAGTAGTCACTGACCGCACACTTATAAGGTTGATTTAACACTTTAGTTTTAAGCGTGTAGGCACGGTAGAGCCCGGTAGGCCAGGACTAGGTAAAAAAAGGGATGCAAGATTTATAGAAAAAGAGTGAGAGTTTTTAGTGCATGTACATTGTATATAGGCACGGTAGGGCCAGGTAAAAAGAGATGCGAGATTTGTAGAAAATGGTTTTAGTGTTTATAAACAAATGTATGATTATTCATCTTACCTCATCTTATTAAAATTTAGTCCATTTATTATTCCATGCATGCACACACTATAGACCCACTAGTTTGTCCACCAATTAATAACAAGGATCTGTATGTCATCAGTTATATAATTGTTGATGATACAACGGACTCGACTTGATCCCAACTTCAATCGTTTTAGTTTCCTTTGAAATCTTCCTAAGAACTTTATCATGTCACGTTTTCGAGAAGTTTTCCTTTTTTTATTTACAATTTCTTCACCATATAATATGTGAGCAGACATACTTCACTGCAAATCGAGATTGGCCAGGGTTTGGAAACACTAGGATTGTGTAGCTGCTAAGTATTGACTTTTTCGTTATACATGTACCTTCACCAAAAAAACATTGCCCCATATTATGAGAACAAACGGGCCACAATATTGCGAAATTAATCTATGTGACTACAATAATTATGCAATTGCATCCAAACACTATTTTACAGAACTGATCAATATAACTTTGTTCTATTTAATATTAGAAGTTGCACATTAGCTTCCTGAGAACTTACTTTGGTTTCGGTATAAAATGCAAGTTTGTTCATTCATCACTGACGCCTTAATCTATTTAGCCTCTGCAGAGTTATGGCCCGTGTACTGAGGGCATGTTCAGACGGTGGCGTAAGTTAAGCTAATCCAAAAATACTAAGTTATTCCGTTTTTAATCCAAAACATGCTTGCGTTCAAACGAGAAAGTTACGCCATTCCCCAGACGGAAAAGTTGGTCAAGTTACGCCATCGTGGTTACGCAGCGCAAACACCACTTTCTCAGCCTTCCGGTTAAAGCGCGCGCGCGCGGGAAACAAGGAAAGTGTACATGTACATATACATTAGTATACAGTATACATGTACATGTACATTAGAGCGCAAGCGTACTGCCGTTTTTCAAACTCCAGCCTCTTCGCAATATCGGCTTTATTTATGCAGTTTGGCTATGAATATGATAATGGAGCGCAGTGGACCGACTGGCCTAAGCTAGGGTTTGTAAAACGGTCTGGTAAATAAGCCGTGTACATATACATGTACACGCACGTCATGCACACACGTGTATGTATTTTGCACGTGCGCGACAGGCCGGCCATGCGTTATCAAAATGGCGCCGATGAAGATCAATGCTAAAGTTTTTCTCGCGTTTTTGCTTGCCTGTATTCGGGATAAAAGGAAACGATCGTCGGATTCCTAGGCCGGAGAGTTGAATACTAAATCGTGTGCTAAAAAGGCTCAGAAGACTGAAAAACAACCGATTGCGTCAACAAGACCACGCTACCCGTTGACTTTTTTGGCAGTTTGTCAAACGAAGGCAACGGGCAATCGGATGTACTCTCGGCGCGGTGGCCATCATTGCAAAGGGTTAACAAATAAATCGCCTTGTCCGGCCGTGGCCGGCTAATGAGCACGGCGTGGACCTGTTGTTACGAAAAAGGTCAATGTGAATAAACTACCACCGGAAGTGGCAGGTCAGTTGCGTTCCAACGGCACTTCACGGCTCATCGCAGCGGGGGGAGATCGTTATCTTTCGCTCAACTTAATCTAATCGGCCACTTTTGGGAAGCGTAAGTTACGCCATTTTGGTCGCGTAACTTACGCCGCGCGGGTGGATTAGAGCGTTCCAACGGACAGATTAACTTAGTATTTTTGGATTAGATTAACTTACGCCACCGTCTGAACGTACCCTTAAAGAAATCAGCCGTTTGGTAATTGGAACCCAATGTTTGTTTCAATCCTATATAGTTAGATATATACCATAAAACTAACCTGTAAAAATTTCATTTCAGGTGGTAGCGATTTTGAGATATTACCAAAAATCTAGAGCGGTTTTATGTCCACGCAGGAAGAATAATCTGCATTGGAATACACAATCTGAGAAACGTCAATGCACGGTAACGCTTCTCAGTTTTTTAACTACAAAAGACAAGATGTTAAGATATGATGCCAAAAACTCTTAATTTTTTGCGTAAAAAATTGTTCCCCCCTATTTCGAGAATGGACTGTACAACAGCGTTTCGCAATCGCAGCCTCGAAGGCCCCACCCCCCCCCCCCCCCCCCCCCCCCCCGCGCGCCCCCCTTCCCCCCCCCCTGATAAGGTACATACGTACGGAAGGCCGTTATAAGTGTGTGGTCATGTCAATGACTTCTCTTTAAAAGATGGGATTTGAACCATTAAACTGGTAAATTAAACACATCGAGTATTGAATTTAGGCTATCAGTTTTATGTTTGGACTTTTAACTTTTCACGAGTAGTCACTGACTGCACACTTATAATGTCGATTCATCAGTTATAGTATAGGGCTCATTCTATAAATTTGGGGTCCAAGGTGTGACATGGGGGTTCAAATTTTAAATTGCTTTAATTGACAGTTTAAATGCATTTTTACCTAGTCCCAAGTATCAATATTTATGATTTAATTATCATTAGTGAACAGCTTTATGTATGAAAATTTGTCAGCCGTTTGAATTAAAGGGCAGCCTAAATATTACCAAGGTAACAGGGACGGGAAAATTTGCAATGCCCACCCATGTAAAAGGATGAAGCTTGACTATTTTAAGATGCCTTTTTCAACCATTAGGCAGAGTTTCATATGGGAATTATTAAATATAATATGTGGAAAGGGTATAAAACAGCAAAAATGTCTGTTAAGGCATACCTAATTATGCGACGGGTAAAAAAAAGAAGAAGGGTTTGTTAACTTTTGTATTAAATTTTGTTTTGTTTACAAACCCTCTCATATATGAGTTAAATTATCTTGAAATGTTACTGTTGGTTATTTAGTTTGCTTTAAATATTTACTCATTTTAAATTGAAAGCATTTAAGTAGTTTCCTTGGATTCTAAAGAAACATATATGTCAGAGGTAACTGGGACGGGAAACACTATAAATTGGAACAATATTTACAAAACACAATAGCTCGTTTCCCTTTTCAGCAAAGCTGAAAATCCATTGTTATCCAGGTCTCTTTATTTATATCAGGCCATCCTTGCATGTCAGAGGTAAGTGAAAATGGGGTGGTTTTCAAGAAACAAATGTCTCCTAAAGACATTTATAGTCTCCTATAATTACACCGTACTTGAATTTTTTCCCAATTTCTAAGCACATCTTTAACACACTTATGCAACAAAGTTGGACAAAATGTCAATAATAAAGTATCTAGTTACACAAGGGCCATTTACTCATCAAACCGTGTTCCCACTTGACATGCTGTTTAATTCTGAGTGTGGTGTGTTAGTTGTACAATGTTGTAAGGTGCTAATTAAGCGCTTTGCTGTGCCTCACTCAAAATATGCCCTCAAGCAGTTCTTGTTAAGCAAAGGAGGCTTGGTTGGCAAAAAGCCACAGTTGTAAGAGAACGTATTCATCTACTTTGTTTTCTTCAACAAGTTCAACTTGGTAAACATTGTTTAAATGAACCAACACTTTAAATTCAACCTTTGTGTGTCACTCGGCTGAGAAAAGCTTCGCTTTTCTGTGGAATAATTAACTGTGTTTTGTTTTGTTTTGTTTATTGGGAAGGGGTGTATAATCATTTTAATATTACATTTAATTCACTGCAACAATACTGGTTCTTGATTACTCTTTGAAGTTTTGTTCAGAAAATTCATAATTGTTTTTTGTTTTTAAACAGCATAGTTGGAGGTGAAAAGACTTCAACTACATGTACATCATCCAGGGGATGGATGTGTTCACTTCCTTCTGTCCAGTAATATCTTCACGTTTGTTTATGAACTTCACACCAACTGTACTGTGCTGCAGCTTGCAAGTTGGTCACCTGCAATTTAGTAAACAAAAAAGAATATATTTAGTAGGCTGTGTGTTCTGTCATATTAAACCTTAAATATTTTTAGGGATCTTCTTCAGCAATTTTTTTTTTTTTTTTTTTTTTTTGGTTGGGGGGGGGGGGTGGGGTGGGTTCCGGCGGGGGGGGGGGGGGGGGGGGGGGTTTCGGGTTGGGGTGGGGTCTCGCCATTGACTGAACAACTTTACAAACCCAAATAATTATTCTAACTCAAGTTATAATTATAATATAATTTCTAACTCAATTATTCTAACCCCGCACTACTCTGTGCTGTAGGCCATACCATGATCAGTCCAAAAAAAGTCAGATTTTCCCCCTTTTTTTCATGGAAATCATTTAATCTTAAACTCGGCATGGTTTCCATGGTTTCGTCTGTTGTAATTTGTCTCTAAATCTGCGATCTAAAGTAAATTTAAAACAATTCGCGATAAACGTAACAAAAATATGGCGAAACCAATTTGCGCAGGCGCGGCGTGCACAGCTCTGCAGTATTGTTCAGCATTAACTGTTGTGCGCGCTAGTAGAGCGCCCTCTGTTGTTCGGTGCAACAAGCTGTGCACGCCTGCGCAGACTTGTTCCGCCATTTTTTTTTCGCGTTTGTCGCGATATATATTTTGTTTACCGTATTAATTATTCGCAAACTTGCTTTAAAAAGTGATATTATTGGCCCAGGCTTTTACTTTTAGAAACAACTATCGATGATACAAGTATTTTAAGAAAGCTCCAACGGTGATTCCGAGCCGAGGTGTGATTTAAAACAATGGCGACAAAATTGCTTATGGTGGCCGGCGTATGAAAAATCACGGCGTATCGGGGACAAGAGGAAATTACTGTCCCGGGTTACGCTGACCTGAATGTACCCGTATTATTCAGAAACTTACATTATAAAGTAACATTATGGGTGTAGGTTTTTAGGTTTAAAAACATTGCATGTATCTAAAGAAAGAAACAACTGTGATTTCAACGTGTGATTGGAAACAAAGCCAACAAAATCACGAACCTGGCCGGCGTATCGGGGACAACAAAAGTATTCATGTCCCAATCGATTTGATTACGTCGTTACAGAGATGATGTTTTTTATAGAATTAATCATAATTATATAAGGTGTGACAAACAAAATATTCATAAATCGAACAAAACAAAGCTGTAGACTAGTCATGACCTAATACAATCGTACATGATATGTTAAAACTTACCTGAAAAAGGCTCCGAATGACCGAGGTAACACGGGACGGGAAATCCTTTAACGTCCACCGAAGACTTCCATCCTGATCTAGTTAAGTTTCACTAACTTCACCTTTCTCAGTGTCACCACAAATTTCCCTTCCACCGATATTCGAAATTTCAGTAACAAATGTGACAGTTATGCACTCGGTTTTTGTTAAATGAATCAAATACTAGCTGCCAGCGTAACGAAATCGACCGACGAAACGGACAACAAATTTGGGACGGTCAAACTTTGCCAGCCAGTCACACACGATAGAAAATAGCGCAAGAGGCACTTCGTTGGCGACAAGAAAGTGCACGTGTATGCACATCAGGGTAACTCTATCCTTTTCACATACGTTTGGGTTTTCCAAGTTTTATGAACAATTCAACATGCTCGACGTAACACGCTCCCGCGGACAGGAATTGATCGCGCTTTCAATTCTCCACGCACATCTTTGCATGAAAGTGAAAAAATTATCACGCAAGTTATTTATCTTGTTCAGAAAACTCGAGCCAAGATATGTTGATGGTTCTTACGTGGAAAAAAACAAGCTGTTCTGGGTAGAGCTGCACTGAATTGTGCACAACCAGCGTAACGCGTGGGACAGACAAATTTACGCCGGTACTGCCAAATTCAACAGGCCTGTGCTTGAAATGCATTGTTTGTGAAATGTCAATACTTTCATGGATTATTAAGTCAATCATGGTGATGATTATGAGTGGGTTTTAATTGGTTCAATTTATTTGTCTATTATAAGAAAACATGTATTAGTGGGTCGGTGTCCTCATGTCACACTTTGGGGGTTGAAACTACCATGGGACAGGCAGACATTTTGTATCGCAGAAATAATGTTAACCACAATTAGGATCAAACTAATACAGTTTGAACATCATATGACATTGGGGCATATTATGCAAGAAAACTTTCAGAGTTGACAATTTTCTATATAATTAATAATGGCACTTAAAGATGAACAATGTGTTAAAAGCTCACTGGACCCCAAATTTGTATACACAGCCATATGCGCGTACATGTAATTAGGTATTTTGTTTAATGACGCGTGAAACTCAAAGTCTAAGAATTGGCTGGTGGCCTTGGCTTCCCCACCAATTAACTATTTTGTTTACGTGCGGTGGTTTCAGTGTAATTAGCCACACCGAAGTAAATATCTGCATAGGCGATCAAGCGAGACATGGTTTCCTGCCCATGCAGTGGGGATGTTAAAGAATCATATTAACCACCTGGCCTTGACGTAGCGATCGCAGACCGCAGCCGTACAAGGATGTCTTTAATAATGCACAAGTAATATGCAGCTTCACGTTTAGCTAACCTTGTAGACTAGAGAGCGATGTTATTCATTGTTCTGTTAGAAAAATGTTCTTTCTGGCATTATGCGTATGGGAGGAGGGGGGGGGGGGGGGGTATTACATGTGGAAACCAACCCCCCCCCCCGCCCCCCCCCCCCCCCCCCCCCCCCCTTAGTCAAATGTTAGGGGATATACTATCTTTGTGTCAATTTCCCCGTAATTTGTATTTTTTTTTTAAATTTAATTGTCCTGGTAACGTCTCAAATAAAATAAATAATCAAAATAATTTTACAAATCAAATAATTTTAGGGTGGTGTTTATTGTTTGTGACTGGTATTCAGCTGGCATTTGCTTAGCATAAAAAGGACAAGCAGTTTTGGCTGGTAACCAGTTTTTATTAAGCAAAGCTGTGTTTGTGCTAAGCGTGTTTTGTTGCTTACCGGTTTTATGAAAATGGCCCCAGGGCAGGCGCGAGGATATAGGCAGGTCAAAATAAGAAATAAATGGGCTGACCCTAAAAAAGTTGCAAATAAACGTTTTATTGCTGATTTATGTTAAGAAGGGTCTAGACAATAACATACTAAAAGTTTGGGAGAATTGAAGACCGGGAAAGTTACTAATTTCGAAGATTAGTATTAGCGGCCATCTTGGATTTGCTAAATATTAAGCCACGCCCCCAAAATGGCGTAAATAAACTTCACAGTTCATAATATTTATTCTTCTAAAGATTATGTCTCATATGATACCAAATATTCTCAAATCCCACCCCCCCCCCCCCCCCCCATGTGACCTAATTATGACAGTTTTACTAATTAGGTAAAGCCTAACCTAATTTAGCACGATAGGACATTGTAACTGTATATCATTGATTTTCGCTTCCTAGCTTTCAAATCGTGTTATTTCCAAGTAATCTGTCCTTTTTTCTTCGGATTTTTCTTCCTTGTAGTGGTATATTGCTTTCTTATTATGTTTTATGCTTCATTGGCATCATAAACTGCCATTATTATGAACAATTATGGCCCTTAAATTTGTTCCATTTTGTATACATACAGTGTGTGGCGTTCCACAGGTAAAATTTTAGATTTTTGGTCCTGGGTCAAGACATTTTGCAAATTTTCAGTCATAAGGAGAGGGGTAATACAAAAATCCTTTCAATTGCCCGTCAGCCGTTTGCATTTGCATAACAGTTCTTCTTTAACATGTATATGTTGAGCGCATTTTTTAAATTTGCGCATTTTTTAAATTTGCGCGCACAAATTTTAAAAACTGCGGGCGGAGATTTATTTTGGTCAAGTTTGCGCGCACAAACTTAAATTGCGCGATGCGGTTAACAACAAAGGCAAATACTGACACGAGCTACACGAGTTTTACATCGGCGTCAGCGCTAGCGAGCGGAATCCACGCGTCGCGTCATTTTCAGCACTCGGTAGATGATGCGTGGCGGCAACATCATGGCAGTAGAACCAACAGTAAATGTTGACGAGTTTTGCAGAGGACAAAAACTTAAGGAACAGGCAGTTTAAGATTTGAACAAAAAATATATTGATTCCTAAAAATATGAGTATTAAGCCACTGTAAAATAAATATTAAGATTATTAACCCTAACCCTCCCGGCTCGTTTGGCTAAGACATAACCTCAATCCTCCTATATCCTTCTGTAGTAAAGAGTTAAAAGCTCAAGGAACCTGGATCCTTCTAAATCCTTCTCAATTCTGCTAGTATGGCTAATGCCCTGAATCCTTCTAGATCCTCCTGCCTGCTGGGGTATGTTTTGGGGGGTCTGTGTAAACTGATTACTTATCCAACAAATTACCCTCAAACAAATGGAAGTGCCCAGTACAATGACCTTTTCATACCAGGACAAGGGCCACAGAAATTCCATTGTATGCACAACACTATGCACATGTGTTTCTTATTGATAATACATAAACATACATTGTCCAGAGACCCTTTCAGCACTGACCCACTGACCTTGCAGTATACACTTACCTTCCAGTACACACATTTGCCATGCACACAAATGCAAGCCCTAAAAATAACCAAAGTCAGAAGCATGCATTCCCCATGCCATTACAATGTACACAAATGCAAGCCCTAAAAATAACGAAGTCAGAAGCAGGCATTCCCCATGTCATTACACTGTACACAAATGCAAGCCCCCTCCCCCATAACCTAGATCCTTCTGGATCCTATTTTGGGCAAGCTGCATACAACCTCAATCCTTCTCTTTCCTCTTGTGTCAAATACAGCCTGATAACCTCAATCCTTCTCAATCCTTCTCAATCCCTCCCATAGCAAAACCCCATCTGCCCTCAATCCTTCTGGATCCTCCTCCACTGCAATGTCCTAATAACCTCAATCCTTCTAAATCCTTCATTTTGTACAAGAGGATTTAGAAGGATTTGGGAGGGTTAGGGTTAAACACCGTTTAAACAAATTCTAGCATTTTTACAAAGTTTTTTTAATTTGTTCTTGTTTTTACTACTGGTTTTCCATACTTTTGCCAAATCTTTGATTGTATCCCAGCATCCCTTGAGCGCACGCTTTGTCAAAAAGAATTTCGAACTTACAGTTCGTGTGCAACGCTGGTTTACTCAAGTTTTGAACAAAAATATCACTTTAGACAGAAATTAACAAACAGCAGAACGCTACTTTGGTCTTACCCTTTTTACCTTCGGAGATAAAATATAATTATACGGCAAGTAATTCATGGTGGTGGTCAGAATTCTGTTTGAATAATAAAGATCGTGCGATTTTCAAAAAATGCGCGTCAACTCTTATGCGCAAATTCAAAATTTGTGCGCTCAAACTAAGTTTGCGTGTTTAAAAATTGCGCAACGCGCATTTTTTAAAAAGGCGCGCCGTCGAAAAATGCGCTCAGCATATAGAAGCCAGTGTGCGCTTTCCAATATACATTGTCAAGTATTTGGCATGTTTTTAGCAACTTTTGTGGTCACAACTTGTTTTTTAATTCGCACCATGCTTTACAAACGTTGGGGCGTAGAACGACAGACAAAATCCAAAATTTGAAAAAGGAGTGAAAACGCCCCAATTATTGGGTCTAGTGAAATAGATTGTTTTTATTGAGGCATGACAGCAGAAACAACGTAATTAGACAAAGGGATTTTTATCTTGCATGTTTGTCACGGGCCTTGGACGTTAATACATGTACATCTATGCAGATACAGCACAGCCTTGCATTCAGAGCTACCACACGTATTGAATTTTCAAGCCACATCCCTCGACTTTGCTTTGCTTGCAAACCCCAGCGGCCCAGCATGCACAGCACATTGAAATGCATAGCAAACTGTGCAAACCGCGCGCGATTGAACAAATCCACGACCAAGCAGCGCGATGCTCGCAAATGAAATGGTCAATTATTAGTCACTTTGAAAAAATAATGAGGCATTAATACCACATTATTGATGCCACGTTATTGATGCCAGTTTGTAAGGTATACGTTTATTGTAATTTCTGTGTATAAAACGGAAAAAAACTCACCTTTTTGACGTTAGAACTGACACCGTAAACTTTCTTTTCGATATCGCATGGTCCGCTTTTATTATTTTTGTGCGCATGCGCACGCGTGATATGCGAGCTAGCGCGCTGACGTCGTACGCTGAATGGTGGCGCACGTGCAAAAATATGCCTTAAAGGTGTAGGATACACCATTTGCAGATATCGAAAAAAAATGACTGCCAAATTATTAAGAAATATCTTACTCATCTGAAAGTAAACAATGATTCTAGGCATTCAGCAAAATATTTGCGCTAGATATCTTTTAATTATTTTAAATCACGAAAAAAACACAAATAACATAAGAATAACTGCTCGACGCCGGTTGAAAACAAACGCTGTTTTTGTGCTTTTTTCGGCATTCACCATTGTAAAACTTCGGACAGGTTAGTTAAACGATATTTACTATAAAATAAAAAATAAAAAATCCACTTATTCATGATAATTCAAGCATTTACAAATGGTGTATACTACCTTTAAACGTTGGATACACCATTTGCAGATGTCAAAAATATTTGATACCAAATTATTAGGAAGTGTCTTACTTATC
Organism: Crossaster papposus; assembly: GCA_037893245.1. NCBI lineage: Eukaryota > Metazoa > Echinodermata > Asteroidea > Velatida > Solasteridae > Crossaster > Crossaster papposus. The sequence goes on from JBAIAA010000717.1 coordinate 1,064,767, forward strand.
TGAAAGTAAATATTAATTATAGTCATCCAGCGAAATGATTGCGTTTACATATCCTGTAATTATTCCGAAAAATGAAATCTTATAAAGAAAATTTAACGATCGCCGTCCGGCGATCGTGAAAGAAAAGAAGATAACAAGAATAACTCTGCTCGACGCCGGTTGAAAACAAACGCTGTTTTTCGAGCTTTTCTCGGCATCCATGATTGTAAAACTTCGGAGAGGTCAGTTAAACAGTATTTACTATAAAATACATGCACCCAAATCTACTCATTCATGATAATTCAAGCAATTATCAATGGTGTATCCAACCTTTAAAACAAAAATATTATTTTTTGAAAGAAAATGCACCTCCGAGACAATAAACAAATAGCCCTTTAATGTAAAAATGTTTGCAGAGCGGGTCACAGATATGATAGGCCCTATAGGGACTTTTCGATTTGCACGTTTACTAGTAGACTGCGACGTATGCGGTCACAAGTAGACTGCGACGTATGCGGCACGCTAAATGTTGTACCTTACCTTTTCGATTTCTACGACTACGACTACGCTCACTCAGTGACGTCATGCCTTATGTTTGGCGCGCGCGCGCTCGCGCGAAATTCGATTAAATAGCTAGATCAGACATTATGCCGAATCTCCATAGACTTAGGGAAGAAATTCTCCTCGCATACATCACCGGCGATTTAGACGACGAAGAATTCATGTTGCTATATGACGCCAATCGGCCTACGAATGTAGACTTTAAGTACAAGGAGTATGAGAAATTCACCTTACAGAACTATAACGACGATGAATGCAAGGCATATTTCAGGTAAAAATACATGAAGTTTCCGTAGCGTAGGCCTCCCCTTGTCATATCGGTGCCCGGGCTTTCGGGGACGGCTGGCGTCTAAAAAATTCTAAAAAATAAAGACAGTAAAGTCTGAAACTATGAAGACAAATGATGAAATATTGCAGGTTGCAAAGCTAATCCAAAATGATAGGTTCTCATACTCATACTCATACTCATACTCATAGACAATTCTCAGTCTCAATTTCTCATGTTTCGTTTCTACAAAATAGTGATATGCACACTATGTCGTCACAGTTTTCCAACGACGGCAAAACAAGGTTGAACGCGTTCGAGAATTCTGCTACGAACGACGAGTTCGTCGATGCGCATGCGCACTGCTTGACCGCATACGTCGCAGTCTACTATAGTAAACGTGCAAATCGAAAAGTCCCTAATGTAGGCCTACATGTATTATGTAAGGGAATGCAATATATTTTTTCGTGCGCTCTTTTTTATTCATGTGCCGCTATTAACGAGTACATTTGGCTGTAATCTGAAGCTGTACAATCAAAGTGGAAAAAACACGTTAATTTCCTGTTTCGGTTATTTTCGGTTTATTTCGTTTTTTTCACAACATAACTTATCCGAACCGACCCGATTCGAAAATCAATACGCAAAACCTACCACTCCCCTCTACCCCCCCCCCCCCCCCCTCTACCCCCCCCCCCCCTCCCCCTAACCCCATACCCCCCCCCCCCCCCCCCCCCCCCCCACATCCCCCACCCCCCCCCCCCCCCCCCAAAAAAAAATGCCACCCGGCTTGCTCCAAAATGTTGCGCCAGTTTGCGCCAGTTCGCGCCATTACACGGCCATTTGATTCCAAAATTCACCCTGTTGGCGCCATTCGCGCCAATAGACGGCTACTTTGCGCCACTTGGTGATTAGTTTGTGCCAAAGGTCGCCAAATTGGTTTGAACTTGCCGCCGCTTGGCGCTACTTGCCGCCGCTTGGCGCTACTTGCCGACTATATAAATACCGGCCATCGGCTACCTGGTTCAGACCCTCCTCATGCTACGAGTCCACTGGGCCAGCGCCAGTTGGTGCCAGTTTGCGCCAATGCAATTTGCTGTGGCGCCTAGTGTCGCCAATAAGGTGCCTAGTGGCGTGTAGTGGCACAAACTGCCTCCCAACTGGCTCGTGGTGGCCCGTAACGGCACCAAATGTGAATGTGGCGGCAACAAAATTTCAAAATGTTTGAAATTTTCGTCGCGCCACTTGCATCGAGCAATCAGCGCCAAGTGGCCGCCAAGTGGCACCAAATGGCGCGAACATATCGCCCTTTGGCGCAAACAATCCGCCTATTGGAATCCACTGGAATGTAATGGCGCGCGCCAAATAATTCCAACAGAGGCGGATAGCCCGCCAAAGCGCGCCAAATGTGCAGTGGCGCGAGCCAAACGGCACCCGATTGGTGACTACTTCGCGCCAAATGCCACCTGGTTGCCCGCCATTCGGCGCTACTTGCCGCCTATAAAAGCAGCTGAGAAGGGTCTGAACCAGGTAGCCGATGGCCGGTATTTTTATAGTCGGCAAGTAGCGCCAAGCGGCGGCAAGTTCAAACCAATTTGGCGACCTTTGGCACAAACTAATCACCAAGTGGCGCAAAGTAGCCGTCTATTGGCGCGAATGGCGCCAACAGGGTGAATTTTGGAATCAAATGGCCGTGTAATGGCGCGAACTGGCGCAAACTGGCGCAACATTTTGGAGTAAGCCGGGTGGCATTTGGCGCACGCCATATGGCACCCAGTTTATTCCACTTGGCGACACATGCCGAGCGGACATTAATTCGGCGCCACAGCGAGCCACTACGCGCCAATCACATAATCTTTTGGCGCGAACTGGCGCCAACTGGCGCTGGCCTAGTGGACTCCTAGCATGTATGAACAACATCTCTACTAAATATGGCGCAACTTGGCGCGCGCAATTACATTCCAGTGGATTCCAATAGGCGGATTGTTTGCGCCAAAGGGCGATATGTTCGCGCCATTTGGTGCCACTTGGCGGACACTTGGCGCTGATTGCTCGATGCAAGTGGCGCGACGAAAATTTCAAACATTTTGAAATTTTCTTGCCGCCACATTCAAATTTTGTGCCGTTACGGGCCACCACGAGCCAGTTGGGAGGCAGTTTGAGCCACTACATGCCACTAGGCACCTTATTGGCGACGCTAGGCGCCACGGCAAATTGCATTGGCGCAAACTGGCGCAAACTGGCGCGGCCCAGTGGACTCCTAGCATTAGGGACAACAATCATTCAAGCCGGGACTTCACAGCTGATGCATACAACATCATCGAATCCAGAACTGATAAATACAAGAACTCATTCTTCCCTAGAACCATGATCCGTGATTGGAATAGGTTACCCCAAGCTTGACATTACTACGCGACCGACCTTTGTTAATTTTAAAGCTGTCCTCACAACTAGACATCGTCTACACCCCGCGGCGTCATGGAACTTTTAGTTCTGTTGCCGTGTACCAAGTGATGATGATGATGATGAGGACAACCCGGGGCCAATTTCATAGAGCTGTTAAGCACCAAAATTTGCTTAGCACCAAAAAAGTCTTGCTCAAAAATAACGGGTTGCCAGCCAAAACTCCATGTGCATTTCATGCTAAGCAAAACCAACTGTCGGTAAAGTCAGTAACCCTGTTTTTGACTTTCTATGCTTAACAGCTCTATGAAATTGGCCCCAGGTGTTAACAAAGCCTTATTTCGCGTATACACTCCAAATTCCACACTAAACCGTTTACGCGTTCCGTTTTTAAGTCTGTCAAATTAACAGGAAAAAAAGATCGCGCCAAATTTCCTTGTTTTTATATAAGCCAGGAACCGAGTCCCTCTTTTTCAGCGGCAAATTGTAACACCAATAATCACTACTTTTAATTTATTTTTATCAGAGCCGTTTTTTTTATCAGATAGTTGAAATACTGCGAAAATAATAATCTATAATCTATATTATACATGTACATAATTATATCTAATATCTTCTATTTTGTTTATGTTACACATATTTACATCTTGAAAACTATTTACATTCAGGGAGGCAGTTTTATTACAAAATGTTTTTAAAACATTAATCCCAAATTATCCTCGAAAAGCAACTTGCAATGTTTAACCCTGCGACGCGCCGCCATCTTTTTTTATACACCAACAGTACCACGTACTATTTTTGATAGTCGCTTGTATTTCGTGTGTACCCCCCAAGCTGTTTTAGTTTTACGGCTTTATATGTTATCACAGCCCTTTATCATAGGTCAGAGACCCAGAAACCAGCTGGTGTTGTTGAATAAGGCAAGAAAACAATAGCACGATTGATTGCTTGGGAAGGTCTCGCGGTGAAATCCAGACCTCAAAAAGCTGCGACGACGTGCCGCCATATTGTTTATATACACCAAATACAATACGTACTATTTTTGATAGTCGCTTGTATTTCGTGTATACACCCAAGCCGTTTGGTTTTACGGCTTTATATGTTCACACATTATTCGGCATGATTTGAACTAGGAATACATGGAACATGAGATTCTTTTGACCTTTGACCTTTTTTTACGGCGAAGCGACTACCAGAAACAGTACGGTGGCACGTCGGAGGGACTGTTATATACACCAGATATATACACCAGACTGTTATATACACCAGATAGACAGTCCCCGCAAGAGGGCCTCCTCTCTCGAAAAGGGCCTCTTTCGAGGGAGAGTTTTTTAATGGTTTGAGTTTTCCTGCTCCTTATGCGTGACAGTAAGTACTAAAAGATAGCAACCAAAATGACAACTCTAACCCTAGCCCTACCGGGGTCACGTCCACACAAGTGGGGCTACCCTAACCCAAACCAAAGTTATACGACGATGTCGTAACCAAAGCCACATGACGATGTCGTTTTGGTTGTAGTGGAACAGTGCCTTTAATTCCGTGGCTCGATTACAAAGCCCCCGAGAATTAGAGCCCGACGTATGTAACTACAACATCATATCCTTTATACACTTGTAGACAAAAAAGTAAAATATTTATATCTTAAAAAAAAAAAAAATTAACTCGACAACCGAGTTTCAATACTAATTACCCGGTGTTAAATTTACAGTTAATTAATAAGACTAACATCTATAATTTAGGCAACAGGTACTATCACAATCAGAGCGAAGCTACTCTTTAATTAACTACTTTGTTAAGTGTATTTTTAAACAAAAATTACAATTACAATTACAAAATCAAGCTACATTTTTTCCAATCCAAATTTTCCCCCAACGTATCGCCATTGAATATCTATCTCCTTTGACAACGTTACATATGTAGTTTAATTTTTCAATTGTAATTTGATATTTTTTGTTAATACACTGTAAAAAGTTCAGGGCTTGCCATTGCCCCTTTTTGATATAAAATTAAAATATATAATTATATAATTATTATTATTATTATTATTATAATATTGCTATACTATATACAATCGTATACAATAGAAATTGTCGTCGCTCGAGCTTAAAAACATTACAATACATTTAAACTTATATTAAAACATTGAATTAAAACATTATTAAACAAAAACTTCTCAAGAATAGATATTTGTTTTGTTAATCATTAACGTAAACTGTAACGTTAACGTAAAAATCAATTGAAATCTGGTGAGCAACACTACACCTTTATTTAATTCCGTTCAATCCCCTGACTGCAGTATGATAAACACTATACTAGTACTACTGAATCTTTCTGTATTTCATTTGATTACTCTATGTTATGCGATCTCTACAGATCTCTACAGACTTCCTACTCTAAAGCACAAAAGAGATGTCAATGGTTGTTTGTTTTTGTATAAACATTTCCATAATTGTTTTCACATTACATATGCCAACCCTTACAGTTTACACACTCCATCACGACGTACAAGGCATACACCGGAACACATCCTCCATGTCCCTTGGAGTCACATTGAGGTGACGAAGCGTGGTTTGGTCTCTAGGATTTCCTCCACCTATAATGGGCTCCATGGGAAATGTGATGTGTTTGGTGCACCTTCCCTTAAGTCATTCCGTATACAGGTATCCCGTGCCCTTTCAAGCATGTCTGTTTAGTATATGTTTAGCTTGTTTCTGTTGCATTTCACCTCTTGCCAATAACTTTCTCATAATTGATAATTTCATTCCAAGTTTGTCAGCCCCACACCCCGACGGGTTTGTATAATTATCAATTGATTAAGTTACATGTATTTAATTTGGCCCAGTATAATTATTTTTCTGTCGTATTCCTCTATCTCTATCTTTGTATTTTTTGCCTACCACTACCCAAGTTTGTGTCTGTTATTCCCCTGCCCAACCCACCACGTACACCCTCCTACCCCCTGACCCCAAACCCCTCCCTACCTTCAACCTATCAACCCCCAAACTATCCTCATCCCCTGTTTTGTCCTACTCTTTGTGTTGTTTTACAAAGTAATTTAATACAGTTTGTATATTTTATATATATATACTTGTTTTATATATAAAGATATATTGTTTGTATGTTTATCCCATTCCTGTAATTGGCGGTTCTTCCGCTGTTGGAAGTGGTTAATAAATAAATAAATAAATAAATAACGCTTTCCTGAGATATATCTTATTATATATAATATATTTGTATTTCTTTTTGGTAAAATCTATTGCACTCGTCCCCCAATGCTGAATGTGTCCACCAATTCTACAATAGACTTTGTATGGAACAAATTGACGCATGTGGTCAATGGTGGTCATTGTGCTTGGGGAATGTTGTGATTTATCAGGATTTTTTCTTAAAGGTTTTTAGGGGGTTGCGTTAGGTAATATTAATAAATACCTATAGGAGAGTTCAAAGCTTCTGATTTGTCGAGATTCGATCACGTGGAGGGCATTATCACGCAGTAATTGATCGGCTTTCAAAAATTGAAGCAAATTCACTGTTTAGTTTCTAAATAAAAAGGTATTTATTAAAGGGAATCAGGGCGAGGACCCGGTCATTCACTGCATTATAATTGACCGTGTTGAGCGATGACGGCTGGTAATAGACCTCGCCTTCGGCTCGGTCTATTACCATAGGTCATCGCCCAGCCCGGACAATTATCACGAAGTAATGGCCGGGTCCCCACCTTGTTATGCCCTAATTATTAGTCTAGAGAGTGTATAGGTATGGGAGACTATAGTCTGTCGGTCCGATTATATCTTGCTGGGTTATATAAACTGGATTGGCGTCAGGGTACTTCTCAGTGTGTTACTTATACCTATACGCGAAAAAAATTTTGCCAGATTCAGAACCAGATTCACAAGAGGATCATGTCATTGTAATCCACGTGGACCTTGATGAACATGGCGTCCTCCCTGCAGTAGTCCAGCGTCTTGAGCGTGTCCAGCGGCACGAACTTCTGCGTGCCGAAGCTGGCGTTGCGGTCCCCCACGGGTCGGCCCAGGAAGGGCTTGTTCTCTTTGCAGGGGTTGGGCTTGATGGTGTAGGCGACGTTACGGCGTGCCGATGGGTCTTGGCACTGGTCGATTAAGGTGAAGGTGATGCGGTGAGAGAAGGGGAACGGTAAGAGCGCGTCGTACTCCCCTTTGCAGATGCAGACGAAGACCGACATGAAATGGCCCTTGGCTGTCGAGGCGAAATAATAGAACACGAAATGTCACCGACTGAAATTCGTCCACGCATCCTTGCTCTATATGGTTCATAATTCACGCATGTGAATGCGCCGTATTTCTGGCCGTATGAGGGCGCTGTAAGACGCCATTTTCTGGGTAAATACCACAGACAATACCCAACACAGGCAAAATCGCGTTTATTGAAGTAGTTTTAGTAACTTTACTTTATCTATAAATTCAATATTAGGAAGAAAAACAATTTGGAGCTGTAAGAATATTTAAACTGACGTGAATTATCTCCGAATCACTTTTAATTATACCCCAAATACCGTGAGCAAAGCGCCCTCAACGTTCAATACGGCCTATTGTTGTTTTATATATTATAACGTCTGAAACAAATCCTCGTCATCTGATTGGTCAGAGCCGCCGAAAGTGCGAATCGTGCTATGCAAATCAGTCCATTTACTCATGAAGGAATAATTTACCATAGAGAATGGTGCGCCCACGCCGTTGGCCCGGGACAAATATGAATATTCAATGAAACGACTAACAACCTACCAATCAGATGGCGGGGATTCGTGTAGGTGTTTGTATATTCATGTGTAATACATGTACAACCCTTTAGTATCTGAACATCAGTTCTGCACGTTTAAAAATGGTGTTTTACATGCAATCCTAAACATTGTGTATGCCGTCTCTGGGTTTTTTTCAAAAAATGATGTAAAATTTATTAGCCATTAACCTACAATTGCCACAGGTAAGTTGATTTATACACCTTAGCTTACTATAGTTGGTTAAAAAGAAACAAAAATGCACCAAAAGTCAGCGAACAATCGACCTTTCACTGCGAGGCAACCATGCGTTTAATGATACTCCTCTTGGTTGAGGTATATACTAATTGGTCTTTTGTATATAAAAACGCTACGTTCTGAAACGCTTAGCATAATGCACTTGCTGCAATTATCGCCTATAATTACAATGGGGCCGACACACACACACAAAACGTTGACATATTCATGGCCTTTATTATTTATATACCTTTGCCGTCCCCGTTCAAGCATACCGAGACTATCAGCTTGTAACCATGGCGACTGGTCAAAAATGGCGGGCTGAAGATGGTGACTTTCTTGTTTGTTTTGGCCTCCTGTGTCCGCTCGGCGTAATGGTCAATCTTCCAGACTAACTGGGAACCGTACAGCATTTCCAGGTCGTGGACTTTCTGCACGCAGTTACTCAACGAATCCTGGTGAACAGAAAGAAGAAGACAAATCATAAGACGCAAAAAAAAGTTATAATTTGTTGTCTCAAGTTGGTTAATTATCCGCTGCTGTTGAAAGTAGTCGGCTTCTTACAGAGCGCGTGCTGCCCTTTGTTTACATCTAACCCTCCTATGGTTTTACATTTCAAAACCTTTCAAAATCTGCTTACTTGACAAAATGGCTGTAAATAAGTATGAACCTTTCAAAACGCTCCAGAATGTGTTGTTACTGCACTACTACACCTTTTAAAACCTTTTGAAAGGAATATTTTTTTTCTTACACCAGTTTGATCAGAAAGTTGTTTCTTTTGTCAGACAGTTTTCTCGCCTTTCAAAACATTTCAGTCCAAGAAACTTGAAAGGTATTTTTTGTCTTACACCAGTTTGATCAGAAAGTTGTTTTACCTTTCGAAATCTTTCATAGGTCCCTTTTGTCAGACAGTTTTCTCACCTTTCAAAACCTTTCAGTCCAGGAAACTTGAAGGGGTTTGAAAGGTCAGACAATTCTATGGCAACTGCCCTATATATAGGAGGTATATTTTCAAGTGTGCTCGGCCATACAAAGAAAATGACTGGAAAATGACAGGAAAATGACAACAAAGTTCACAAACAGTTTGGACCATTATTGTTCATACCTTATGGTCTAGGAGCATGGCCTGGTGTTTTCCCATAAGAGTGGCTTGTTTGATCATAGTCTCGCCCACGTACGTCAGGTGTTCCACCGGTTCGTCCTGAACGTGTTTCTGCATCTTCTGCCGATCACACTGAAAATAGTGAGAGGCTGGTGTCATTATTAAAATGTGCAGTCGAGGGTAACTTTTTGTTTCAAAGTTATTACCAAAAATAACAACCCTCTTTTGGGGTGAACTGTTGGATAAACTTCGGCTAAAATATGAGACCATTTTTGTCTGATTCTGTAAAATACAATTTGGAACTTTGTTGATTACCTTGAAGTCGCACCCCATGTCCTTGAAGGGACACTGTATCTTGGCCTTAGGACATTCCGATTCCGTATGATTCTTAACCTGTAAAATATCAGACAGAACAATATGAATTTTTAAGAGGTGTTATACCATGGAGGAACTCCATGGCTATACTAGTCGGGTTTGTTATGTATTTTCGTTCAATTTTTGTGTAGATTTGCTAAACTATACATTTTTTGGAAACGTTAGGATATACTTAACATGAAAACCAATGATTACATTTGTTTTCAGGTTCTTTATTTTTCACAATTATGTGCATTATGTCTATGACCTAATAAACATATTACGATTCTTTTTAAATTTATTATGTTCTGTTGATGAAATATGGCTTAAAGGTCCAAAAATGAAACAAAATCATAAAAAAATCACACGATGACGTCATCATGCTGTCACTTCAATTTATATCTATAACACATCCCGCCATACCTGCAAACCAATTTTGAACCCAATCAAACTTATACTTCCAGAGATATAGGGCATTGGAAAAAAATAGACCTTGAATGTGACACCCAATGACTTGTCATGTGTCACGTCACATTAAAGGTCATTTTTTTTCAAAACCTGAAAAACCAATGTAAACATTGGTTTTCATGAGTATATGAGTATTTGGTTTTCATGAGTATATCCTAACGTTTCTAAAAATGTATAGTTTAGCAAATCTACACAAAAAGTGAACGAAACTTTCAATATGTACATTATGAACCTGACTATACACTATACTCTTCCCTTTTTTTGCATGTTTTCAGGTGTTTGTGTTTCCCACAATTTTTGTTTAAGGAGTTGTGCAATAATTGAGCTTGGCTTGCAACTGAAAATATAATGTAATGTCAGTCGGTTGACTATAGTGACGACTTATGATGACTTGCGGTGATTTGTGACACCTTGTGACTGATTTACGATGATTTGTGTTTGATTGTGATTATTATTTAGTGATCACTGTCGACTTGTGTTAATGTATGTTACGACTTGCGCTTAACTGCATGCGATGGACTTTGACTGCTTTCGGCTTTGCAACTGAAGACGTTGATTGCGATGATTTGTAATTCATTCAGTTCATTCATTCATGTTCCTTTTTTTCCTACACAACAATATTATATTATGAAATATTTAACCCATTGCGAATCAGTGTGGATGCGGGCCCCCAAAAAGCAAGCTTGTCGAGTGGGGGCCCCTAATAACAAATAAAGACTAATTACATGTGACCCAATTATTAAGAAATATCTTAGTACTCATCTGAAAGTAAATAATGTTTCTAGGCATCCAGCAAAATTATTGCGCTAGATATTCTGTAATTATTCCGAAAAACATAATTTTAGAAAGGAAAATTCGCGATCGCCGGATGGCGATCGCGAAAAAGATAACATAAGAATAACTGCTCGGCGCCGGTTGAAAACAAATGCTGTTGTTTGTGCTTTTCTCGGCATCCATGATTGTAAAACTTCGGACAGGTCAGTTAAACGATATTTATTATAAAATACAACCCCCCAAATCTACCCATTCGTGGTAATTCAAGCAAATACCAAAGGTGTATCCTACCTTTAATATTGTATATTATATAATATTATATTGATTTATACAAGAATTTACATTTATCCAAGTTTCAGTCAATCCAATAACAGAAAAGCCAAGACTTTAAGAACAAAGGTAAAATTTTAGGTCATCAAAATGTTTAGGGGTAAGCTTCTAATATTGACGTGGGGGTAGTAATAACAAATTCTCCATAGGATCAAGACAGTCTGAAAAAAATTAATAAAATTATCCAAAGAGTAGTAGGATGAGTTTCGAGTGACATGTTGGGGATTGTCTGGATCGATAAAGAGTGGCATTGACATTTTCCATCACTGAATACTAATAAGTCTATTTCATTATCGAAATGTCTAAGGAGGTCTTAAAACCAGTTTGGTATTCCAACTGATGTGCACGTGCAATATTCAAGTATAGTTTTCTTTTAGGATAAACGAGGCAGATGAGGGACGTGGTAACCGGCCGAATCCCGGAGTCTGCATTTCTGTTCGTACAAGCGAAATGACGATGGAAATATTTCATGTGTACGTGCGTTTGTTTATGGTGTAAATATAGGACACATACCTGGCGACACGCAGGTGAATTGGGGTTAGGGTTAGAATCGAGGACGACCTCGATTGAGATTCGTGTACAAAACCAATGAGAGCCGTCGGAAAAAGTTAGGGTACAAACAAAGGAAATTTTCGAGAGGAACAAAGGAAACTCCTCGATTTTTACACCATAAACAAACGTATCATCGAACAAAAGTTTAGACATACAAAACGCCTGAAAACAGTTTGCTGTCCAAACGGTTTTGTTAAAATGTTACTTCAAAACACGACAATCTTTTTTAATTTGCTGTATAACTTGAGCACGCGGACTCAAGCTCTGGTGTTTCTGATCAGCAGAGTGTGGGTTCGAGTCCCGGTCTTGACATGTGTGTCCTTAACCAAGGCACTTAACCACTATTTCTTCGTGTTTCGGATGGAACGTAAAGTTGTCTTGTAGGTCCCGTGTGTTGTGTAATGCACGTAAAAGAACCCAGTAACACTCATCTCATAAGAGGAGGAGTTTGCCCCAGTTTTCCTGGCAGTGACTGCAAAGTGCGCCGCTGAAGCGCCATGAGCGCCGTTTCACGGTGGATACCGGCGCTATATAAGTCTTCAATCACCATCATTATCATCATCATCATCATTAAATATTCATGCACATGCGCAGTTGGAATACCAAAACTGGCCCATTAAATATCTTCATCTTTTGCTCTGGCCTGTCTCTCATACCTTTTCCCGTGGAATGTCCGTCCGCTTGCAGCCGTTAGGGCAGGGCACGGGGAACTTCTTGCAGGCGTTCATGTGAGCGATCTCGTCCTTGTAAAACACCACCTTGTCGCAGAACTCGCAGGTGACCATTCTCTTGATGCAGTCTTCATTCACGTGGGCCTGGAGGAATCGCTTCTCAAAGTGGGCGCCGCAAGAGTTGGGGCAGTCCACCTCGGTGTACATGCACTCCTGGAAATGAGTCTATAGAAAAGGCAGATTGGTATCGTGAAAGAGTCAGGTTGGGGTAGTTAGTAGCGGTTAGTTTCCTCGCCTTCCAACACCGCTACACTCTAAAAACATCCGGGTCAAATTTGACCCGGAATGGGTCAAATCCAACCCGGATTCCGGGTCCGATTTGACACGATCACTTCCGGGTCGGAATGACCTTGACATCCAATTACATTAAGAGAAAGGACGCCCCCCATAATGACGTCAATAAATCACGTGACCATTCTTCCCCAATTGCAAAAAGCGCCTGACCCTGAAAATGGTCAATCTTGTATGACCCGGAGAGAATGGTCAAAGCCGCTGTGATGTTGGCAATCATGTGACCATCCCCATCCAATCACAATAACTGTCTGACCCAGAAAAGGGTCATTTTTCGGGGGGAACCCGGAGAAATGGTCAAACATTTGACCCGGGAGTTTTTAGACTGTAGTTGCCCGGCTTCGAATCCCGCCTGGGCCGTTCATGGTGTAGGTAAATGTTTTGTTTTTTTAATATTAAAAAATATAAATCGCCCATCACAAGGCCAAAGGTCACTCGAAGTGTGAGCTACAGAGGAAAGTGTAATTGAACCAGTCCCCGATCACACTGTGGCCAAATTCACGAAGGCTTCGCAAAGTTAGACGCAAACACCTCGCTAACGCTAATTTCGAAAAATGTTAGCGAAACCAACACGTTCTTGGCAAACACTACGCAAAATAATGTTTGCACGTTATTCACAAAAGCCTCTCAAACTTTGCGATTTCGCAATCTCTCCGCACATGGTTCGCTATAACGGGCTCAGTTTTGTTGCGACGGGTCCGAAGTCGTCGCTAACTGTAATCGTAACTCACAATATGGCGCTGTTGCTCGAACTGAAGGTACACTGTAACAAATAAACTCGTAATTTTACGGGAAATTTCTGGCAGTTTGGACGCCAGTACTTTACTGTAAAAAAACGGTGGAAAATGTTAACGGGGCATGGGCTGTTTTTGACGGCTTTTGAAAGCTGTCGGTGTACATTACTGTCCCCGTTAACGGTACCTTGCTATTCCTGTAAAAATACAGGGTATACAAAAATTACAGTACGTTGCTGGAATTTAGCTAGGTTACCATAGTAACTGCAATTTTACAATTTACAACAGTGAGAACCAAACGTTTAAATAACTATATTACACATTACCATACAAATTCTACAATAACCTACTTAACACTATACTGGAAACTGTCGTGGTTTAGTTTTATATTGAGCCTTTCTGGTCACGGTTTCACCATAAATATTTAAATATTTAAATACGAAAAGAAATTTCATGCGATTTTTCACTTATGTTTGCAACAAATCTAATTTTGATCATAGATTCGTTAGAATAATAATTATACATTTCGCTCAAGAAAGTGGTTTTTTTGACAAAACACCAAAATTTTACGTGACATATTTTGTGAGTTCTGATTGGTCAGTTGCTGCGTAATAAGATTCATGTTCGATAACAGTAGAATCGTTGTAAATAAACAACACTTTGTTGGTGTTGCTGTATATTTACACAAATATGTTGTATTTTGACAGTGTTCTTGTAAATTTATACAATCTTTGCATAAATTAACGTCCGGGTGATATTTTCAAGGCACACTACCGTAATTTTACGTCCAAAATCCATTAAAAAATAAATACGGCGATTGTTTTTGTTTTACAGGTGAAAAAACCTGTTATTTTACGGTTATTTTTTACAGTGTAGAACTCCGTCACGATTTATACGCCAGGATAGGTCTTTCTGGACCTTACCAACACATTGGTGAACACGAGCCTTTGTGAATTTGTAATTCCTCTATACCAATACTGTTTGTAGAAGTGTTAAAGCCCAGGCTAGGCTCGAACCCCCAACCTGCAGAACTACCCACAGACCACCAATTGAGTGTGCACACAAGACCACGGCACTAAGGAGTGAAACTGTAATTTCTTCTCATTGTCTTCTTTCTGCAGGTGTATTTCGAGGCTTTTTAAGCTACCATGCCTTGGGGATTTTTGAGAAATGTTCGGTTGTGTTACCAGAAAATCTAATTAAAAGAAAAGAAAAGTTGTTACCAACCTTGTTATCGTTGAGGACGCCATTCCACCTGCACCCTCTGCCGTGGTTGGGGCACTTCACTTCCAACTCGCCGATTTCCCGCCCGAAAGGTGTATCCACGTACACCTATAAACAAGAGCGAACCAAACCATGACCATTTTGTACAATAAGTGATGCTTGCAGATTGAAGAATCGTCTCTTGAATATCATTGTATACTAGACATGTGTTCCGGAGGTTGCAAGTTTGAGTCCCGCCTTGCCAATTTGTTTGTTCATAATTAAACAAATTATGCAAATTGTCCTTTGTGGTTTATTTGATGGCCCTGAAGGGACATCGCACATTTCTGCGCACATTTCTGCGACAACGCACATTTCTTTCGCAGAAATCTGCGAAAAAAATGTGCGATGTCGCAGAAATTTGCGAAAAAAATGTGCGATGTCGCAAAAATCTGCTCAGAAATGTGTGATGTCCCTTTAGGGCCACCATAGGTTTATTTGTGTATAATAGAAAAGTGTAATTTCACTTACACTGTCTCTGGAAACGGAGGCTTGATCCAACGGGCATCGAGGGGCAACCCTGAAACGAAACCATAATGTTTTAGAAACACATGCATGTATGCAAATTGGGCATACAATACCTGCATACAATACGGTTATCGAGGGGCAAATCTGAAACGAAGCCAGATTTTTATAAATTTACCATGTGGTATTGGTAGGCCCATTGCAGTACTATACTGCCGCATTTTTACGTGTGATCTTGTCTTTGAAAAAATCACAATTATTTGTTTTCAATTTCTGAAGTTGAGACGCAAAATATTGCCAACACGAGTAGGTCATAGTTTATTAGTGTTTAAAATTTGCAATACAATTTGCATGCGCTCTTTTAAAGTTTCATCGAAGGGAAAGTGAATTATTTATGGGCGACATCATTTTTTTCTAGCTAAGCAAACATGCACATAACCTTAATAAATATTGATGCGCGACATCAATATTTCTTATAAGTAAATGCATCGTTGCTTAGCTAGAAAAAAACCAAAAAACAAAACAAACACACACACATAATGAATAAAAAAGCGGTTTCTAAACCTCTTTTTTTTCATAAACGTTTATCTGAAGGTTTTTATCATTTAAAGGTAGGATACACCATTTGCAAATATCAAAAATATTTACTACCGAATAATTAAGAAATATCTTACTCATTTGAAAGTAAATGTTGATTCTAGGCATCCAGCAAAATTGCGCTAGATATCCTGTAATTATTTCGAAAAATATAATTTTATAATGAAAAATTCGCGATCGCCGGACGGCGATCGCGAAAAAACAAAGATAACATAAGAATAACTGCTCGACGCCGGTTGAAACAAACCGCTGTTTTTCGTGCTTTTCTCGGCATCCATGATAGTAAAACTTCGGACAGGTTAGTTAAACGATATTTACTATAAAATACAACCCTCCAAATCTACTCATTCATGATAATTCAAGCAATTACCAATGGTGTATCCTACCTTTAAACGAATGAAGGTCATAGCTTATTAGTGTTTAAAATTTGCAATACAATTTGCATGCGCTTTTTTAAAGTTTTATTGAAGGGAAAATGTATTATTTATGCGCGACATCGATTCTTTCTAGCTAAGCAAACATGCAATATTGATGCGCGACATCAATATTTCTTAAAAGTAAATGTGCTATAGTTCGTGAATTGCCATTACGACAGAGGATTCCCTATTGTGTTTTCCTTTATTCCTTTACTGAAACCTAACCCCATTGCTTTGCGCTTATCTTGCCGATCGAGGACAAAGAAACCGTCCTTCGAGGATCTTTTGTTCCCTTTGTTTTCTTTTGTTTTTCGATCCTCGATCGCAAAAGGAAACAAGCGCATGGTTGCTTAGCTAGAAAAAGCTACCAAACACACACACACACATAATGAATGAAAAAGCGGTTTCTAAACCTCTTTTTTTTTCATAAACGTTTATCTGAAGGTTTTTATCATTTTATTTGTTTGGCGGTTACTTGCGGATCCCGTGCCAGACTGAATATTATAATTAACAGGAAAGACCGTGCCAATTATGATATCAGTAAAACGATTATTGTACTCGTGCAATGAATGGGCTCTGCCGTTTAAAAGGTCTGTCGTTTGGTTGCCATGGGAACTGAGTGTTTGCGCGTTCAAGGCCTCGTTTTCCCGAGGAAATTGTGAAATCAACCAAATATTTTCCCCACTTATATTAATTATAGCTGACCCTCGTAAAAAATTGACTGAAGCAAAAACGCTGTTTGTTAGTTTTATTCCGACTTGAAAGAGATGTCCAAATTCTTCTCCTATACCAAATAATTGCCATCTTATTTGTTTAAACTGGGTAATATACACCATTGACAATAATTTGCTTGAATTATCATGAATGGGTGGATTTGGGGGGTTGTTTTGATAGTAAATAACGTTTAACTGACCTGTCCGAAGTTTTACAATCATGGATACCGAGAAAAGCACGAAAAACAGCGTTTGTTTTCAACCGGCGTCGAGCAGTTATCTTATGTTATCTTTGTTTAGAATTTTTCTTTATAAAATTATATTTTTCGGAATAATAAATTACAGGATATCTAGCGCAATCATTTTGCTGGATGACTAGAATCAATATTTACTTTCAAAATGAGTAAGATGTTTCTCAATAATTTGGTAGTAAATATTTTCAATATCTGCAAATGGTGTATCCTACCTTTAAACGATTTTTATGGCGGTTGAGAAGAAGAAAAGAAAATTAAAAATATGTATGATCCCTATAATTGATTTTGATATAGGAGCTCAGCTAGCATTCTTATGGTAATCAATCTTAGAAGGTTTTCCATATAATTTGAGGGTAGGTAATTATAATGTGTACAACCAAGTTTGGGATTAGAATTATATCAACAGACTAGATTTTTGGTTTGCCAGTAACAAATGTTACTGATAAATTCAACCAATTCAATGTTATGGTTTACAATAATTGATCAAATAAATGGGTAGTTTTGTCGAAACCCATGAAAATGGTAATCAGTTGACACACCGATAGGTTCAGAATATAACCGAAATGCTTTTGGTTATTTTAATAACCAAAAGCGACGTAACCAAATAAAAATGTGTAATAATTTATTAATTTAAAGGGATCGTATAGGGATCGTACAGTATACGTTTGGTAATTGGAACCCACTGTTTGTTTCAATCCTATATAGTTATAGATATATACCATAAAACTAACCTGTACAAATGTCATTTCAAAAGGTGGGAGCGATTTTGAGACATTGCCGAAAAACTGGACCGGTTATGTCCACGCAGGAAGAATAATCTGCATTGAAATACACAATCTGAGAAACGTCACTGCAGTAACGCTTCTCAGATTCAAATTTGTGGGGATAAAAAGTAATATCTTTTTCCATAACCGCAGTATTTCGAAGTGAACAGTTTCTAAAAATGCATTATACTATCCAAAGCTGCTCTACTTCTTACCAAGTAAGTTTTTATTGCCATTACTTTTTGGAGTAATTACTAAACGTATACGACCCCTTTAAGTGAACTGAATTACTATATCCTGTAAAGAATTGTGTATATTCACGTAATAACCATTAACATAAATATACACTCTAAAGCTTAAAGTAACTAATTGTATTTGGTCACATTACTTTGGGTTATTTTAACCAGTAATTTTGATAAGACCTGAATCTATCGGTTGATCCAGTGGTTACCATATTCACCATATTCAAGGTTGCAACGGTTGCAATTGTTACGTGACCAAACTATTTCTGCAATTGTAAACCAAATATTATTACTAAGAATTTATTGAATTTATTAATATACTGTACATGTTTATTATTATAGTTAACCAAAAATAAGTATGTTGGTAATTTTAATCTAAAACCCGGACGGACACATTTTCTAACCTTAAACTGGTAGGTAAACCGTCACGATTACCGTAACCAATATATATTTTTTTCGTAGTGTTGCAAAGTCTTATAGCCAAGCACTGTGAAAAAAATCTGTAAAATTCACGGTCGAATTTCGTGCATGCAAGGAGATGCCAGGGTTCGATCGTATTTTGTTTTTACGGTCGGACCGTATAGCTGTTTTTACCGATAAACCGTATTTTTACGGTGAATACACTGTAAAAAATAACGGTAAAATAACGGGGTTTCCACCTGTGACCAAAAAAAATCTCGCCGTATTATTTTTTTTTACGGATTTTGGACGTGATATTATGATTTATTGTGATTATATATCAAGGCACTACCTTAATTTTACGTCCAAAATCCGTTAAAATAAAAATACGGCGATTTTTTTTTACAGGTGGAAAAACCCCGTTATTTTACGGTTATTTTTTACAGTGTAGTCTAAAAAGTAACATAATACTTTTCACTGTTAAAATACGATTTATCAGTGTATATACAACTACAACTACGGTCCAACCGTACTGTACAGTCCGACCGTAAACGTTCGAATCATGGCATCTTGTTGCACGACTTTCGCCCGTAAATTTTGCCGCGGTATAATTGTTAACAGTGATGGTACTGAAGACGCTAATGTGTAGGTATAGGATACACCATTTGCACCATTTTTACTACCGGATTATTAGGAAAAATTTGAAAGTAAATAATTATTCTAGGCATTCAGCAAAATGATTGCGCTAGATATCCTGTAATTGTTTCAACAAATTGAATGACGGCAATCGCAAAAAAAACCCGAGAACAAGAAGAACAACTGCCGGACGCCGGTTGAAAAACGAACGCCGTTTTTTTTTTTGCTTTTTTCTCGCTATTCATGATTGTAAAACTTCGGACAGTTCAATTAAACGACATTTACTATAAAATACACCCCCCCCCCCCCCCCCCCCCCCCCCCCCCCCCCCTTCAAATCCACCCATTCCTGATAATTCCTGATAATTACCAATGGTGTATCCTACCTTTAAAGGGATCGTATACGTTTGGTAATTGGAACACATTTTGTTTCAATCCTATATAGTTATAGATATATACCATAAAACTAACCTGTACAAATTTCATTTCAAAAGGTGGTAGCGATTTTGAGATATTGCCGAAATTCTAGAGCGGTTTTGTCCACGCAGGAAGAATAATCTGCATTGGAATACACGCTCTGAGAAACGTCACTGCAGTAACCGCAGTATACTTCGAAGTGAAAAGTTTATAAAAATGAATTATACTATCCAAAGCTGCTCTATACTTCTTATACCAAGTAAGTTTGTATTGCCATACATTTTTGGAGTAATTACCAAACGTATACGATCCATTTAATAAATTAATAATGTTTGTTTCATATACCACAATTTCTGTGCCTCATCATTAATTTTGTGCAAAATGTATGCTTCTAAACCAGTGCGGATCTACGGGGTTGGAAAGCGAAGCTACACTCTACTCTGTGGCTCGCAAAATAAGAAAATAGTGAAGGAAAACTAAACATGAAAAGATGCCTGCTTGAACCCCTTGATCCTCCAATCCAAACCTATAGATCCGCCCTATACTATATCCCAAGGGTTCAAAACAAAATGAATAACCATCGACAAAACTATTAGTTACAATTTTTGTTAAGCCATCCTCCTTGCAGTTTTGGAGGATTGAGGATGAATGGCAAAATAGGCCAGTTGATTTTGGAGGATGCAATGGGTCGAGCTCATAATAAGCTGCACCCGACATTCTTTATGTTCAGCCATGCATGCATGTATGGAACCCTGCCTTGTGCTCGATACCATCAGCACTACTCCCAAATGGCATGGTACTGACTCAACCCATTGGTGGAGGATTTTAGAGGATTGAGCCAACCGTCCTCCACTGAACATTTTTTTTTTTAAATAACGGATGATTTTGGAGGATTGAGGCTGAATCTAATTTTTACATGCTGGCAATCGGAGGATTTTGCAGGATTCCTATATTATGCAAAAAGGGCATTGGGGTTAATAGGTTTATAACTTAAAGGGATCGTATACGTTTGGTAATTGGAACCCACTGTTTGTTTCAATCCTATATAGATATATACATGTACCATAAAACTAACCTGTAAAAATTTCATTTCAAAAGGTGGTAGCGATTTTGAGATATTGCCGAAATTCTGGAGCGGTTTTGTCCACGCAGGAAGAATAATCTGCATTGAAATACACACTCAGTCTAAGAAACGTCACTGCAGTAACGCTTCTCAGATTCAAATTTTTGGGGATAAAAAGTGATATCTTTTTCCATAACCGCAGTACTTCGAAGTGAAAAGTTTCTAAAAATGCATTTTACTATCCAAAGCTGCTCTACTTCTTACCAAGTAAGGTTTTATGGCCATTAATGTTTGGAGTAATTACCAAACGTATACGATCCTTTTAATATAAGTGAAGTCCGCCTACCGTAAAAGACTTGGCAAGCAAGAAGTGCAACATCGATGACTGCACTCCTCGAACTGCACTGGGTACCGCAGCACCTGATTGCAGAACACGCACTCGTACTTCGCATCGAGGGGCTCCAGAAATACCACCTCGGTGTCGCCCATCTTGAGATTCTTGTCGGAACCCTCGCTGCTGCTGTTGCTCGACTTCTCAGAGACCCCGGAGCCCTTCCGTGGGGGCATCACCTCCCCAAGGGAATCCGTGTCCGTCGTGGGTTCTGGCATGGTGGAGGTGGATGTTGATCAGATGAAAGTTTCGCAGTGGAAACTTGAATTTCTCAGGTCTGAAAAAAAATGAGTGATTCTCAGAGTCCGAGGGTAGATTGTGACGATGATGGTGATCCGCCGCCAAGATGTTGAAGTCGATTGGGCTTTGCGTCAGAACACGGTTTATAGACTCCACGGAAAGGAATATCCTTATTGTTCAAACCTTTTAACCGATACGGCAACTACTCTTGCGCCCTCTGAATCGATATTCCAAAAAGGTACGTCCATAGCCTACGTACGACTGCACTGTTGTGAAATTAAACATGGATCTGTCGATATCATCGGTGTATGAGCGGTTCGCAACAGGTTGTCGCGGCGCGCGCACACACAATCGCCCACGTTTCACCTCATCACAGCGGTTTGAACGCGTAGACGGTTCCGCTCAATTAGTGTTTCTGATCGGTGCGCGTGCCCCGTCTACGGAGGTTTAGAAACGCCGTGTAATTTGTCACCGCAACAGGGGCCAATTTCATAGAGCTGCTAAGCACACAAATTTGCTTAGCACAAAAAAGTCTTGCTCATTAAAAACAGGTTACCAGCCAAAATTCTACAGGTTTTTTTTATTCTAAGCCAAAAACCAGCTGAATATCAATCGAAAACAATAAAGATCACGTACAAATTTGGTCTGTAACCTTGTTTTTGCCAATGACAAATTTTCATGCTAAGCAAATTATTGTGCTTAGCAGCTCTATGGAATTGGCCCCTGGTTATTTACATCGTTCCCTTGTAAAATTGCATGGCACTAAAGGAGCCCAGTATATCGGTGGTATCGCTAATAATAACCGGTCCAGTTTGCGCGCGATTGCAGGCCAACATGCAGTATTATACAGGAAATGAGTCTTGAAATATTGACTGGTTTGTTAAATGTACCGTGAGAGGAAGGGATATTTTGGCATTAAATTATTCAAGGTGAATTTTTAGACGATGCGTTTTCTAGTGAACGGGGAAGGATGTGAAGGTGTGGTTGTGGATACGCTCGATATTCTGCGATGAATATTATATATGATCGACCATTAAATTATTCAGCCTCTAAAACTGGCTGACGACTGGAATAATGATCTCGTTTATAATTAGAACTTACTTTATTACGAGTTATCAAGGAATATATAAAGGGAATCAAAACTGTTACTGCGGTTGGCCAGTTTCAAACAAGTATGTTTAAAACCGGCTCATGGACCTAGACGCGTTATACCTGAGCCGAAGACGGGGGCATTAACACAAATTAATGTCCAGGGCCATTAGCGAGTTTTAACCATATTTATTAAATACAGGGTCCATCGAATTTGTTATACTATTCATGAATACCTTTCGGTCAAAAAGTACAAATAAAGTTTTTAAAAAATCAATTTTCAAACATCACTGCCTCGTGATTTCTCTGCCACGTGGCGTGCTTTATAATTACACAGCCTAATAAAAACAAACTGCAGAGTATGCGAAAGAAATTCATTGCGATATTTTATTGAGACAGCATGGGATTGTGGCCTGCATGCACACAGTGATGCTGAATGCACAACATCAATTAATGATGTACATGTATGAACTTCACAAAAAAATTACAATGTAGAAAGGCTTAATACAAAGGCAACCGCCTTATTACTATCGTGGCCATCTCGGCCCTTCAGGTCTGCGCCTGAAAACAACTGAACAATACATACAATACACATACACATAAGCCTCGCTGGCTCACAAGGTCAACTACCCAAGTAACACTCTGCCGCGATGGCCCTCTTACAAACATATAATAGCAATCATTCATAGTAAGTTAAATTCGGAATTGGGTGCCGAATCAGGTAGTTGGCAGACAAATCCTACTGAATCACTCATTTAAACGAAAAAAAACCAATGTAATCAGGTCAATACGGCTTACTCAAGTCGTTGGCTCAGATCTCTTTTAACATAACGATTCTTGGCCATGGTAGTTTTCTAGCCGCGACCATGCTGAGAAAAAAAATCTTCAGAAACACATATTCGCGTTTTTGTATCACTGTGGAGACATGGCTTTGTTCTCGTGTACAAAATGGTTAGAAAGTCGAGCACGTTTTTCAAAATGCTCCCATTTTAACCACAATTATTTGCATGGGTTGAAATTTCGACCCAATATACCCTATATTATACCATAACCCCAACACTAACCCTAACCCACATCCTAACCCTAGTTTTTGAGTAATTTAAGTACAATCCAAAAATCTCATTCGTGAAATTCTCAATGGAGACCTATTTATCTATAGAGATTACCCTTTGGAGACCTTTTCACTCCCATTGTCCCCATTGTGTTCAAGTCTCCAGAGGGTATACCGTATTTCGCACCGTTATTCTTGGCTAGCTGAGTGCCAGTTCTATTGTTATCCAAATTAATACTGGCGAGGACGAGAAGAACGCTAGTGGTTACGTAATCACAAAATAAAGAATCTTATCTGGTCTATGCACCAAACAAAACTAAATTTTGCTTTTGCCGCGGCGCTTTATAGTTGCCGCGGTGCTCAGTCCTGTTTCCAATTATTCCTCCATGATCAAATGCCAGGTTCATTATGTCATCATTGCCATGGATGACTGGACAAACAAGACTGTATAAAGGTATATGAAATCAACACTGTGACAAGTTGGGACGATAAGGCGGGAACTGAAGTATTAGGAACATGAGACAAAGATGCCAGCTATGCAAAAATAACAAAAATGATGGCCACGTGGACGTCGAGGTATACATCCCCATAAATGTGTCAAGTAATGGCCCTGTCACACCAGACCATTTTAGGCCAACGCGTGAGTAACGTGTTGTAATTTTGGCAACACGCTGGCAAACGCTGACCAACGCTAGGCCAGCGTTAGCAACACGCTAAGCGCGTTACTCACGCGCTGGGACATGCTGTCACACGCTGAGGAAAACACATTGTTTTCAACATACATACAATTTCCAGCGTTTGCCAGCGTGTGACTGCACACGCTGGCGGAGCGTTGGAGGTTTGTTACTCACGCGTCGAACACGCTAGACGATCGTTATCAACCCGCTACTCACACGCCGCGCACGCTGGCGTAGGCTGGCGTACTCTGGCGACACGCTGGTTATGGCCCTGTCACCCCAGAAAGTTTTAGGCCAATGCATGAGTAGCGCGTTAAAAATAGTTGATACGCTGGCAATCGCTGAACTTTCACAGAAAAAGTCAAGTGGAACCGTGATTTCAGCATGTCCATACAGGTTGATAACGGGTTCATAGCGTATGCCAGCGCGTGAGTATCGTGTGAGGAACGCGCTCAGCGTGTGAGGAACGTATCACTGATTTATAGTAAAAATACGACAGCGGGTCGCCAGCGTGTGAGTAGTGGGTTGGTAACGATCGTCTAGCGCGTTCGACGCGTGAGTAACGACCATCCTGCCCGCCGCCAGCGTGTGCAGTCACACGCTGACAAACGCTGACAATTTTAGGTATGTTGAAAAATGTATTTTTTGCCTCAGCGTGTGACAGCGTGTTCCAGCGTGTGGGTAACGCGATTAGCGTGTTGCGAACGCTGGCCTAGCGTTGGTCAACGTTTACCCGCGTGTTACCGAAATTCCAACACGTTGGCCTAAAACGTTCTGGTGTGACAGGGCCATTAGTGTAGTAGCGTGTCGGCTTTTTATACAACTAACCATGTGGTCGTTGCAGTACGCTGGCGCGCGTTGGAACGCGCTACTCACGCGCTGGGCAGTCGTTCATCAGTCGTCGAGCGCGTTACTAACGCGTTTCTCACGCGCTGGCGAACGCATTGAACCCGTTAACAAAGCGTTATGGACACGCTGAAATCACGGTTCCACTTGACTTTTTCTGTGGAAGTTCAGCGTTTGCCAGCGTATCAACTATTTTTAACGCGCTATACTCACGCGTTGGCCTAAAACGTTCTAGTGTGACAGGGCCATAAGCGTACCACAAAAAGAAAGGGATCAGAAACATTGTAATTCCTCGTCATCACGTTGGCCAATGTGTTCAAACAGCACAAGAAAACTGTCTGAGCTTTGTCACTCAAGTAAACTTGCCACAAAGCTAATTTAAGTGCCTTTCATTAATGTCCTGTTTGTCTAGTCATCTATGGCAATGACATAACGAACCTTATACCATCGGACGGAGAACATTAACCCTTTCCACAGATATTTGTCTTTTTCTGAATTATTTAGTACTTTTGCAATAATATGAATTTGAAAATGGGTATACTTTTTTTATATAATTGCACTCTGTCCATTGAGAGTGGAATCTACTATAGACAATGACAAATCGGTTAGGTCTGCAGCTAGCTGGGCGAGGGTCGTGACCTAAGTGGCTCTTTATAATCCCAAAAGGTCAAAGGGCACCAATGGTGGACAACGGAATGCGGCGACAATCCTCACGTGACTCCCTGGCTGTCAGGCGCCAGGGCATACATGCATTACCTATGTAACAAGCTGATAATTATGAGGATTATCCGTTTGTTTCATGTTTAAGTGGCAAACTGTGATGTGGAGGTGTTTCTGCAAAATCGATGCTGGATAAGCAGACGGAACGATCCTCTTGAATGCAAGACAAGCGCAGTCGAAAGTAAAACGATCGAGTTCATGTTGGCGAGTGTTGTCGCGTATACAGCAGGAAACGTTGCCATGGTTACGGGATAAATTTAGCAGACAGGTGCAAGTGACCAGGGACTTCACACCCAGCGCAGCCCGGCGCTCCTACCCTGTATGTGCGAAAAGTACACCGGTGTTTTTGTGTACGATTGAAGCCGGCCCCGGTACTCTATCGGACGATACTTGGCAATTAGAGCGAACAAGCAGCTGAAATCTTCGAGAGTTCGAAAGAGAAGGACAAATCTATAGCGAATTACGAGTCGCCACAAAAAATATAACCTCGCAGTCACAGCTTCGGCCGAGTATAGCTGTAAAAACCATTGATCCAGATACAGAGACAAAATTGTTTTGAAGTGTCAGTGAAATTGGCTGTGCGTGTCAAGTGAAGAAACAAATCTAGCAGAACCACCAAATCGAACGTGTTCGTATACTTTCCTCCATGATTGAACCGAGAATGTTTCTCAACAGAGTTATCATGTTATCATTTGATTCAGCATACGATTCAGCTCTACTACCCAACCAGTGCAACTTAAAAGATCTCGCAGAGTTCAATAATAATGCAAAGGACTGTGTAAAGAAATGAGAAACTGTCATATAAGTAAACCACATGCTTCAAAAACACGAAAAGAAGAAGAAGCAGAAGATGACGGCCAGAGACCAGAATCATGTGAGATCTCTAACCTGCAACTGCGCCGGTAAATCATCTTCCTCAGTACTCCTGAAACTTTCCAGTGATCTGTCAAGTTGCATATGTGACCTCTGGCCTTATTCCCACGGCGGTGCCGATCATCTTACCGGATGGGGCCTCCCAGACCAAAAGACGGCGGACCGCAGGCGGCAAAAAGGCGGCGTGTCGCGGATTCCGAGAAAGCTATTCCCTTCCAGGATTTACGAGGCCGGCGCATCGACCGCGTGGGACAGCCGGTCAAACGAGTATGTCTTCAGACACTACGAGAACGTGGGCTCTTACATGGAGCAGTACCGGCGGGACCACACCGTCATGTACACGGGGCGCACTTTCCGCCAGGGCCCCGATGAGATGGTCGTCTTTCTGCCGAGTAGGCCGCCTGCATCCAATTCTAGTTCCACCCACGGAGCGAGAAAAACGGACCGTCTTTGTTTACCATCGGTCCGGTAGGTTGTGTCCTGTTAACATTCTTGGGAACCCAGCCTACTTTTGAATAAATACCTATATATATGATAAAACTGCCAACAAGATACATAGGCCTAGGCCCTATATCAGTGTTTTGAGGGGTACAAATAAAAATGATATATTTTTGGGGAAATAGTCTCGAAATAAGTATTTTGTTTTGCTAACTTGAGATCGCGCAGTGAACTTAAACTAGACTAAACATTTTCTATATTTATTCTTTTTGAAAGTTATTTAAAAACAGTATCGGCGTCCTCACAATTTCAGACCGTTTATCCAGGCCCAGATTAGTCTAAAACAAATGAACAACTCGGTCTTGAAGCAAGATTAGGCCCAGATAAGTTCAGTGTGAGCACTAATATTTGCCTACGAAAAAAAAATGAAGGGCATAGTACGACGAGTATGAATACCACAGTATGTCTTGCCTATTCTTTCGATCTGATTCGCTTCTTTGCAGCAAATCAAAATAAATTTTAGCAGGGCATTTAATTGCAGTGAGAGTATAAAGGGGGATTTACAGGTGGCGTAGCTGTAGGCCTATACGTCTTTACTCGCCTTACACCACTGTGACCCGGGTTCAAATCCGGCCAAGGCCAATATGTGGATTGGGTTTTCAGTCCCTGCCTGACTCCGTGGGTTTTTCCCAGGATATTCTTCTGGGGTTTTCCTCCCACCTCTAAAACTGTACCTTCTTCTCATTGTCTTCTCTCTACAGGTTTCTTCAGGCTTGCGAGCTACAGTGCCTTGGGCGCTTTTGAGGGATCTTTGGTTTCATTACCAGAAATATATAACAATATAATAATGACATTGTACTGCTAGTTTCATACACGCGATGAAAGATGGTCACGTGTTTAAGTGGCGCGGACGATCACAAAACATGCATTAATTAGGTCTATCCCGAAATATATCTCCAGCCGTTTTATAAAGTGATGACACGCGACCATCAGAACCAATATCTCAAGTGCTTTCCTTTCTCCATACGCTGATACTAAACCATGCAACGTAAACATGACCGGCATTCACGGCCTACTTTAACCCACATGGCAGGCATTCACACAAAATAGATTTACAATAAACACATGAGACACAAGATCAGTAAAGATTTGGAGGGCATATTTTTATTGGATCGGGGTCGAATATTAAAGATAGGATACACCATTGGTAAGTGCTTGAATTATCAGGAATGGATGGATTTAGGTGGTTGAATTTTATAGTAAATATCGTTTAACTGACCTGTCTGAAGTTTTACAACCATGGATGCTGAGAAAAGCAAGAGAAAGAGAGTTCTTTTTCAACCGGCGTTGGGCAGTGGCTCTTATGTTGTTCTGTCTTTTCGCGATTGCCGTCCGTCGAAATTCACGGAGGTGGACATTTTGAAATCATGTTAACATGAAATCATGTTAACATTTTTTCTTTTTTTTCTTTCTTAGAGATAAACGTTCCGTAGGCTTGTTGCCAGCCACAGTCACCAAAATCGACCAACATGGCGGCAACACATGCCGAGTGCGGGAAGACTCCCCAAGAGCAAGCCCCAGAGAAACACACGGCAAGTTGTCGGTTTCTCGACAAAATGACCAACCGGCACCTCATAAAAAGACTCTTAAAAGCAAAGGAAAGAGCAAAGGTGGGCAGAATAAACTGGATAATGGGGCCGTCACGATTGACTCGTACACGGGCGGGACATTTGTCAACATCGTAGGCGAGTTACGAGCGGAAATAATTGGCAGTAAACTCAATCAGATCGGTGCGAAGACCGAATCCGTGTCGCCACATGGGAATTGCTGGTTTTCGTTGGAGAGTTCGAAGAGTCACCACCTGAGAACGAGTTCGTTTGGCAGCACAGTGCCCTCCGCCGAAGGAGGATGGCTTAACGACATGAAACAGCCAATCAAGTGTCTTGGTCGCGATGACGTCACTCATCAGGGAACTTGGGATAGCCTTTGGCAAAACAACTTCAGAACTCCTGGAAGGTTAATCATCAAGAGCGCCACTTGCGGCGGGGGACAAATGACCAGCAGACTCAAGACGTACAAACTCGAAAACAAACGAACGGACTGCAGAAGAGCCTCAATTTCAGAAAAAGAAGACAACGGAATGCAAGACATTGCCTTGGAAACGGGAAGTAGTACAATCACAAATTATTCGGAAACCCGCGCGGTGTTTCAAGCAAACTCTTTTTGTGGTACTAACCGTCACGATCACGTGACACCTAAAGCTCGTCTACCAATCAGTCAACAGCGCCGGGCTCCGCCCCTTTCTCGGGATACTGTTGTTGTTGGTAGGGGCTCGCCATTAAGGACAGGAGAACAATACTGCACCGACAACTAAACTTAATGTAAGCCTTCCAACATAAAGACATTAACATTGAACGCAAAACACACTTCTATCTTGCTTTATGATTAACACGTACATGACTGGATCAGTGGATCTGGGCTGCGTTCCACTTACGCGAACTGTTTACGCGAACGTTCGCCCACGTTTTGAGTTTGCGTTAGTTGAAGTGGAACGATATTTTAAAAACTACGTTTTCAAAATGGCGGCGCCCATTGACAGTGACATCGTTTGGTTGGCTGCTTTTTGTCCAACTCATTATTTTTCTTTAAAAGATCCCCGTAACTGCTCAAAACAATCCACCATTTATAACGAAAAGTATAAAACGTAAATCAAAACTGTGAAAATAACACTGCCGTCTGCTAACCTCTTCGCCATCTTTAAAATACGTCACTGGCCAACAGCGAACAGCTCGGAATGTTGTTCGCCGTTTTCATAAATTGGCGCACATTGCGTTCCACTCAAGCGAACAACGCAAACGTTGGCCAACGTTGGCAACGTTCGCGTGAGTGGAACGCACCCCTGGATCGTAGCCAGTGACCCAAGACATTTACGGTTGGTCTTTTTCAGGGGTGATTGTCTTTGCATGACATTTTCTGTAAAAAGTCATGGGATTAATGAGATAAGCTTTAATTTCGTGGTATTATCGCTAAGATTTATTATGTATTGGTCTGCAACCACTGACCTCTACACATTAACAGATCATCATTGTTTCACACTTGAAGTCGGCGCGAACTGGGGCCAATTTCACGGAGCTGCTAAGCACAAAAATTTGCTTAGCATGAAAATTTGTCCTTGGTAAAAACAAGGTTACAGACCAAGGTTACAGACCAAATTTGCACATGATCTTTATTGTTTTTGATTGATAATCAGCTGTTTTTTTGCTTAGCATAAAAAACACATAGAATTTTGGCTGATAACTTGTTTTTAATGAGCAAGACTTTTTTTTGCTAAGCAAATTTTTGTGCTTAGCAGCTCCGTGAAATTGGCCCCTGGAAGTGCAACATGGCGGACCCAAGACGTCACTTCTGTGAGCCAATGAAATGTCCAGGTGTAGAGGTCAGTGGATTTACTCTATACATTTTTTATTTATAAACATTACGTCATACGTACCTTACCCGCTGAACCTTACACCTGGACATTTCATTGGCTCACAGAGTGACGTCGTGGGTCCGCCGTGTTGCACTTCCAGTTCACGCCGACTTCAAGTGTGAAACAATTAGCCTCTGTCATGAAATGACGAAAATCAACCGAAGAGGGCGTTTTGCGGAAATTTGTCAATATGGCTTCCG